>JAUMHE010000062.1:19753690-19766477 GCA_032359235.1 Enteromius mattozi | reverse complement strand
GAGAGTTAGTTGACATGTAGGTGCAAAGCTACTTATTATCAACAGATTGTTCAAAAGGGACCATCAAAATAAAGTGTTACCCATCAATGAAGTGAAAAACCTGTCACATCCAATCATTACAGCGTTCACCAGTTTCCACATCAGCAATGAACAATCAGTAGAGCTGAATCAAGAGAAGCATTAGCCAAAGGAAGTATTAAATAATATAACAAATATATTGCAGTATGTTTTGCAAGATACAAAATTTCATGTTTAGTTTAGTGTGCTGACATTTATTCTTTGCAGTTATTTGTATAATTACAGATAACTCTGATCATAAAGACTTGATGTAATTAAAGTTAGCAAAACATAACTTCTGGCTTTAAATGCATATATTATTCAAAGAAAGCTAGCATAAAACTGGCCATTCAGATCGGCTGTATTCCCTTGACACGTCATTATTTCCATCCATCGCTTCTGTAATAATTAGAGTTGACTTTAACCTACTGCATAGACACCCTGGTGTCCACTAATGAAAACAAAGTCTTTTATTATGGGAGAGTCACAGCATAACTAATTGAATTTCCCCTGGTACCACTCCAACAAATGACCATGTCACAGACCTCTCAGAAAAAATTTGGCAAGCTTGAGATGTGCTATAATTGAGGTGGACAGAAGAACAATTACAGTAGTCTTATTACCAAACAGTCCATGATCTTCTCTGAGCTGAGGGAGACCTTTCAACAACAAGGGGTCAAAGGAGCAAGTACAGAAGCATACGCAAGTGGTGTTAAAATGTCTGTATGGATACCTCAGCTCTTTACTGACATGCTTTGCAGATACTATCTACATGAGCCCAACCACTTTTTACCTTTTGTTAATATAGCAAGCAGATTTACTACCATGTGTTTAGAAGCTTTTAATGGATCCATTTTAATTAACAACATTAACGGGCTGCAATGAGTGTTTATAATAGGCTTTTTACAATCTGAAAATAAGTATTGATGGGGGGTGATTAGCAAAGGTGAAAGGTCACCTAATTAACAACAATTACTTGGATAAGTGGTGCAGACTTTCAAAGTGTCTTTACCTCCATCATCTTGCTTTGATGTCAAATCAATCATTGAACATGAATCTCTTTTATTGGTGCAGCTTGTTTTGAATAAATAAAATTGTTGTTTTTAGAGTAGAGAAACTTGTTTAGCTGACAAGTATGTACAACTTAAACATGTAAAAATTAAAAAAATAATGTATCAAATATAATATTTAATGTAAAGTAGATGTTTTATATTCATTACTATAAAAGGACATATAAGCAGAACCCTTTCATGATGGATAGGCAGCTCTACTAACTGTTTACTAGACAAACAAATTGAGCTACATGTTGGAAACTGCAGACTGATGCAGTTCTCAATGTTGCTGCATATTTGAGTTACGCTCAGATTAATATAAATCAATCAAGCCTCTGAAAAAAAAAACCTTTGTAAACACAATAAATTACAGGCTTCATTCAATTATGACCTATTTACTAGTCTATTGTCTACTGTGCCTCATTAAAGACGTAACTTAAGGGCTTCCCCAGGCTTCTTTTTCAGGGTCAAAGGTCATAATAAATTAGCTGCTTGGCTTTATCTTCCACTTCAATGAGAAAATCTTATTTGCCTCTTACACATTTTAAATAATGAGTGTTTTCAGTTTTCAAACAGAAACCTTTTGTAGTAATGAATGTACAGTATGAATTGAGAATCAAATTGTTTTGTTAAATTTGTTAATCAAAAAATCTTTTGCAATGGGTGGGTGTTCATCCACATGCTATATTATTTCCAGTAAATAAATTTGATCTTAAGCAAGTGCCTTTACTTTAGATGTCTGTCAAAGTAATTTGTATCATTGCTAAGAATCTTATTATGCATATTTTGACGTTTCAGAAATGTAATTATATTTTATTTGGGGCAACAGGAAATACATATGCACATATATGCACGTGAATCCACTGATGTGGCAGAAATTCATGCTTATGGAACACATATGAAGCCAGTCAGATGGAAGCATAAAGCCATAGGGTGGATAAAAAAAGCTGAAAAACACATAATTATGGTCCCACTTTACAGGTCAGAATTGTTGGCAATACATTTGTATTGTTTATTCTTTTGATCTTGTATTTTTTATGAAATATGACAAAAATCATGTGTACATGTGTACATACAGTATGTGTGTGTGTTTGTGTGTGTCTCATGCTTAGCTGTTATTCTGTTCTACAATAAACTCTGCATGCAGAGGGTACACATTCTGCTGCCTTTCTCTATATTAAAATGACATCCATCAAATCAATTGTCAGTTTTGCAAGAACTCCAAATCTACAATTTCTTCCAGAAGGATCCCAAATGATTATGACACAAAGATGAATTTACACTAATGTATCTTCCACTGTTTTCCGACCCAACACTTCTAGTTACAAAAACAATGACAGTCACTCTACGTGAGGAGCTCTGTGAGTTATGACTGTTCTCTATAGTATGCTGACAATGTTGCACTAAAGCAATTACCATTGTTATTGCATAAGGCCACTGGAGAGGTTTTGAAGATATGCAGTCGTTGGATAAGACTGGGAACTTATGTGCCGGCTCCTCAGACAACATTCACAAATCTCTCTCTCTGTCTTGTTCCCGCCATCAGCTAGGTGCTCTTCATAAAGTTGCAACAGTTTTGTTACACAATCACGTCATATCACGTGTGAACCCATTTACAACTACTGTTCTTACTGTTCTAGAAGGAAGTGTTGTTCAGGGTGAAGAAAGGTTTAATTTTGGATAGTTCATTTTCAAACTTAGGCAGTGAAAAGCACCCGTTCGAATCACAAGTAAAACGATTTGACAAAACAGCTCAAATCAGCGTAAGGTAGTTAAAATAGCACGGCACAAACACACACACACACTATAAGTCCTCTACACAATCTGACATGTGTTTAAAAAGAACTGGAAATTAGGTGCTGGGCGTCTGGCCAGATGAGAACTGGCCCCAATTAAGCCTGGTTCTCAGAAGGTTTTTTTCCCCATTTTCTCATGGATGGGGTTTTGGTTCCTTGCCCCTGTCGCCTCTGGCTTCCTTAGTTGGGGACACCTGATTTCTAGTGATTATCGTCATCTTGACTACAGAGACCGTCTTTGCATTTGATAAATAAATAGTTTAATTCTCGTAATTATACATTACCATCACTCTGTTCTCCTATTTGATAATGTTCAGTGCTTTGCTACAATCTGTATTGTTAAAAGCACTATATAAATAAAAGCGACTTGACGGCTGCATCAGCGTTACTTTTGCATTTGTTAACACTGTCGGGTAGGTTTAACGGACACAAAACATACCTCGATCAGCATCATAAAAACACTGCGACCTGTACCATGTATGTACCAGTACCAACCTAATACAAACGTGTCATGGTTATGAATTAAATGTGTGTTTTAGCGCCACTCTTTGGACATTTCACTTTGAAACTGTGGGGAAACGTGCAGTAAGGTACCTAATTACGGGGTTGCAGAAATGTATGTAGAGGCAGGTATTACCAATGAGCCTGGGTTCATTTTTGGATAAATAGATGAGGATGAGTAAGAGTTATCTGAATGTTAATCTGAAAGGTCCGTATATTTAAATTTACATTTCAATTTACTTTTAATATAAAGGGGTCATATGATGTAATTTCAAGCTTTCCTTTCTCTTTGGGGTATTATAAGCTGTTAGACAAAGTAATATAAATAATTTCCCTAAAGTTGCAAAGACTAAAGTGTCAAACTCAAAAATTCTTTATACAAGTTACAACTCGACCCCCCCACCCCCCACAATGCCTCCACGTGTCTACATCAAGATGTGGGAATATTTGCATAATACAGCCCAAATGGTCATGCAAAGAAAGAAGGTGTGGTTTCAGTTGTTCAGTGTTGATGCAGCCATGTCAGGAAACGCTGTGTGTTTATGTGCCAAAACAAAAGCGCTTTATTTGACCTTACGAAAGTAGATGCATTTAAGAATCATTAAGATTACTTATAACAGAACAGCACAACCCAGATCTTCAAATTTGTGCAACGCATTTTATTGAAAGTTTTGTTAACCTAGGAGAATACAAAGGGATGTGCAAAGGCTAATTCTAAAAAAGATTTAAAAAAGGGTCACTTCTATCATGCTTTGACAATCTGGTGCTGTGAAAATCTGACACTCGTATAGGTTGTTTGTCCAAATCCCTGAAAAACAACCCATCAGAGCGTATGCTACAATTGCGCCTCGATCAGCAACAGAACATTTTCATATTAATGTTTTGTACTCTTTGCACTATTTCTGTAAGGGATAGGTTTAGGAGTGGGTTAGGTGTGGTCATTCATATGAATTACACCAAGTAAAATATGTAGGAATTACTGTGAGATGGGTGTAAAAAGTCCACACATTGCATTAAAATAAACATGCATTTTGACTGGTAATGGCAGTCATACATCATTTCATGACAACAGATGCAACAAGAGACTGTTATTATGTTTACGCCCGCCCACTTAAAACATAAACATTGGACATAATAAGGTGCATATACAAACGTTTTTTGTTGGAGGACAGGCTCATTTGGCTGGGGAGTTTGCTTTTGCATGGCAAGCCATTGAAATGAATGGGTTTCATAGCGCAAAAGCATCCCATGTCCTTTGTGAACTTGCCTTAAAACGCATTGTGTGTATGTATGGGACAGAGAGAGACAGAGTGACATCACAGTGGAGTCAGTCGTGGCTTGTATATTGCAAATACTTAAGAGTACTGTGTCTGTCACACAACTCCTTTCCCTTTCAGGGTTCAACTGATGGTAAAACTACTAAGGACATTATTAACTGTCTTTACATGTATTTACATTACTTTACATTAAGCTGAACTAGCAATTATGGTAAGGCTCATTACATTTCTGACATACGCTTGTGGGGTTCATCCAATAACAATGCACTGGGTCAGCTGGCCAATCAGAGCTGGCCAATCAGAGCAGACTGTGCTTGTCGGAAGGGGGGTTGGCGGGGCACAGAGGAGTTGCAGTAATGTACAATATTCAAAAAAGAATGTGTTTTTTGAACATTTAAGCATGTCAGTATATTCTGTTACATCAAACAATGATCTTTAAAATAGTATCATATGACCCTTTAACAGATGTTATTATTCCAGCCTGTCCTCCAACTGATACGCCCGTATAGGCCATTTCTACAAGTACCTTGTTACGACATATATTTACGTTTTAAAGGTAAGCGCACTCTAGTGGGCGTAAAAATAACGACAGTGTCGTATTGCGTCTGTCGTCATGAAATGGCGTATGACTGTGATTACCAATCAAAATGCGTATTTTGTTTAAATGTAGTGTGTAGAGTTTTTACACTGATCTCATGGTGATTAAAACATATTTTACTAGGTTTAATTTGTACAAATGACAACTCTAACCCACCCCTAAACCTACCCGTTACAAAAATTGTGCAAAATCATGATTTATGACGATTAAGCAATTAATCGAATTTCGGGTGGACCATGCACAAACGATCGCAGCTGCCACTAATCTCATCATTATTTGATTACCCGCTAATTATTCTCCTCTTCCCTTAAAACCGCTCACTTCCATTTCTTAGTGTCTCCGTTTTTGTCTACCTCCGCCTCCCCCTGCCGCAACCCGAGCCGGGGCCTTCCCCGGCGAAAGGTCTCACATCTTCGCAGGTTCTCTACTTCCTTCGGGGGACATGCGGGGACCAGGCTGGGCTCCGAGCATCTGTTAACCCTAGCCTCCTAGGGGTTGAACCTCCTAGGGTTCGGAGGCCGCCAGGCTCCCTGCCTGTCCCCCGGACAGTCTGCCAAACAAGCTAATTTATCGCCGAGGAAGTGAGAACTCGTGAAATAGGGTTTTGTGAAAACGTGTTCTCTGGGTTTGAACCCATGATCGCATGATCAAATCTCATCTTATAATGCATCTCTCTACAAACTGAGCTACACCAACCCTGTATCACATGGCCGATCAAATAGTACAAAACCTTAATATGTAAATGTTCTGTTGCAGATAGGGGTGTAATTGTTGTATACGCTCTGATGGGTCGTATTTCACTGCTATTGTAGAAACAACCTATACGAGCGTATTAGTTGGAGGACATGTTGGTATGTTTGGCTATTAATTTTATTTTATTAAGTTTCAGTTATTTTAGCATTTTTTTCCAGTTCACTTTTATTTTATTTTAAACAGAAAGTGCTCTTTATTTTGTGTCAAGAATAATGACCCTGATATGATGACAGCATATGAAATCCAGCAAGAATTCAGACTGTCCTGTTTGCTCTAATTGATTTTATACTAATCTAATATACATCATTCAATTTTCATGCAAATAATAAAATGCAAGTAAAAATTAAAGTCAATGTGCTGAAAATAACTATGCTGGCTCATTTTTCTGCAAATAGACACAACCCAGGATTTGTAATGCAAATCATGGCAGATTTAAAAGTTAAAACTATATTTTCAAGAGAGATCTTTAAGACCTTCTGTTTTGTGCCACAAACTCAAAACATGCTCTGCTCTATATATGCTGACAATAGCATAATAAAAGCATAATAATTCAAACCATCAAAATTATTATGTGCAGACATTTTTAATGGACTTTTCAAAGGACTTTACAAAGGTCCACACAGATGTTAGTGGACATTGCTTGAAAGCTTATAAGAGGAGTTACAGTAGATACATTTGGTTTCAGGTTAGGAAGTCTGAACCAAAAAAAAACCACATGTACAATAACAGTAGTGATTTATAATAAATTGCTTATGCTTTCCTCATTCATAAGTCACTTTGGGGGAAAACATCTGCTAAATGAAAACATGTAAACATTAAAAAATAAATTTCAATGTCTGTTTACAAAATATTTGTGATCACTGATTTGTTTTAAAAGCTGTTGCAATGTAACACTGTAATATATACAGTATGAATGGACAAAGAGAAGGAGGGAAAGTTGGGGCGTATGAGTATGAAAGTTAGTCTCAGTGTCTCCAGTGTTTGATAAACGGCCCCCAAGACTCGCTGTGTGCAGATGGGTCACAGATGCTTGTGTGTGCGTATGTTTTGCAGCTGGCCAACCCATCCGAACGCCGATGAGGCCAAGCTATGATGAATAGTTGGACTAGTTCAGAGGTCACGATTTCAGCTTCCTGGTATGTGAGCGAGTAGTGTTTCTGTGCATGTGTGTGTGTGCTCCAGAATCCAGTCGCCTGACTTTCAGTATTTCTGTCATCATAAGAAACCCAAGGAGAGTGCTGCGGGATATTCTTACTACTTCATCTTCAGCCATAAAGATCTTCCGGCTCCTGATGCGCAGGAAATGACATGTAAAGAAATAAACTGCAACTGCAAGCTATGCCATGTTTAGTTATCAGACAGATTAATACATGGTTCATTACGTATCTGCAGTTTGCAAAATCAAGGTTTTAGGTTTTCGAACGAGTTTCCAAGTTAGAAGTCCGACTTCAAGTGGCGTTTTACTACACTGTTCCAACTAGGAAGCTGGACATTCCAACTTTCCGAGTTGACTGGAATGTGCATGAGAGTTCCATGCTGTATGGGGGAAAAAAACAGTAGATTAAACTACCATAAAGAGGTTTGCTGGTCTTAGCTAACCACCAGGCTGGCTTTCACTTGTCAGGCTGGTTTAGGTTGATGATTTCAGAGCAGTGAATTTCCACCAGTGGGGCCAGGAAACACTAGGGGGCTTCAGCACACTTCCAAACGGGCTGCGAGATCACCTTAAATGATTTACAGTAAGACAAAACAAGCTTTAAAATAAGCTTAAACAGCTGACATTGTGTTTCGAAAAACCTGAATATGGTTCTAGTTCTGTAAAAGTCATAGAAATTAGTACAATCTCATGGGCAAGCACTAAAATAGTTTACTCAGTAGAAAATGGCGCTACAATGACCCAGAGAGGCAGATGGACTATTCTGACGATGTCTTTCATACTTTTTGAGACCTTGAACAGTCAATGGGACAGCCTCCTGAAGTGATTAATGACAGAATTTTCATTTTGGGGTGAAGTAACCCTTTAAACCCAAGCCACTTTAGGCCAGTTTAAACAGGGTTAACGTACATGTGTCTGTTGGCAGCGGCCCAAGTTTCATTAATGTCCATTGTGAGTTTAGAGGGCAAAAGTGTATATGAAAGATTTCACGGCTGTCTTCCAGAAAGAATATAGAGTAATGGATCTGACTACTGTCCACAGGGTCCACAACCATCACACACACTTGCCGTTAAAGGCTGTCCACACCCTGTCACAGGGCCCCTCTGGCCGACAGCCTGGATGTGATTTCCTTTGTGTGCAAGTGTGAGTGAGTGTGTGTGTTTGGCTACTCTCGCGGATGTTATTTCATTTAAATACCCAGTCTCAGACAGAAGGGCCAACAGGGGGTGACATGAGGGGCCCGGGGTGACAGCATGTATGTTTGCATTTGTGGGTGTTACGGCTGGACCGTATGACATTATATACTGTGCAGAGGCAGAAATGTGTCAGCCCACAGTTCTTTCTATATAATATATAGCTATATTTGCACATTTATCATGGGTAAGACTGCATGGTAACACTTTATTTTAGGGTCTCTTAACTAGTTTCTTATTAACATGCATATTACTAGAATATTAGCCATTTATTAGTAGTAATTAAGCATATATTAATGCTGTGTTCTACATCCCTATAATTCAACCCAATATCTAAATTTAATAACTACCTTACTAACTATAAATTTATTAAGGGAAAAGTCGTAGTTAATAGTGAATAAGTGTTCCCTATTCTAAAATATAAAAATCTTATAAATTAAGTAAATTAAGATATTTTTAATGTATTAGTTTATTATTAATTTATATATTTACAATATAATATTAACTTATTTTAATTTCATTTATTTTATTTCTTTTGTTAATAAAAATAAACAAAATGAACATGAAAAATGTTGCTTTTGCAAATGGCTAATCTGGGGAAAAAACAAGTTTACAAATTTTTGTTTTACTTTATTTTATTTCAGTTAAAGTTAATTTTGTTTCAAGTTACAGAAGTCTTTTTTAAAAGGTTTAATTTTAATTAACTACAATAACCCTGATATAACCCCCACACAACTAACTGTAAACACTTTTCAGTGTTTAGGAAATCTGTCTGAAAACAATAATTATTTCTGCAATTCTGTTTATGATATTGGCACAGAAATTACACACTTCACCTTAACATACAGTAAGGTGTATGCTGTTCTGTTATAAAACAAGCTATTAATTTACACGAGAATCAGAAGCAGTAGCAGACAAAATGTAGGCCACACTATGGAAAAATGTATTAAATATGCTCTTTTGAAATAGTCTGATATACTAAAAGGATGTGTATGGCCCCTTTAAAAAACAATGGGTGAGATGGAGAGAGGCAGAGCGAGACAGAATAATAAGTTAATGGTGTGTGTCCTGAAAAACTCAATAACATTTACGGACTATTTGATACAGCATCCATTCGTCTTCCTAACATAAAATATCTATCGACCACTATAAGGTATGATTAAGAGTGATGTATAGTCCTGCTCAATCCATAATGGCCTGCATTACCCCTCTGCCCAAGGGCGACACGCTCAGCTCTGAAATACTACTGCTCTAAAGTGACGCTCAAAAACAGACAGATATATTTCACTTCACAAACGTCATGCAGCCCGCAGGCACTGTAAATTACAGACAGTGAGTGTGTGAGAGAATAATCTCATTTAGAGCTAATCAATGAATTATCTGTCTCCTACCAAAGGATGCTTTCATTATGTAATGAAGCAAAAACTGATTGAGTGTCATTAGTTTAGATTAGACAACACCATGCACTATTAACTAGTTGCTTATTAGCTTGCATATTACTAGCATATTGACTGTTTATTAGTACTTATGAAGCACATATTAATTCCTTATTCTGTATAACCATATTCTAGATCCCTTAACTCTTCTCAAAACCTAAACTTAACAACAATCAAGTTACTTACAAACAATCAGCAATTTAAGAGTTTGTTGAGGGTAAACTCTAATATGAATATACATTCTCCAATATAACTTAAATAAATAAATATGGAATGATTAAGTTACACATATATGGTATTCAATATATTTCTACATCCAACTGTATTAAAACAACTTTTTTCTTTTTTTTTTTTCACGTTTAACATTACCTATATATTATAAGCATGTATTGTTTAGGATGGATTTATACATTTAAATGACATATATGTGTTACACATACATAAACTATATAGGTTAGCATATGAAATATTTCAGATTTATAATCATTTTACTTCATATTCCAATGTATATCATATATTTTATTATTGTGCATCTATTACATATATTTCATTTTTGGTATATTTATTACATTTGCATATGGCACATTCACAAAACACTCACTCATTCGCAAACTTTTAGAGATTATTAAAATGTTTATCACTGAAAAAAAATAATGGTTCAGAAGAACTGTTCAATGAAAATTGTTCTTCAATGGCACTGCTACCAAAAAAAAAAAAATAAAAAAATTGGGAGCCCCTCATTTCTACAACAGTACTATTGAAATAACAATCTACATGCCAAAACATACACTTTTAAGACATGATTTGTGAGAATTAAAATGACCTACAAGTCATGAGGTGAATAGCTGAGAGTACATCACAGAAACACTGGTCAAAGCAGCTTCGGTTTGTACGGTCAAATCTAATCGAGTGATGGGCCGAAATGTGACCTATTTCTCTTAGCATGATGATTTCTGCTGGTGTAGTGATTTTGTGCAGATATTTAGGTCAGGCTGTGCGTCTACGCTACAGGCAGGGGCTTAGGCTACACTACAGTAACCTCTACATCCATTTGATATGTAATTGAAAACATACAAATGGATTAACTGCTAAGGATTCAATGCCAGTGAGGGGTAATGGGGGTAAGAGAGAGAGAGAGGGATAAGAAGATATACATTGGGGACCAAAATTTAAGGCCATCAATGAAAATGCTGCTATTTTTCTTCAAAAGACTATGTAAATACGTTTCAGTTTTCAGGAAAACACTAAACATTTTCATGATTACAGTGATGGTACAGAATTTACACACTTCAACCTATTTTAACTTTAAAATGTAAGTTCAGTTGCTGCCTTAAATTTTTAAGTATAATTAACTCGATTGTAAAAGTCATTTCAACTGAAATCACATCAAACCAACTTTTAAAAATCAAGCTGAATTGCATATATTGTAACTACAAAAGAGTTGAAGTTGCTCATTTTATGCAATTTCTTAACACTGATTATATACCTTTTACAGTACTCTTTTGTTCTGAAACAAAATTAATGTATTAATTTACAAGGGAATAAATATATGTATCAAACATTGTGCATAGCTGTTCATAAATGTATCTTTTATGATTGTGTTTTTATATTGTGTAAAGCACTTTGTGCATTGTAGTTTTAAAATGGCTATATAAGTAAAATTTAGAAACAGAATCATGATAGCAAGCAAACTAGTCTAAATCCTTAGCGTGACTTAATGTAAATTACGAATTTGAAAAAAAAGAATTTTGTTGCAGTCAGTAAAAGGAAAATATTTATTTATTTATTTTCAAAATCCTAAAAAAAAATCAGTTTAATTTCATGTTTAAATGGAAAGAAAAACCTTTTGTTAAAACATAAAAAACATGCATTAAAATAAATCCTGGACAGTCTTATTATTACAGTCTGAATTAAAACATCAGAAAGCGACACAGTAGATGAAAATACAATAGATTAGAGTGCATTAGACTAATCTGATGTTTACTAATCCTGTGCTAATATGTGAGCACGCAAATCTAAAATCAGCGCTAATTCAGAGTGAACCTGTTTAACATGGATGGCTATAGCCTTGAGTGTATACGACGCCTAATCTTCACAATAAGTTTTATAGAGTGTCAGGACCAACTTTATCTGGCTCTAATAAAGCAATAAGCCAAGACTGGTTATTGTATCATAGGTTAGGGGTGTCAGAAGAATCTACTTCCCGTTTGCAATTACACAATGTAACATTTAAGTGCTCTGTGGTCAGAAAAAACAGGAAACCAAGTAGCTTGTAAGTTGCTGACAATAAAGGAATTTATATCCAATAATAATAACTGCACATTTAAAAACTGAATATAAATATAAAATGAAATACTGAAACTGACCTCTTCTTTATACAAACAAAATATATCTGAAGTGGCCAGTTGTAAGTCAGATATATAGAGGCCTTCATGTTTAACCATTCTGACTTGTATTTTGATCACCTTCATTAAAAGACTTGATTTATACTGAGTACACTTGTTGAATCAGCTCTAAATGTTGATTACTTGTTCAGAAACTAACCATGAAGTCAGATTTACATCTTTGTTGAGTAAGTAGTTTATCTGCAACAGTGTTTCACCACAGTATACACTATGAAAAGTAGTTCAGGCAAATATTTATTTTTTCATAAACCACTAACGGAAACTTGAGTGAAGTGTGAGCTGAAATGATCTGAGAGAGGAGCGATCAAAGCAGAAAACAAAGTGACCAGAGTTACCTGACAACACCGCGCCAAACCTCATGTCAAAACCGCAATGACCCAAAACAGATACACAAACATAAACATACATGCCTGTTGTACTTGTATTTAAAAATAAATTTAAAAAACAACTTTTATTTAGGGGATATTTTTGTCATTGATCAAAAGTGACAGTCAAGTCAAGTCAAGTCACTTTTATTTATATAGCGCTTTTAACAATACAGATTGTAGCAAAGCACTGAACAT
>JAUMHE010000062.1:19742372-19753590 GCA_032359235.1 Enteromius mattozi | reverse complement strand
AATGACAGATTGCTATCAAACAGCACACCTAGGTTCCTAACTGATGAAGAAGAACTGACAGAGCAGCCATCAAGTGTAGACAGTAAAGTCAGTTTCAAAAAAATGCTATTTTTGTTGTTTTTAGCTGTCATATCAATGACCTTGTTTACAACTGCATTATTAAACTGTTTACTTAATATGAAATAACATTTCATTCTGTTCTGTGTGATTTCCACTGCCAGCTCGTTTCCAAAAATAGGCCTGTATAATGTTAAACAAGACCTTTAAACCTTTAAAATAAATAACATTTCTGCAGCAGTTTAACGTTTACTTGTTATTTAATGTCTACGTACCATGGGCCACAAAAGGTGTTTTCGCTGAAGATGTGAATACACCAAAAATGCACCATAATAACAAAATGACACAATTTTATTTGTGTGATGTAATCCACATCTTCCAGATCCATGCGAGGAACACACCCAAATCCAAACCTTTATTTGACGATCTTCATCCCTATCCGGAGCACCGAGTCTAGTGAGACCATGAACAGCAAAGCCCGCGCCGGACTGACACGCTCGTTACAAATTTAAATGTTGCTGCTTCAAACGACTTTTTTTACTGCAGGATAATCAAACGCTCATTGGCTCTCACCTGCATTCGTCAAAGATTGCAACATGCCGTGTTTCTGGTGAGGTGTATTTGAATGATGCAGGCGTCTTCACGAGTTCACTGAGAGAGGATCGGGAACATAATCTGGATACTATTTTCAGCGATTAACAACATAAATTCTGCTCCGTACCTTACAAAAACCTACTGTATTCCGCCAGAGAAGGCTGTGGCTGCAAAACATCGTCATTTGGGTTGCTTCTGGTACTGCTTTTGACATTTTTGCAATAAATAAATGATTGTAATTGCATTTATCTATCTGTCATGTTTTTTCTTACACTGTACAGAGTTATGTTTAGGTTTAGGGGTAGGTTAAGGGGTCTACAAATCTAAATCGCTTATTGATAAAATGATAGAAATGCATATCTGCAATAAAATGGGTAGGTTTAGGTTTGGGGTAGGTTAAAGGGGTCTAAAAATCGAAATCACTTATTGACAAAACGATAAAAATGCACTGATATCTTAATTATATAAAAGATGCGCAAATATTTTAAATTTTTTAACTAAAAATATATAGCGATTTATACGTTTTAAACGTTAAAATATGTCTAAATTGTACGTTTTAGCATCAGTAAAAACTTACAAAATTGTATGTTTTATGCATGTAAATGTTACATATTAATACCTATGTTTAAACATGAGATCAGGCTGGACACTGAAGACTGGAGTAATGCTGAAAATTCAGCTTTGGATCACAGGAATGAATTGCATTTTACAATATATTCTAATAGAAAATGGTTATTTTTAATTGTAACAATATTTCAGAACATTCTTGTTTTTACTGTATTTTTAATCAAATAAATGCAGCCTTAATTGGTGATCATAAGATAATTCAGTAACACTTTATATTAAGGTGTCTTAATACAGAGTAATTACTGAATTATGTACTTAGTAGTAGCAATTGTACTTACATGAAATAAAATATACTTATTATGTATGGAAGTTATGGAAAGGCATGTAATTACAGTTTGTAATTATGTAGCTGTAACAGGCAGCTACTGTTACACATATGTAACAGACCCAGTCTGTTACACAGCTACTTGCACTTAAGTACAATCTTGATACACTTTATTTTAAGTAGCTTATGCCTGTTTAATACTCTGTAATTTTAATGTAATTAGAAAGGTATTTCATGTATTTAAGCTGAGTGCTAATGGGTTAAACCAAACTAAGGTACAGCTAGATAAGAGTTACAGTATAGATACACATGAAGTACACTTAAGTACAATCTTGATGCACTTTATTTTAGGTTGTTTATGTCTTTGTACTTGAATATTATAATTACGTTGTATAAAGTCTGCAACACGTATGTCACAATCTTTTTGTTTTTAAGTAGCTGTAACAGACTCGGTCTGTAACAAATGTGTAACAGTAGCAGCCTATTACATCTACATAATTACAAACTGTAAGTACAAACTATCCCACAACTTAGTTACATGGTAAGTACATTTTGTTTTATGTAAGTAAAATGGCTACTATTAAGTACTTACTAGGTAATTACTCTGTATTATGAACACCTTAAAATAAAGTGTTACCGATAATTATTTCAAAAACAAAAACACTCCAAACTCCAAACTTCTGAATGGAAGTGTATTTCTTTGTATAAAGACATACACAGAAAACAACCTTTAAGTTTAAATGTACCCATGATGCCATATAATGCTGCCTACATAGATAGCTCATGAAAGTGTGTAAATTCTAAGAGAGAGAAAGGCGAAAAGGTTTGATTTTTGGAACAATTGGGGAACACTTTTCACTATTAACAAGTTACTTATTAGCATGCATATTATTATTGGCTGTTTATTAGCACTTATAAAGCACATATTAATGCCTTATTCTGCGTGACCATATTCTAGATCCCTTAACCCTCCTCAGTAGGCTACCTAAACTTAACAAATACTACATTTACCTTACTTATTATCAATAAGCTGCCAGTTAAGAGTTTGGTTTTTTTTTTCTGCATTTTTCCTAAATGCAAAGCATGCTGTTGCAAATTCTGCAGTCAGCACAGACCTGACTACTTTTACATGCAGCACACTTCGCCCCACCACCAAGAGCTGGAAGAGCAGTTCACACAGTGTGCATTCAAAGACAACCAGACAGAGAGCAGCAAAAATTACACAGAATGCAACTACTTTTGCTTCCCCCCTCAAAAAAAAAAACAGTAGTGCTCATGGTTAATACATTAACATTAGATCCTTCAGTTTTCATCATTTATGTAAAAAAAAAAAAAAAAAGATATTTGTTGTAGTAGTTCATTGATTATTATTCTTTCATTGACACGTCTGCTTGATGAAATGAACAAGGGAACGATGCTGAAGCCGTCTGCGTGTTTCACCAAAGCATCTGTGACCTAGATTCCTGCTTTTCCCCAGATATCCTTCTCCTTTACTCATTCCTGCCTCCCCCTTCATCCCTCGCTTATAAATGTTTGATTATTTCTCCTACAATAGCTGTATTTATGCCATAGCACACACTCTAACTCTGTAGCAGAGCAGGTGAAGTGACAGAAAGGAAGGTGTTGCTTATAGTCAGATACTGTCATGTCAGGTCTGTCTATCCAGAGACGGTTGCATGAGTGTGCTGCGTGTTTTAGTTCAGTATAACACTGCTCTGTGTCCCTGTTCTGGGGTTCAGACTTGACAATCTGAGCGCACGAGATGTTGTCATGCCCTGGATGCGGTTGCCATGGTTACAGTGCAGCAGAGATGAGCCTGTCTCCAGGGTTACCTAAGTGGATGCACATGCAGGAACTGAAGGGGAACCAGAAAAGAACTAAAAAACAAATAATGTGTCTCAGAATCTGTGATTTTCACTCTCTCTCTCTCTCTTCCACACACACACACACATACAGCTGTTAATCTCATTCCAGTAAGCAGACTGAACTGGCTCAGGGAGGTAATCTGCAGAAAACCTGCTTTTTGGACACACTGGGACAGCTGGCGTCAAACGCAGCCAATATACACACACACAAGCGCTCTCATTTTTCTCATCTCTCTTTTTACAGTATGTCTCTCTGCTCTCTTTCGAACACAAATACTGTGGAGTGAATTCACTAAACGGTTTCAAGTGTGGTATTTCAAAGTGAAATCCTTTTCTATTCACTAACCACTCACAAGCCAAGTTAACCAAGCAGTATCTGCTGCCATGAGTATTTAAATAAAGTCATTATCATGTCAGCGCAAACACACACTCTTTTATATGCTAATGAAACGCTTTGCTTGGCAAAAAAATTAACATGATGCAAATGCAGCCTATGAAAAGCAAGCAAGCAATACACAAATTTGCATTTTATACCAATTGTGGCTGCAGTCATACATCAGAATGATGATGAAATGATAGAGATGAGCTGAAAACTGGGCACGTGTCCAAAGCTCTGTGCAGCTGAGGGCACTTTCAGCATTTTAAAGAGCAGATTTAGGTAGCCGTTGTAGTCTTGTAGGTTGCTGCATCCTCTATAACGTTGCACTCAAATCCATTCTGTACGATAGGGAACTGCAAATTGCATTCAGTACTCATTTTTGGCCGTTTGTGCCGTTATACAATTTGCATAATTCCTTCAGTGAATCGGCTGCTAAAACAAAGCAGACTTTGCATGCAAATAAACATTGCTATAAGCGAATGCAGTTCACTTTTAGTGCATGACAGAGAGATCATATATAGAGTACAACAGTGCAAATTGGTCCCCAATCTAAAGTTTGACCATATAATTGTCATAGATAGATAGACAGACTGATAGATAGATAGATAGATAGATAGATAGATAGATAGATGTGTTTTCCATTTCAGTGTAACTCATTCATTTTTTCCATCTTCCCCCAAACTCTCTCTCACACACTGTTGCTCTCACTCGATGGACCAAATCATCCCATTTACACCTCCTGCCCCCTTAGGTTGCCATGGTAACAGCCTGTGTGGCGCTAGCGACGGATTGGTTGCCGGGGGCAACATGCTTTCCAATCAAACCTGTTACTGGGGTCCTGAGTAACAACCCCCCCCTCACCCCGACACACGAAGAGAGGGGTGACGGCTGGAAAAGACAAAACCAGAGAATGTGCGTTTGGGTGAGAGGACCATTTAGGGCTCTGTTCCAAAACCAAGCAAACTGTCTTGTTGTCTGCCTTATAAGGCAACATCTTAACTGATACAGAACCTCATAAGTGAATGAATAGGAAAGCTCCTAACATGATGCTTCAAGTGCAGGAAACTCAACCCACTGCGTTTATGTCATTAACCTGGCTAAGCTAACATTATGAAACTCACACCAATAACGAAAAATGTTAACCTGGACCACATAACCTCAAGTTTTAGATAGCATGGGTATATTTGTAGCAATAGCCAACGATACATTGTATGGGTCAAAACGATTGATTTTTCTTTTATGCCAAAAATCTTTAGGATGCAAAGTAAATATCATGTTTCATGAAGATATTTTGTAAATTTCCTACCGTAAAAAAAATTAAAAACTGCTTATTCGATTATGCAATGCTAAGAACTTTATAAAGGTGATTTAGATTTTTTTGCACCCTCAGATTCAAATTTTTCAAATCTCAAATATTGACCTAACAGACCATACATCAGTGTACAGCTTTTTTATTCAGTTTTCAGATGTTGTATGAACCTCAGTTTAAAAAAACTGATACATATGGCTGGTTTTGTGGTCCAGGGTTACAAATATAAAGAAAACTATAATGATAACTATATTAGCGTCCAGAAAGCCAATTAATGAGTATGTTTATAATGTTTATGAGCATGCATTCTGCGACTTTAAATGCATGACACGTAGAATGGATTCTGATTGGCTGTCAGTACTTCTAAAATAAAAATTCTGTGATCATTTACTGTATTTAACACACATACAGACAAAATAATGAAAACACTAATAACACAAAATAAAATATAACACCATGCAATTAAAAATGTATCTGTCAAACAGTAATTTACAACACCAAAAGATATTCTTTTATGTTGTGCCTAAAACGCCTAATCTGAGGGGTGTTGAAAACATGGCTGTTTTGAATGAAAAACAAAAACCTTTTATGTGCTTGGTCCATTCATTATACAACAATAGTGAATTATTTCAGTGTTTTGGAACTGCCACTGCAAAGACTCAATCTCCACTCATAAAAGAAACTTAATACACAAATATCACTCAAAGTAGCCAATGTATGAAATAAAAAAAAGGATAAAAAAACTGTGATGTAAAACTTTAAGGCTATGCAAAAGCTTCTTCCAACTAGTGCATTAGCAGTGAACAAACTGTTACGCAGATTGCTATGCAAAAATCCACTTTTGAGCAAATCATTTCACATAAGGGAAAACATTATGTTGCCTAGTTAATATTCATGAGCCAAGCAGAAATAGTTTTTAACCTGTCCCCCACTTTTCAGATCATCTGTTTAAATCCATTCTGTACACATCTTCCCCAGTCAGAGCAGAAAATGTGAAAAGAGCGTGCAGATTTCATGTGGGCTGTCACATGAAAATCCCAGTCAGAAATGACATGCTGAAATGGCTGACAGCAGACAGGAGCAGCTGTTAATTATACTCAGAGACACAGCGCCACCTAGCCACAACAGCACACACTGACAGAGACACATTTGAATGAATCACACACACACACGTTTACATACACTGTAGAATGTGCAGCGCTGCACATAGCAGAGCACAACATTAAGCACTTAGTGGTTAGAGGACTGGTCCAATTAGGAAACATATTTCACCGCCTTTATAAGACTGACAAACACAACATCATTGCTCAGATTCCCACATGTCACATGCGTTACTAACAGCCCAGCAAGAAAATCACACTCACTTATTTACCACTCCACGCTGACTGATGGTTACGTTTGGTGAATTCCAAGACATCTCACTGTCACATTATTTACTAGAAAAGCATCCCATCTGCTTGGGTGAATCCAACAGAACCGTCAAGAACATATTACACACCAGATTTAAAAATTAAAATATATTGCTCTTAAACAGAAAGGAAAAATCATTACAAATTGTTGCACTGTGACATTCACATAGTCTCAAAACAGTAATTCACAAAACTCAACCTATAATATGTCTTTATTTTTACCTTATTTGTTCAACGACTCCCAAACGATTCGTTCAGCAATTCATTGTACCAAATCCCTCTGGTGATTGGTCTAAAGCAGTGTTTGTGAGCTTTTAACGCTCCAAAAGCGGCACCTAATGGTAAATAATGAATTTTCATTTTCATTCAGACCAACGCGAAAATCAAGTTTTCTCGGGTCTGCACGCGGAACAAGTAGCAGGCAATAGTTTCATTTTGACGTCAACATGAAACGGCTTGGGACTCATATCAATGATTTAGAGTCGACTCTTTCTTTTGGGAGACCATAACTTTATACACGGCGCACTTTCAGATTTAAAACTTTGCAGGATGTTTTCATTCACTTAGAGCTATTGAAAAATCCATGATAGGGGCACTTTTAAACACACCTTCAATGATATAATGCATTTTAATGACATTATCAATACGTTTACGCATTATACATAAAGACTATCGCATTTTCTTGCAATATTTCTTGCAAAAAAAGTCTTACTTAACCCAAAACTATTATATTATTGCATTAATGGTGCAACTAATTTATAATAAATAAAGCCATTTATTAGAAATAAATCACTTCAAAAAGAAATACCAACAAAATACCTCTAATCATTTAAAATATTCATACAACCTAAAGATTTTAATTAGCTGGCAAAGAGCTTGAAGAGAAAAACATACAGAGCCTTTTAACACAATATTTCATTTCCTCTCGAAGGAAACCGCACACTGAACACACAGCAGCAGGCCAAGAGTCCTGATGAATCACTGTCCATCACTGTCTCTCTCCTCATGTGACGATCACTCATTATTAGAGCTGTTATGAACCTAGTGAGTTGCCTATCAAGACAGCCTTGAAGGGGTTTCTTGACAGGAACAATAATAGGCAATCTAATTCATGTGCTTTCTAAAAAATGAAAAATAATGGATGATTTTAACTCAGCCGTGTGACACCAACACTCATAAGGAAATGAAAACTGGAAGTGTGTGTGTGTGCAGCTTCACAAACCCAAATCTGTTCCTCTAAAGATAAGAAAAACATCAACCTCCAACACAATGTTCATCCACTGAAAGAACAAAAGATGAGAGAGACACAAAAAAGACATGAAAAGATAGACGAAGATGAAATGGAAATAAACAATGGCTGCTTTGGAGACGCTACATCAGAGAGAGGAAGACTTGGAAAGAAAGAAAAGGACACAGGCAGAGACACTTTTCATCTGTTGATCATGTCATGAGGAATGAGTGCAAAGATAAGACCAAAGAATAACAGATGCACAGATAGAGCGAGAGAGTCAGAGAGAGGGCAAGCGTAATGGATAGCAGATGTTAGAGATGCGGTCAGTGGGGAAATCTGCCTTTATGAGCAAATAATTCCATCATTTGTGTGAAAAACACTGCATTTTTCCATTCCTCACATGTGAGTGGCCTTAATGACACAATTAAACATCTCCATGTGTGTGTGTGTGTGTGTGTGTGTAGAGCACAACCGGTTGAAGATAATCACATATGGAGCAGCTGTGTGGCATCCATTAGCACATTCTGTTATACTCCAATTAAGTAACTTTTATCAATTTTTCTAAACAGCCAACACAACAGCATCAGCATCTGGAGCAGCCAGGAGTTTACGTGATGTTTGACCAATGCACAACATATTGAGTGGATGTTCTCTGGAAAATGTCACAGTTTGAGGTACTGTAAGTTCAGCTAAAGTTTAGTCACGTGATCTCAACATGGCGGCCTGAATTGATGGAACAAACCCAGCTTCTTCAACATGAAGTCAAGAGGAAAAAACCACCTGTTAGATAAAGATATGCTAAGAAACAAAAAATGCTGAATATAAGTAGATCAGAAACAGCACAGGTTGGCTTTGATGAAACGAACAAAAGTCTCTGATGCTCACCAAGGCTGCATTTGCTTGATCAGAAATACAGGAATAACTTTTATACTGTGAATAATTATTATAATTTAAACAATTTACAATGTTCTATTCTCACATCATTTGTCCAGTCTTCAGTGTCACATGATCCTTCAGAAATTATACCAATTTGCTGTTTGAGAAACATTTCTTAATGTCAGTCTGTCAATCCAACGAAATTGCATGAAACTATATTTAATGAGAAATATATTCTGTAATTTTGTTAGAGGATTAGGGAGCACTATTCATATTACTTGTTTATTAGCATGCATATTACTAGCATTTTGGCTGTTTATTAGTACTTATAGCACATATTAATGCATGATCATATTCTAGATTTACCCAATACCTAAACATGACCACCACAACTACCTTACTTACTATCAATAAGCAGCAAATTATTGAGGGAGAACTAATCTGAAGTGTTACAGAGGATAAAATTTTTTTTGGTTTGGATTGTTTGTTTTTTAATTTAGCATAACATGCTCCGGTAGATCATTCACAAGAAGATAAGGAACGTGCATTCAAAAAGTAAAAGTAAATAAATAAATCATTTTAGAAATATCTTGTTTTCTTCCTTTTTCATTTGTCTCTCGTCTCCTTACTCTGTGGTTTATCTGGTGGGTGAAAAAAGAGAGAGAACACGAAGAGCATGCTCAGATTTCACATTTCTTCTGATCGTCCATCAAATTCAGAGACATGGTTTCATTATCTCAGACTCTCTCTCTCTCTCAGAGTGATAGAGCAGATAAACGATTGCCATGACACAGGGCTGACATTCCCTGAGGACATACACAGACTCAGACGGATGTGTGTGTGGTCTCGGCTCTATTGTGTTATCCCAAGAATCAGTCTTTATGAGGCTCAATCATAAGGCATTGTCTGTGATTTTTCAGTCTGATTACTTGAGATAATAAACGGTCAGAAAGCTACCCTGATTGGCCGGTTGTTCTGAGAATCAATCATGCATTTATGCTGATGAGCTCTAAAGATACATTCAGCTCTCTAAAATATAGCAGACAAAGAGGTTTTGTTTATTATAAGTGTGCATAGCAGTTTTGTCGTTGGCCAATTTAAAGGCTTCAGTTTTTTAAGGCAGAATTGGTTCTGATCGGCTATCAATGTTTTCATTGTTCATCAGCTGCAAAAAAAAAAAGTTTTAAATTGATATCATTCCTCTATGTCATTATCATTAGTTGTGATGTAGACTTCCCTATTTTGACAGTATTAGAATGATTATTATACTTTACAGTTAAAGTTATTGCTATATTCTTGGTGTGCATAGGCCATAACTCTAAGAAAATAGTCCACAACACAACAATAACGATAAAGACACAGAGGAAAGATATCATTCAAGGGGTCATATGATGTTGCTAAAAAAGAACAATATTTTGTGTATTTGGTGTAATGCAATGTGTTCATGTGGTTTTTCCACATACTGTACATTTTTGTTTCTCCTCTAAGCCCCGCCTCCTGAAACAGTCAATTTGTACAAAGCTTGCAGGTCCTGATTTTGTCAAGTTCGATGTGTGGAACAACATTTTAATGCCAAAATATAGTCTTGATCATATCTCTATACCTAACCTTACCCATGAGTATTGCCTTAAATCAGAGGAAATGATGGATGATTGACACTGATGTACAAGCACCAGACACTGATTGTAAGCCTAAACTTCACAAAAACTGTAAACTGTTTCTTGAAATCTGACATGTTGCACTTGGTAAGCGTACAAAGCTCATTGTTCTAAAAAAGCGAGGTGTGCTCTGATTGGCCAGCTATCCAGTGCACTGTGATTGGCCGAATACCGCAAGCATGTGGTGGAAATGGTGGAAAACCCCTTACAACAACGTGATGCCGCATCCCGGCACTATCACACCAAAACAATAAAACACATTACAAACGAGGCATTTGTTGCATCCAGACATAATTACTGATTATCGTGACTTAGTACTGTCTTTTTACACGTCACGTTGCATCATGCCTCGTAAACATAACACCATGTCTGCATTTGTGATCAGAGAAACAACAGACAACAAGCACTCCCCTTCACTGCTCAAAACTCATGTTTGAATAGTAGGTAGCAGGTTCTTTTAATAAGAAAACATAACTTCCTTAAATGTTGTGAGTCAGAAGCACCAGACTGTCCTTGCAGAGGTAGAATAGTCTCTGTGCAGGTTTTAGAAGTCCATCCTCCATAAATGCGCTGAACACACTCTAATATTTGTGTTGAACTGTTTTGGAACAGTGTTGTGAATACAACTTAACCACTGATTTCTAGTTGTGTCCTCATGGGCAAAGTGGGGTTGTGTTTAAACAAGCTGTTTTAGGGGTGTATACAAGATATAACTTGTATAAAGAATATTTCTATGGTTTTGAGACTTGTATAGGTCGTTTGTACAAATATGTTGATGTAGTTTAGGGTTGATGTAGCTCAGTTTGTAGAGCGATGCGTTAGAAAATAAGATCATGGGTTCGAACGCATGTGCTCATAAAACCCATGAACTCATGAATAACGCCACATTAATTACATGTTAGTTACTGCATGTTAGTTAATGTATTAATTAACAATTTGTGGTAAACT
>JAUMHE010000062.1:19724055-19742272 GCA_032359235.1 Enteromius mattozi | reverse complement strand
ATTAATTGGCGTGTTTCCAATAAAAATATAAAAAACAAGACAAAGCTATGCAGTGTCTGTGTGAATGTTTGAACACAGTGATTATTGGTGGAATGGGCTGTGAGGTAAAGGGCACCAGGTAAAATCTCGCCTAGGGCAGCAAATTGGCCAGGGTCGACCCTGTTTTTTTTTCAGTACTTGTCCACTTATACAGCTTGGATATTTTCGGGGAGAAATAACATGGATGAGCATATGACAAAGTTAAAATTTTTAGGTGTGCTATCCTTTTAAAGCTCCAGTGAAAGCTGGTGTAGGCAGATACCTATTTGAGTGTAAAAACATTACAGTGGATGAAGCAGAACTTGATATGTGCAATAATTTAATACTATTTTTCAGGGTGAAACAGCTCCTGAATTGACTGTATTCCAGTTCACGGAATTCTGATCGGCGCAGCTTTGAGGATAAACTCCATCTTTGAGCATTTCAAAACAGCTTAAACCTCCCAAACACATTCTCATCTTTCAGAGCACTTGGGACACACACAATACCCACAAAATCCTTGAAAATGGTGTCTCTGCCTTCAGGGCTTAAGAGGAGAGGAAAAGAGACTCTTTGTATGCCATTCTTGGCTGATTAGAGAAAACATTCCCAGGATTCCTCAGTGGCAAGCATGGTTCCATCGCCGCTGGCAACATTCCTATGCCCCCATTCATGCTTATGGATGAGAAAAGAAGAGATATTGTGAGATATAAACCAATCTGCCACTAATACGAGTTCTGCGATCTATCAATAGACCTTTAAAGTGACAGAGAAAAGAGAGAGAAAACAGCTTGGAGCGCAGTGCAAAAAGGAAAAAATGCCCAGACAGAGCTGTGCTGACAGAAAGAACACCAGTGTATGATCAACTATTGAAGGTATTTCGAAGCCCAGAATTTAAAATGTATGCTGATTTGAGATATTTTTCCTGAAGAAAAAACATTCTTACTGATCTATATGGCAACTAAAAAAAAAAAGTAGAAATATCTTCGATACACATTTCTAATGTGTCTTACAATGTCATTTATAATGTGTACATTGTCTTTTTTGTTTAATTTGTCAGATATTCATCTGTTTGTCCAGTTGTGCATGTTACCTGTGACCTGTTGAACTTGAACTTAAAATTATGAGATTAAAAAAGATTAAAAAACTGAGAATAATCAATAAAGTCATAATTAGTCATATATCGTAATTATATTAAAATTATCTCATAATGTTTTTATTTCATAATTATAACTTAGTATTTTGAGTATTATGATTTTTATGTCAAAATTATTACTTTTTATATTATGACTTAACAAAACATGATTTGTAAAATAATTAAAACATTTAGAATATATATATTTAATCATTTTAATAAATTACTTAAAGTTATTTCCATGAAGAAAAGTATTCTAGCAGGCTGAATAAAAAGAAAGAAAGAAATTGTATTGTCTCCATTGTATGTAATGGATTTTTGGAACATGGGAGATGGCTTGTTGCTGTTCATAAAATACTAAATAAAAAAAGTAGTCAGAAATTAGACAGCATTTTAAAAACAATAGAACTTAATCTAGCTCTCATTTACCAACATTACTAATAATCAGAAATGAACCAGCTAGAAAGCATAAAAATAACGGTGACTTGACTTGACATCAGAAGCTGGCTTTAATTGTGTCACCACAGTTACGTGTACAGCTTGATTTTGTTAAGAAATCTTGAGCCCAAACAGGTGGTAAAAAACCCCCAGCATCAATACAGCAACAGACTTGTCAGTAAAAAAGCTTGTAACACTATCCATTCCTGACAGAGCAGAGAAAGGGAGGACGCGGCTCAATTCTACAGCCTGTCTCAGGAATACAGATGACGCAAAACCGAATAAAGACGAGGAGCATTGTTTCTATGGTAACCATCCTCCCAGTCTTATCCGGGGCTCTGACTATAGTGCCTCCCAGTTTGGAGCTTTTTTCTTCTTTTTTGTCTCTCGATAAAAGAACATGGACCACCTGGAGGGAGACCACACTAGTTAGCAACTGAAGCAGTCAGCTAAAACCAGGGTTCCCACACTTCATTTGTGATTACTGGATTTATTTATTTTTTTTATTATTTTATAGTGACTGCAAGAGCAACTGATCTCTTGCTTAAAAAACTGAAGGGTCGTTTTCTAGCCAATAAAATATATACATATAAGGATATTACATATTACATTTTTTATAGGGGAAAAAAATAAAATATGTATATATATATATTAATATATATATATTTTTATATATATATATATATATATATATATGACACAAACTTCAGAAAGTGCAAAAATAACAAGGGTTGCTTAAGGGTTCCCTCATGAGATTTCAACCTGACATTTCAAACTAAAGTCGTAAAAGGTAAATTTGACATCTAAACAGCAACGGGAGCTTAAAACATAATGACAACATTACATAAGAATGATGCCAAACCAATGGGGAAAATCACAAGCTGCCCTCCTCGAGCTCTAGAGTGCTGCCAAGCCACACAAACACGGATCTCTGCCACGTCGTCTACCTCACACTGATTATACCGAAAGCAAACACTGGCAAAGGCATCGCAGGTAAATTAAAGACAAACGATGCCAACTGCTGCATTGCAAACCCAAATGAGACGCCAACCTAAGTGATGTAGACCACTTTGTGCCAGTGTGGTCAGATCTGAATAACCAAGCCAGATGCAAACCATTACACCAAAGTCAGCTTTCTAAATTTGTTAAATACGATAAATGATTCATTTTAAAAAATGAGTGGGGTAAAGCCTCTTACTGCGCATTTTAGATCTCACAGTGGTTATTATCTTGCCTTTGGTCAAATTCAGGGAGCATTACACAGAAAATAATATATACAACAACTATGGTTGTGAATAATTACTGTTAAATTTAACTATATTTTTGAATGCATATCAATATTCTTTCTCTCCATATTTTTTTAGCATGTTGAAAAATTTTAGAAGCCAAATTCCATCACATAAGAAAAAAAACATGCTTAAATAAACCATATATGAGATAAAAAAAAAAATTGGTACATTTACTATACATTTACACCATTCAACAATGAAAAGTAGTGACATATATAACTACATTTAATCAAAAATGGATTATTTATTATGCAAATATCATGAATATCAAAGACATATGCAAATATCAAACTTTGATAGTTTTTATTCCTCTTTTATAAGTCGCTTTGAATACAAGCATCTGCTAAATGCATAAATGTAACCCAATATTGCACTCTTTATACTGTATATATTGCAGGCAGGAAGGAATGGAATGTGATGTAATGTGAAAATACTGAGAAGGAGCCAAAGTTCCAGTCACTCATATGTCATTGTCCCTCTCAACTGATAAACCCAGTGAATACCGAAAAGAACAAAAACAGGCGTTCAGAAAGAAACACTTCACAAACCTGCTGTTCAAAGCTCACCATCTGAAGAGCGATCAGGTGTTTGTGTGTAAAACAGTGAAGGACTCCTCAAATTAAAACGCACGAGTGAAAGGCTGAAGACGGCTGAATGAACTGAAAGGGTTTTAGACTGACAGGAAAGTTAAAGAGTGATGTGAAGAGTTCATTAAGAATCTCATTATTTTTAATTGGCTTGGTTAAATGTATAGGAACGGGAGAATAGCCGCCACGCCTCATCCTGTTTCTCTTTTCAATATCATTCCAACTCACTGCTGCTCAAATACTTAAAAACCACACTTTCTCAAAACACACAAACATTTCTACAAATCTTGAAAGGCTTTTTGATGTTCCTCAAACATTATGGTTAGGGTTTGTTGTAAACCTCTAACCTGACCAAATGAAGTGCAGTTAATTCAACTTGAACAACACACAAACACAAGGCTGATCGATACTCAATCAAAGGTGAGCAATCTATTTTTATATATTCATATTTTGAGAAATGAAAAATCTGAAAATCTCCCTTTTGACCGACATTCATGGACTTTTCGAAATGTAAAAATGTAACTCGTAGGAATGATGTCACTAATACTTGCAAACTAAATTATGATTGGTATTGTCTTTCAACTGTTTAACCACCTTTATTTTGCACATACCGTTATCCAAACACACTGCTCAGAACAGTATCCCACAATGCAATGCATTCTGTGCCCCAACTCACATACAACATGCCCTAGTATTTGAAATTAGTATATGTGTGTCCTAAGCTACAGTATGTTGAAATAAGTATTCCAAAGGTACATGGATGGTGTACAGGCAGATTTATTCAAAAATATAGGTTGAAATTGGCCAGTAATGGCTAATATTGACCACAACCTACATTTTTGAAGGAAGATTTGGTTCAGAATTACAAACACAAATAAAATTTGTTTAATAAAACATGGCATACAACTGAGACAGACCATTAGGAAAGTCAGATAAAGGGGTTGTAGGGATTAATAATCAATATCGAACCAGATGACAACATATTCCTTTCATTTGCAATAACATGGTGAGCTTTTATGTTAATATATGCTAACAGCCTGTCCAAAAACTTGCATAGTATAGGTTAACCTCTAGTGATGGTCAACAGCTATATGCACTTGCTATGCACTTACCATCTCCGCTTTTAACCACAGGTTTGGCTCAAGTCTGCCATCTGCTGTCCCAAAAAAAAGGTGCTCATTTCAGACCACATTTAAAATGCATTACAGCCAATGTCTGCTGCATTGATTAAAGCAACTCAAATAAATGAGGCTTATGTTTTAATAATGTATGCTTAAAGATGTTTCTCCTGAAGATATATTTAGATCGCAAGTCATCATCTCCGTTTCCTGGGAGTCGCAGCAGGTGCCTGCAAGGCAAATCCCGCCTTATGATTATTAATAAGCGTTTCAGCACCCTATTAATACCTAAATTAGATTTAGAATAGTTTAATAGCTAGAGCAATGCGATGTGGGTCTCCCTCCCTCTCTAGTTCTTGACGTCAACCTTAAACATAAACATATTGCCCAATAAGGTAAAAAATAAACACCTAACTAGTGACCAGCTTGAAACCGTTGCGAAATCTGCATTGTGAATTCCCAAATTTCATCCGTGAACCACATTTAAAAATAAAATAGCCTAGTACAGTACTGCAGTTCTTACATTAGAACATGTCACATTAAACACAGTTTACCCAATTAAAAAAAAAAACAGGCCATTCCAACCCAAGTAAATTACAGGTAGCATAAAAGTGAGTTGTATGCTATATTTAAAGTCTTTCAAGTATGTAAAATATAGCACAATATTGTGGTTTTAAATTACCAAAAATAAAAAAGGCTATTCAAACAAATCACCAATTTGCATGATATTGCTTTTAATGGTGATGTTCATTGGAAAAATAGAGGACAATATAACTGTAAAAAGTATTGACAGCTTGAGATCCATTTTTTTTTAAAATACGTCTATATGATTATGATCAAAGTATAGGTCTAGAGACACACCATAGAGAAGCAGCACGCAAGAGATTTAGATGATATGAGTCAGTCTGAAGGCTGGATTCACCAAAAGATTTTAAAAATCCCCAAAACATTGGCCTGCAGTTTAAGCCTATATTAATACAAAGTGTTCTTTAAATTGTCAAATACATGGGAACTCAAATGATCTTTATATTACCTAGAGTAAGCCAAGTGACCCATGACCATCTGGATGAAATGCTAAGCACCAATATCACATTTACAATTTCAGACTATGAGAAGATGAAGGCAAGGAGAGAGAAATAAAGCGGACAGCACAGTAACAACAGGTGCATTTAGTGAAAACGGAATTTTTGCATGGCATTTTTTTTTTATTCCACACAACACTGAACAAGGCCATGGAGCATCAGCAGAATGAATGAAGCATCTCTCCATTTCCATTCTCAATTCTAGAATAACTTGCATAAGATTAAAGGTGTTAGCATTTCAAGAGAAATTATAAAAGAAGCCCATATGCCGAAAAAAAACAAAAAACATAACTTACATATATTTTTCATGTGACGGATTAATTTCTAATCCTATAAGAATGATGAACATCTTAATAGATACAGCTAATCAGGAGCCCTGGCAGGTAATTTGCATTGTCCCACTGAAATCTCCAAAGAAGAATAACATTAATGTAGATACGGTAGGTACAAATGGCATTGCGAGATGACCTCTCCTCATAAACTGATACGTGCTTTTTTTTCTGATCAGTCTTAGTGTTTCACCGCAGGTTATTTTTAGGACAGCCAGAGTGAGAACAGATAACCTCTCCACACTTCAGATCACTGCTTGGTGTTTAGCTAGTGTGTAAATTTCATTGGCAGGAGGTGACCTGCTCACTGGGCTTGTTGAATGAGCAGGTGTGGCCGTAGACTAGGAGTTATATATATTAAGCATGGTTCACTTTGGGAACAGCAACATCTCATGTCGATATCGGGTCAGAAATCCTTCCTCCAGATTCTCACTCCCAGTTCTCCCACTCTTCATCTTCCAACTGGTAAAGAAATAAAATAATGAAGACTGAATTTATTACTGCACCTGGTATTGCCATTCCTCTAAGGTGATCACATCACAAATGGACAGCACAAAATCAGCACAAATTTAGTCAGACATAAGACCACATTGCAAGTTAAACTGAAGTAAAACTTACCACTTAATAATAAGTTACATCTAGTGCCCTAGATGTTGGCAAAACTATTTATTTGTTTCTGTTTAAAACTGCAGTTGTAATTAAAAAAAAAAAAAAAAATAAAAAAAAAAAGACTAATAATAACTATTATTATTTTCATTATAACTAAATAAAAAAGAATTATTAAAATAAGAAATATTACCACTGTAATAACATAATATCAATATAAAATAATAAACATGTTTTTAAAAAATCTAAAACAATAGAATATAATAACAATATTGTTATTAATCATGTTATAAACAGCTCAGACTCACAGCACTTGCAGAGATATAGCAGAATTTACTGAATCAAGCTGAATGACACTATTATCTTCTGTAGAAGTGCTTCATAGCTGAATCTGGTTTGCTTATAATTGATTAAAATTTTCCAACACTTACTGAACACTGAACTGAGCTGAGATATCAGCACTGAACTTTAACTGTCTGGAGCTGAATGATGACACTTGTGTAATTAGAGCTGCTTTATAGCCTCATATTTGATTAAGTTTGCATCATTGTTTCTGTTCTTTTTCTGTTTCATATTCATATCGTAAAGCACTATAAAAATAAAGATCACTTGACTTGTAAATGCTAAAGCATCTTGACGACTTGTAGAAAACAGATATCTTACTTGCACATCATTAGATTAATCTGTTTAAACCCTAACTTTGAACTGGCCACGCATAAATGCATCTACACTCAGTGAAACAAATTATTTATCTTGGATAAAGGCATCTACCAAATGAAGAAAAGAACAGTCTAGAGAAGGTCTAAGAAAATATCAAGTATAATAATATTATTTTCAAACATGGTGTAAAGATCTTCAGCATTTCGACTTGATTAACAAACCTCTTCTGTTGCGTCTATTTTAGACAAAGCCATCTGAACCTCCTCTTCAGTCATATCCAGATCAAAATCCTTCTCCCAGTCTTCACTCACATCTGTACTCGAACCTACATGTGCAGACATAACATCAGAATTCAATACTTCATTCATATCATATTATGTGATCCAGCTTTTTTTTCCTTTTGTTTTTTTGTTGTTGTTTTTTTTTTTTATTTTATGCATACCTAGGCTGCATTTCTTTGATCAAAAATACAGCAAAATATGACCACAATTTAAAATAACTTTTGTATTTGAATACATTTTAATACATAATATATTCCAGTGAGGCAAAGCTGAATTCTCAGGATCTATGCTCCAGTCTTCAGTGTCACATGATCCTTCAGAAATCATGCTGATATGTTGCTCAAGAAACATTTCTGATCATCAGTATTAACAGAAATTTAACAGAAAGTTAAAAGGAACAGCATTTATATAAAATAGAAATCTTTTGTAACATTACAAATGTCACTTTTGATCAAATACAATTTCTTTGTTCAAATATAGTTTCACCTTTCTTGCCGTTATTGGAGGGTGTGGATTTGCCGCTGTCTGAGTTGAGCTCAAATACTCGGAGGTCTTGAGCTACATCCTCTTTGGCGGTCTCTTCGCGCTGGGAGGGTCGCTCCTCTGGGAATGTCTCCTGTAGAGTGGCCTCTGAGAGTTTCTGAGAGACCTCGTCTGCAGCAGGCGACGGCTGCGTGACTCTGATGGTGACGGACTCCACTTGATTCTCGATCTGGGTGGGGAAGCTGACGCTGTCGCTGCTTACAGAGGGAGTGACGTCAGATGCTACGTTGCTGGTGGAAAGCACCACTTGAGAGGGAGAGGAGCTTTCAGGGGTGGCCTCTATCATTACCGAAGGGACACATGCCTCTTCGACAGGTGGCGTGAAATCTAAGCGAGATGAGGATGTGGCCCCGAGAAACTCACCTAGAGAGAGAGAGAAGAGATAGTGATTAAGGAACACAAAGGCTCTTAAACTGCAATGTTAAAATTTGTTAGTATGCTTGACACCTTCTAATAAAAATCCAAACCAACTGCACTAAATTATGCAAATTGTATTCAAACCTTCTTCGTCCTCTTCCTCCCAACCAAGACTCTCAGAATGATCCGTCTGCTCTGCTCTCTGCTTCAGCGCTACTCTCCTGGCCTCCTCCTACAAACACATACTTTTTTAATAAATAAGTTACAAGATGCTGTGCCATTTTATACATATAATCACATAAAACGTACAACCCCTTAAAATGTCCCTATGTATAACATTTTAATTGATATCCTCCTAGGACATATAGACATAGAAATTTTTACTGAGCAGCTTTTGTTATTTACAGAAAGTTTAAGAATTACATAAGAGTGAGTAATTGACAAAATTTTACTTCCTGGGTGAACTATTGCTTTAAGTCAAACAAACAATTATTGTGCACTAAATTTCACAAAAACACAAAATGTTTATTCATTTGACTTGATTACTTTGGTTTGATTCATAATTATTTTCAAAAACAGATTAAAGGGTTAGTCCAGCCAAATGAAAATTCTGTCATTAATTACTCAACCTCATGTCGTTTCAAACCCATAAGACCTTCGGAATACGTAAGTCAGGGAAGAAGAATGGTTGAGTAAATTATGTTATTTTTGTTTTCTTTGCAAAAAAAAAAAAAGTATTCTCCTATTGTCGCAAAAGTGAAGTTGAGCCACTGATCTCACATGGACTGTTTTACTGATGTTTGTACTACTTTTCTGGACCTGGGATCATTTCAGTTGTATTGCTGTCTATGGAGGCTCAATAAATAAAAATTTGCTTAAAATGTTCTTACCATCAGGCCATGCAAGATCAGGTGAGTTTGTTTGTTTATCAGAACAGATCTGTTGTGGATTGCTTTTGCTTGTAAAAAGTGTTTGATCTGTGAATATTTGTCTCCTGATTCAGACAGGATGACTTTTTCAGTGAAGAAGGCAATATTATGGATAGATGACACATATTGTAGCCAGAAGCATCAGTTAAAAACATCTTTGTAATGGATATGTTTCATACAAACATGCATCTTTTCACTTCAGAAGATGTTAATTGATGCACTGGAATTGTGTGGATTACTTGTGTATTATTGTGATGTTTTTATCAACTGTTTGGACTCTCATACTGATGGCACCCATTCACTGCAGTGGATCCAAGTGATGGAATGCTACAATTCTCCAAATTTATTCCAATAAAGAAACAAACTCACCAACATCTTGGATGGCCAGAGTCATTAAATATTCAGTAAATTAAAATTTTTGTGTGGACTGTTCCTTTAAACAGAACGGCAGACCTGTACCTCAATGCTGTACCAACTGTATTTATATACATGACCAGCAGATGGCGCTACCACGTTACTCTTTAAACAACTGTTTGCATGATTGATACCACACCTAGAACAAACATGAAACCTCAATAAAAGAAAGAGTTGTGCTGTTAAGTCTCCTGTGACTCATAATGACATCATTGTGTTGTTTGAGCGTCTGAGCTGTGTGTCTTCAGATAAGCCCTTAAGCCTTATTTCAACTCAAGGGTCAGTATTAGGCACATATCTGCTGTACCTGCTCCAACTGGAACACTTTATAGAAGTACCGCTGCCAGAACTCTGAATGAGCCACTGCTGCCGGCACCTGACATCAACACAAGCAAATTAATTATTTTATTATGTGGAATAACATGCACAGACGAATTGTGGTCAATAAGGAAGTAAATTATAGGTTACATCATACCATTTTAGTATAAAGAGCTCTTATGGCTGGGCTGTTGACCAGCAGTTCAGAGATCTCGGCTTTCCTCTCTTCCAATGTGAAACTGGATAACCAGGCATCAAACTGCTGTGGAGGGCCTGGAAAGGAAAAAAAAAAATACATGGAATACACAATAAAACTTTAAAAAACACATCCCTGTTTGATATACAGAGAAATTATGAAGCATTTACACACCATCAGGCTCATTGCAGTATGTAGCAGGGTCTGCTTGAAGACTGTAGAGTCGAGCCTGAGAGGAAATACAGAATCTGAATTTAATTATACATATGTATTTATACTACTATTTATTTATTTATTATTTCTGGATGTGGCTGACCTTGCTGCTGTCATACACCTCTGTTGTACCTGCCGGAGTGGCTACCAGCGTGATGACATCACAGTCGATGGTCTTGTCTGGGGGAGGGGCCAAAGTGTCTGTGATCACCCCCAGAATATTTGAAATCCCCTTCTTCACCTTTTCCGTGGCCTCTGATGAAGTTTCAACCTAAAAAAGCAAAATCGCATATAAACTATCATTTGTGGTTAGGGTTTGCATCTATATGAACTAAACCAAAGGGATGATATGTCTAGCTTGTCTATCGCTGAAGACTAAACAAGGTAAGACAGTAAGCATTAACATTTTTTCAGTGTAAAATTGCTTCCTTACTGCCAGTTTGCTCTTAATGGCATTCGCTGTTGCAACAACGGAGCATGCCGTGTCATGTTGGACCACACTGGAGAATTCTGTCAGGTCCCGTTTGATAAACTCATATGCCTCAGATGACTGTTAAGACAAAACAATCATTTTATGATTAGTATTCTTATAAATATGAACGCTATGAGCACTAACATTAATTTAATAATATATTCATTCAAATAAATATGAAATATTCATATAAATAAGATAAACAAAGGCTAAATGGACACAAACATTTAATAAATTATTATTAAATGTTCATGCAACTATTCGTGTAAATATTAATTATATGAACACTAATATGAATTTAAAAAAATTAATTATGATCATAATTTTTTTTTTTTATATATTTATACAAATTAATTTTAATCTAAAGTTAGGAAAGACTGAAACCAAATGTGATATAGGGTAATAGACAGATTCCGTGGCAACAAACATTTTTTTTTGCAAAATATTACACAAGGAAACAAGTGTACTAATTATGACTACATGCATTATTAGAAAAACTATATATCTGGGTTTAGCAATATGACTCCACATTAAAAATCCGGGAAATATTCTCATCTAAACCTGTAATATTTAACATTGTTTAAGAATGAAACACAGGTTATGACAAAAATGATAATAATAAAGCAAAAGGGTGCATATTTAAATACTAAAAATGTATGTTGGTTCACTCACATTATTACGCTGATATATTTTTTTAATTAAACTACAAAAAAGAATGTAAAAAAGTTGCATCTAATGGTTTCACTGCTTGTAAGCACTGATCAATCATTGCTTTCCACGAACACATTGCTGAGAAACTCCTAAAACATTTCAGCATTATTCATATGATACCTCCCCACTGTATCTGATCTGGATTATGGTTTGGATTTGTCTCACCTTGTCTTTGACGGCCTGGAAGCTCTGTGTCAGCCAGCCTCCCCACCATCCTCCTTCCCTGTGATTATCACACATGATCCAAATATTTAGTAACCATCACAAATTATTCATATCGGTAACTTCTGTTAAGCGGTATCCTTTGAACTCTACAAAACACGTATGTCTGAGTTGTAATTTAGGGAAGCATTTCTCTTTTTAAAGAACTGTCCTCAGGTCAAATTCTGTCACTTAAACTTCATTAATTATAACTTGTTTATTTACACACTGTCAAGAAAATAAACAATGTTATAACATGACATAATTCTTGAAATAATATATATATATATTTTTAGATTTAATCTCTGGTATATTTAATGTAACGTTATATATTAAAAGTACAGAACAGGAATTAGACATATAATCGATCATCATTAAATCCTGATGTGTGTGAACAGTCTGATGACTCCAGCTCTGTCTGGAAGCATCTGTGGCACACGAGCTTTACGAGTCCTTCATTTCAATATCTGACCGTGTCTTTTCATCCCTTTACTGTGATACACATGATCCATGCCCTGTTTATGTTACATTACATAGGTTTACATGTATATTATTGTTAATAACGCTGGCTGTAACGTATGTTTTTGTTCATGACTGTGATATTTTTGTAAACAAACCCGTTTGACTTCCTCCTTCACATCCGCCGATAAAACTCATCATTTAAAAAGGTCATAAACATCTCTTTAATCAGGATATGCACTCTTTAGAGTTCAATTAATGATGCTAAATGACAACATATTATTTATATCGTGCATTAAAACGACAACGTGAACATTTATGTGCTGTAAACTCACCCGTCTGCCATCTTCAGCGCATGACGACATCAGTATGGCCTGAACTCTGACCTCACCAGCGCGTCAAAATAATATTCATAAACACCTCGTTAAACAAAGTGAGGATAATTTATTAATGAGTTTAAAAGTGACATAAACAATTCACTTGCGCTAAAAAGAGAAAATTGTACAATATAGTTAGTTAGGATATTTTTCATATTACACTGCGTAGTATGGCAACCGCAAAGGATCAAGATTTGTGATGAAAGGCGAAAACGCGTGTCATTACTCTAAGGGGCTGTAGGTGCCGCGAAAAGCAATAATCTCACGCCACAATAAACTAATTTGCATTGATTAAATAAATGCCGTATTACATGTATGTGTGAGAATAAAATGTCAGAAAAATATTTATTACTTTGTCTCACTTTATATTTCATGAAATTTAAGAACTATACATAAATATATCACTATTCATTTACTTGTAAAATGTATACAATGATCTTATATATATCTTATATATTAAAAAAAATATATATAAGTGATGTAAAGTACTATTGCCATATGCTTTGTATATTTCTCATCTTTAAGAACTTTAAGTAAATTGGGCATGTTTATAGAATTATATATAGTATAATATGTATATATATATATATATATATATATATATAGTATCTTGTTTTTATAAAGTAATATTCATATACTTTGCATGTTAGAAGGATTAGAAAGAAAAATAAACATATATAGGGGATTTTCTTCTAGAGAGAGATGAGAAAAACATTCTAGTTTTAAAAGATATGCAATAGCCTTAACAGTTTTTCCATTCGTTTCTGTTTTTTAAAACTAAATGTTACATTTATTAGAATTTTGGGCTTCATTTGGTCAAAATCAGGATCTTAGGTAGCTGTCTCATAGTTTAGGGAACTGGGGAGAAAATTATAAATGGCAGAAAGTCTCATGGGAGAGAGTTTGTCTCGTCACTCTGTTACACATAATCAAGAAATGAATTTGCTCATAATGGAATTGACACGAGGAGTTTATCACCTCATTAGAATTCAGAACAGACCATATGGATTGAGTCCTAATGGGAGTGCTTAACTACACACCTGAGGCCCCGGACCCCTCACATTATATACACATGTGACCCCCGTCCCAGCTGTGTTTTGCTTGTCACTGAGCGGCTGACAGGAAGTGAGGTTTAACAGGATGTCACCGGGTCAGCGTTGCCGTCGGGTGAGCGCTGCCTCTCTCTTAATTGAAGCCTCCCTGAGCAATATGTGCGTGTGTTCCACAATATGTCCTCCAAATGCTCCCCAATCCCACTAATTGGGACCTTTGGTTCCCTAATTAACTCTGTCAGTCTGAATCTGGGGCCGCAGAAGGTGTTTTCGTGTATTGATTAGATGATCCAGCTATGTCACATTCAGAACAGATTGCAGAAGTATCATTGGGCACAAAAACACAAGAAGAAAGAATGAGATTTCATGTAACCACTTACAGGCTGGAAGGTTCAATCTCAGATTTAATCTGTCTGTTACTATTTTAGCAACAAAGAGAGTTAATGCACTGGAAAAAGGGTAAATGAAAATTAAAAATTCTAAAAAAAAAAATGATGTCATCATTTACTTTTGCTTATATTGTTCCAAATGTTTATGACTTCTATACATGCAAAAGATTGCTCTAAAACAAAATTCAGTTTTGCATTAGAATTAGTTACATTTAAAAATATATATTCAAAAGCAAAAGTTTTAAATTTAAATATATTTCACAGTTGTTAACAAATAAACGCATTTATTTAACCAAAAATACAGTGTAAATAAAAGAAAAATAAATAAATAAATAAATAAATAAAAAATAAATAAATACAAAAAAATAATATATATATATATAAAATTGCATACTGCATGCTTTGGTAACCAAAACACCTTTTTAAGACAAAAAATATGAAAAATGTTTAAAATATTCTTTAACAAAAGATCTGTATATATATATATAATAAATATATAAAAAAAAAAAACATGTTGGAGAAGTCTTTCAAAAACATTGGGAAAAAAATTAAAAATAATATATAATAATTATTTTAAATGTTTTATATATTTATTTATATAATAAAAATTTTGAAGTTGAATTATAGTAATATTTATAATCATATTTCACAATTTTACTGATGATGCAGTATTTTTAACAATTAAATACATTTATTTGATAAATATGGTATGCAAAGAGATTTTAAAAATCTTATTGCAAAAACTATATGTATAAAACAGTTATTTTAAATTGCAATAATACTTTACAATATTACAATTTTTTTATATATATATAAAAAAGAAGTAATTTACAGTGCATGGCATAAGAGACTATTTTTAAAAAAGATATTAGAAAAACCTACATATGTTCATATGCTTGCCTATGTGTCTCTACCTTTCCCTAACAAGCATTCACATACAGATACATCCCCTGCTGTTATCTCTCTATGGACCGTTACCATCTGCCCCCAATCAGGAAACACCAGCTTTGCACAAGTCAATGTGTCTAATTATCCCTGTGCAGCAGGCCAGGCCACAGCTCCCAGTAATCCCCACAATGTGTTCAGCTTCCCATACCCACCTGTGCCTGGGACCTGGAAGGGGGTCCCCGACTCAGGGGGGCCACAGGGACACGGGGACCCGCAGAGGGAGCTTCTTCTCCGGGCAGGATGGCAGCTGCCTCCCCCCGCTGGGACGTTCACCAGCTGACTGTGAGCAGGCCCCTGACAGGAGCTCTTTAGCGCTGTCAATGGGCCCATAAATAAGGAGCTAAGGGCCTTTGTGTTGGCGTTGGAGTGTCAGGGCCCTCTGCAGGCCGACCGGGCCGGTTACCGCATCGAGAAAAAAACACAAAAAGAGGGGGCTGTGTTACAGGCTGCCCCCTGCGCCCTCTCTTTGTGCTCGGAGCGAGTGCTATTGTCTTCCTCCATTTAGGGTGAGAGAGAGAGGGAGGAGAGCAGAGGAGGAGAGGAGACACATCTCTTCATCTCTCCTCTGATCTTTCAGTTGTCGGCCCGGGATTCCTGTGAGGAGAAATGTGTATTTTTCACGCTTAATTTAGCTCTTGAGAAATACAGTCTCAAACTGTGTGTGTGTGTGTATAAAAGGATTTTGCACAAATGAAGATTTCAAGTACAAAACGCTTTGGATTGCAGCGTTTTACATCCCGAGCACCAGCACAATTATTAAATACAATTTAAAAAATAAAGGTTCCTTAATGGCATTTATGGTTCTAATAAGAACCTTTAACATTCACGGAACCTTTCCATTCTGCAAAAGACTCTTCATATTTTAAAAAGTTTGTCTCAAAAATGGTTCTTTTTAGGTTCTTTGGGGAAATAAAAAGTTTTTTTTAAAGTGTATGCTTCTGTATCAGTAATATAATGTCTAAAAACTGCACTCTTAAAAAGAAAGGCTGCTGTATTTATTTGCATTGATAGATCTCTGAAACATTTCCATTCCACAGAAGGTTCTTTATAGTGAAAAAAGTACTTTAGATTTTTTAAATGATCTTCACACAAAGAAAAATGGTTCTTCTACATCAGCTTTATTTTTTCAGAGTGTTGTATTGCGGCTTGTTAAAGCAAAGAAGCCACTCAAGGCTGTGTGATTTCATCATGCATTAACTGATATTTTAAATGTGAGTTGTGTTCCTAACAACAGAGTCTGTGCTATGTGGTTAATAAACACAAAATAATGTTCCCTCAGTTTGTAAAAACTAAAATAGTTTGCATATTAATGCAGCTAAAAATGGAAGTCTAAAAAAGCATAGCTTTCCACCAATTTCCAACACTGAATAAGGTATCACTAAAAAGCTTGCTTTGTTCCTCTTTTGTAAGACACTTTGGATAAAAGCATGTGCTTAAATGAATAAATGTAAATAAAAGTAAAATATTACTGTACATGTTACTGAAATATTTATGATTTATTCCTCTCAAGAATGCCCTCCCTGACTTCGATAGTGCATGTCTAGCGCATTAGGGTAAACTTGAACTTCATTGTGAGTCAAAATTCTGTTCAGAGGTCACTGACGGCATGCAACTGATGGCGATGTTGCCCTTGTTTCTGAATTTTAGTGTATGGTGAAGCTATATGCATTTATTTTACATGCATAAATTAAATTAATTTTTATCTGCACACACCCTTCAAAATTTGGGGATGGTAAGATTTTTTTAATGCTTATTAAGGAATATATTCTGAGAACCAAGGCTACATTTATGTACATTTATGGCTGCATCAAGTACAGTAAAAAGAGTAATAATGTGAAATATTATTAAAAATTACGATAACTTCTTTCTATTTGAATATATTTTCAAATGTAATTTTTTCCGATGAAGCAAAGCTAGATTTTCAGCATCATTACTCCAGTCTTCATTGTCACATGATCCTTCAGAAATCATTCCAATATGCTGATTTGTTGCTAAAAACATTATATACTATTATTAAAAAACAGTAGTGCTGCTTCATATTTTTGTGGAAACCATTATATGCTTTATTCAGGATTCTATCATTAATAGAAAGTTTAGAAAAACTGCTTTTATTTAAAATAGTATTCTTTTGAAACATTATAAATGTCACTTTTGATCAATTTAACGCAACCCTGTTAAATAAAATTATCAGTTTCTATAAATACAGAAACCAAACAGTGGAATTTGCTACTAACATAATACATTTCAAAGTGCATTTAGTCACTTTTATGCTGAGTCCTGGTTTATTTCTGATGCCATTGTGCCCAATATTTCACACCTTCATTTCTAACCATCGGTCATATCAGAAGATCCAAAAAGTCAAATGATCTCTCCAGCTAACAAATGATGGTGTGCACAGCTGTCAGAGCCTCTCATGAAAACGACTCCCAGCAAGGACGGCCTGAATATGATCACAGCTTTATTGGACAGTGACAAATCTTCCTGCACTAACATGAAAAGAAGCGCTGGCCGTCCCCTGCGTGTGCTGCACAATGCTGACGCGCCAACCTGGCGACAGCTTGCGTCTCTCTCTCTCTGATTGATGGGTGAGAGTAGGCCCCGGGCTCCGAGCGGTCTGGCTGCCTTTCTTTTTCATACATTAACTAGTCTCGGTACAGATGGTTCAGTCCAAAGGCAGCGTTTTATAGCAGGCAGAAATGATGCCCATGTTTGTTAGCATATGCTAAAAACATAAACATGTTGCGGGCAATATTGCGGTAATGGTGCTGGATGAAAACATATGGACTCATTTTATATTCATATATATCATGAAACACAATGACACATACATACACTGACAGATGATTTCAGAACAGATGAGCAGCTGCCTTTTTTTTTCATTTTATCACCTCATTACTTCATATTTACATCAGCTTTATTTAAATTAAGATGGGTTGTAAGATATTTTTTATTCATATTTAGTAATTGTTCTTGAAATATTTATTAGAGAAATAAAGGTACAAAAGCTGTCACTGCGGCGGTACACTTTTGTACCTATTAGGTTCAAATATGTACACTTTAAGTACTAATATGTACCTTTAAGGTACCAAAATGGA
>JAUMHE010000062.1:19656987-19668044 GCA_032359235.1 Enteromius mattozi | reverse complement strand
GGACTATGGGGGGTGCCATTATTTTATGTGCACAGTACATTCTGCGTTGATGACGTCAAATGGTTGCACCCGGTGAGCTACTGGAGCTTTTTAACTGCAAAACAAAGAATACAGTTCAGAAAATAAAATGCTGATAAGACACCATTTTGTGTCGTTTTTTGGTTGTAATTTTCAGTCGAAGGGCAGTAAGAGAATTTTCTGATTTCCCTCGATATTCAGGGTGTTTAGACTCCTTGTGGGGAAAAATTTATGGTACGGCATTTGGTTTAAGCCTATGCTTATATCTGTAAGCTCTTTCAGTCACGATCATCATATATCCGTATTTTATTTTCAGAGTATTTTATGTATGGTAAAAACAGCAACAGGTAGCGCCAGTAGCTCACTGAGTGCAACCTTTTTCCGTCATCAGAATAATGGCGCGCATGCAAGTCCTAACACCCAGCAATTCTTGTAATGTGTCTAAAAACAGGCTTCATTTTCTAAGCACTTTCAATTTTGAGTAAAATGTGTTCTTGACAAGTTGCATGACATTTACCTTTGTGTGAGATCTGAGGGGTGTTGCCAATGTGACCCCGTTTGATGACTGGCCACAGTGTTCATCAAAGTATGGAGCTCAGTGATGACACCTGTCACAACGACAATATCACACTCAAGATTTCCTACATGCAGCTGTAACTTTTTGTCAAAATACTTTCTAGTATCTCAGGCTAAGGGAATAGTTCACCCAAAAATGAAAACTTCGGCTATCAAAGAGAGTTGAGCTTGTATCTTCATGGGAACAGATTTGGTGAAATGTAGCATTCCATCACTTGCTCACAGAGGGATGTTCTGCAGTGAATGGGTGCCGTCAGAATGAGAGTCCAAACAGCTGATAATAACATCACTATAATTCACACAATAGTCCATCAACTAACATCTTGTGAAGCAAAAAGCTGTGTTTATAAAATAAATAATCCGTCAGGACATTTTAATTGTAAACCTTTTCCTCCAGTTAAAACGCCACCTTTATACCATAATCCAAAATAACACTCCAGTGAAAAAGTTCATGCTTTGTTGTCCCTCACATTAGACTGTTTTGCTTGTAAACTGTGATTGATCTGATTGGGGTATTTCTGTCCTGATTCAGACAAGCTGGACTTTTTCACAGGAGAAAGCTTGAATAGAGGACTCATATTTCAGCCAGAAATAAAACGCTTTGATGGATTTGTTTCACAGCACTTCACAAGACATTAACTGATGGACTGGAGCGGTGTGGATTGTTGTGATGTTTTATAGGACTCTCTTTCTGACGGCACCCATTCACTGCAGAGGATCCATTGGTGTGCAAGTGATGTAATGCTAAATTTCCCCAAATCTTTTCCCTTGAAGAAATAAATGCATCTACATCTTAAATGACCTCAGGATGAGTCATTGTTCAGCAAATTCACAGATCACACATCAGTGTTTTGTGAAGTATAGTACCGTTTGCTGCTCCTTTCTCTTTCATATGTCTTTTAACGGACTCGACATATGTCTTCCTCCGTCTCTCCCACTCCTCTTCACACAACACCACAGGTTTGCTGGTGGTCTTAGCGTTGTCTGGAACAACAACCTTGGACTTCACCTGCTCAGTGGGCAAAGTGACAGTTCGATACAGAAAAGTAGGAGCACACATGTCTTAGGAGTTACCAAATGCACAAGTTGAATTTGTAACATTGTAGCCAGAAGCAGAAAAATTGGAGAGAATCATGGAATCCAGTCATAAAGGTAATTTGTAGTTTAATAAAATGGTATACTGCACCATTTCATTTGATAAAAACAATATGTCACAGAGCAGCTCTATGTTGGTTATTAACTGAGGAGTAAAACCTCTATGAACATTCACCAGAAGTGTAAAAAAACTAAAGGTAGGCTAAACTAATTAAAATGTTACCTTGTTTCCAGGTATTGGCCTACAAAAATGAATCACTTGCAGCACTTCAGTTTAAATTTGGTCTGCTGACCACATGAGGAAATTTATAAGAATACAGAATATTTTATTTAATTTTTAACCACCATGTTAGAGCTTGAAAGATGTTGCCGATATTCATTGAAAATGTTTCAAGTGATTTCATTTTGAATTCCAACAAGGATAAAATACCAAAGAACAGACACAAAACTCAGGAATCAGTAAAAAAAATGACAGAAACTATTAAAAATGTAACAAGTTCATAAAGGATGGAGCTCAAACCTGGACCTGAAGCGGCAGTGTGCTCTCAAAGCTCTGTGCTGTGGTTTCTTCATTTCCCAGAGTCACCTCAGGGTCTGCCTGCTGACTGACAGACACTCCTTCTTCCTCTTTCACTGGGACAACGTGTTCTGGGGGTGCGATGTGTGGCTTTGATTCGGGGATTGGGATAAGATCGCGTGAGACCTCTTTGACTTCACCTTTCACGGGACTCTGAGAGCCAACTAAAGGCAGAGAACTGCAAAAATCGAAGTTTAAAGACGCGCGCAATATTTCAGTCGCAGGAACCTCTCTGTCCCATTTTAGAACCGGTATCGGGGAAGGAAGGCTCTCCCGATCTATTCGGCTCGGTTTGAAATTGGACAAAGGGGTGGACACGACAGGGGTCACAGGCTGATTGACCTTTGACCGAGGCGGTGTGGCATCTTTTGATATTATTAGTGGCTGCTGCAGAGGTGTCAGTTCCTGGACTCTGCTTAGAAAGTCCACAGAAACGTATCCCTGATCCGGGGAAAATGTTCTTGTGATGCATTGTCTTTTAAGGGGGGTCTCATAGTATGTCTCATCGAAACATGAATCTTCCAGCCGTCTTTTATGTCCCCCAGCTTCTTTATTGGAAATGTGTACTTGAATGTTGTAAACCGGTCTGTTGGCATTGTACTGCTGCTTGGAGCTCACCATGTGTGAGTATACTGACAGTGGTTTTAAATGAAAAGATGAATCATCAGACATTGTTATTGAAACTGGAGTCAATCAGCACTGGAAGAGCAAAAAGGAGTGTCTGGTCAGTTTCATCCAAGCAGGACAAATTGGGGTCTTGGCCAACGTGCATGAACCTGAGAAAGAATGTTTACCAGTGGATTACACAGATATCCATTTTGATTGCATGGGGTAATTCATTCAAATTCACCGCGCTAAAACCAATTCGATGCATATTTAATATCTCCTTTTGATGCAAACGCAGAAATGCATCAGATGCTCATGTTATTGACGCTAGCCTGAACTAATCGGTTCAAGTAAACACTTGCACGAGTGACTCGCAAACAATCGACTGTCGTTTTAAACAACATAAAAAGTGGGTTTTGGTGAAATGTGTGACACGCGCGTGCTATGAGTTTGTAAAAACCGTCAAACACACCATTATCTAAATGAATAATTATGGTAATGGAAGAATTGAGTGTGGATTACAGCTCTGAAAATTTACCTGTTTTATACAATACAAGGTTCCGTTTCGAAGTGCTACTTAATCTGCCATAAACATCCACCCTCGACTTTAATAGCGCAGATTATACCTGATATTTATAACTTCTCAGCCACACTTCGTCTTCTGATTGGCTGGAAACCAGAACATGTGATTTTTAAAAAAAATAAAATTTGAATTGTATTCACATTATTTAAAATAGTTTTAAAAATAGGCAAGTGAAGATAACTGACCTTATAATATCTAATATAGATATTTTTTAATCCAGTTGGTGAAATCGTGGACCTCATGAATATTAATGACGTAATGCGAGGGCCTGTCGGTTCTCCTAACTGATTGGTTCGAAGGTAGACGTTCGTAAATTGGTCTCTTGACAAGAATTAAAGGTGTTTTTTTGTCATTATTTGACGTTAAAATGCGGCTCTCCCAAGTGCAGAGACGACTACGACTAAAATTATATATAAAATGAGTTACGTGACTCCATAAAATATAAACTAAACCCTCCCCAGTAAATACACTAATTCTGACCAGTAACTTGTAAAAATCAAAATGTAAAAAATATTATTTGGACTGATTATTTTGGATTCCAGTACTAAGCTTATTTTTGACACAGAGCAAATGATCACAATCATAAAGACTCAGCAGTTTAGTTGCATTAGTTTCACCACTAGAGGGAGCCATGTCAACTCAAAACAGCAATCAACACAAAGCATTTTCATTAGTTTTAATTTATGAACATGAAATGAATGCAAACAGAAATTAACACTGAGGTGTTATAAATTCTACTTATGAAGTGTAATAAAACCTAAATACAGAGCGTCAGTGTGAACCACAAAATAACTACCTGCAATATTTTTAATCAAATCTGTAAACATCAGTTCAATGCTTGTTTATGATGATCATAATATATATATATGCTACACTTTAAGTTAACCTGAAATTAATTCAGGTATATTTTTGGGCAAAGGAATACATGTAATATCACAAAATAGATCGGCATTTCCATAAAAACATACCACGAACATCCATGGTAATACAATGTTTTTGCTTTTTAAACACTTACAGTACATACAGTAGTACCATGATCCCTAATACCATCTGATACTGTGACATCCATAGTGCTTTAATGGATTTGTAAAGTAACCTGATGAAGAACGAACAATAAGCATGGCATAAGCAAAAAGATCCTAAAATGAAACCATAAATTTAGAAAGAGACACAGAAAGAAGTGCAAAAATACATTTTAATAGAAAAAAATAAGATTGTCTATATATTCAAATACCCTGCCTTCTCTCTTTTTGTCCATTATTGTATGCTTTATGTTTGCCTATCCATTGGTTATCATACGTCAGAGGGCATATACAAGACCTTCACCACTTCATCGCTTTAAAAAACACAACTCCACACAAACTCCATCACTCCTCAAACATCATGTCATTTAGTATGCGTTACCCCAAGATCTCGCAATAGGCCTATGTACTGTATCCAGACTGCATAGAATCGCAAAGCTCGCCTCGAACCCATTAAAATTAATACAATAATAATAACTGAGCAAATATTATACAGTTATTGTCATAGACATACATTTTATATTTATACACATACAAAAAAATTTAAAAGTAAAGCAACTTATGGGAAGTAACAGAGAACTGTAAATGTCAATCTATTTAAACGTAATTTGCGGGGGAAATAATAAAGTGGGGGAACAAAAAAAACTATTGCTTTGGTCTGTGCTTTTGTTGAAGTCATCTCGTTCGGACAGCATGTCAACTCAAAGCCGGCCGCGGAATCAGGTGCAGGCGCCAGGGGGCGCTGGTGAGGCGCGCAGCGAGCTCGACTCTCTCTGATCAGATCGTTCCTCCGCGAAGCGCAGATCAGAATCCGAACGCTTCCTCCGCGTCGGCAGCCTCAGCATCGGCTTTGTCCCAGTTGCTAGGCGACAAGCACTCTTCAGGGTTGTAGTCCTGAGGGTTTACCCCAATGTCCAGCATCTGGGGGTTAGTGCGAGACTCAGCGAGTCTTGGGAGAAACACACACAGAGAGAACGAGAATGAGAATGAGTGAAACACGGGGCAGCAAACATCTTCACAACATCGGCGGTTCCGGTCATATAGAGCGGGGAATACTATGCAAACCACCAGAAACAACACTTTAAATAGCAGTAACGTTTGTTTATGTTGTCGTTGAAGCCGTCTATACAGTGGAATTGGAGTTGTTACATTCCTTATGATTTCCATTCCTAGACACAAGACTATATAAGCTGCGCCAAATGTGCATGAACCAGCGAGTGGTGTTTTATTCTTTACTGCCCTGAATATAAAGACAATGTCACATGATGTGAAATCAAACCTCAGAAGAGCTGGAATGAAAAGAGTGCTGTGGAAAATAACATAAGACAGAAACATCTCTGGGAATATCACTACGGTAACAGTGCCACACAGCCTCAGTGCACTTTAGTCACGCTAGACGCCGTGTTTCTGGAAAAAAGTCTCACCAAGGCTGCATTTAACTGATCAAAAGCACAGTTAAAACTAATATTTTGAAATAATATTACAATTTAGGCTAAATGTTTTCTATTTCTTCAGTGTCAGATGATCCTTCAGAAATCATTCTAATATGCAAATGTGCTGCTCAAGAAACATTAATTGTTATCAGCGCTGAAAACAGATATACAGCTTCAGTAAGTTATAAAATAATGACAGGAAGTTGACGGCAGCCATTGACTTCCATAACATTTTTTTAATGCTATGAAGTCAGTTGCTACTGTTAAGTGTTTGGTTACCAACATTCTTCAAAATGTATTTTTTTGATCATCAAAAAATCATAAGGAAAAAAAAACAGATTTTAAAGGTTTGGTTAAAATACACCTTTAAATAAAACATCTACTCAGAATAAGGTTCACAGTTATAGATTTTGTGGCAAGGCAGTGGCGGGAAACCGGCTGATCACAAGATGAACTAGGAAAATATGAAGATGAATCCAAGTGATATTTCTACAACTCTTGACAAAAAACCGTGCCATGAAGTCCTGGAAATCCTATAGAAGAGGTGTGAGAACCGGACAGGGTTTTGAGCCGTGAGGAGGAACATGCATGAGCTGCTACAGATGGAGAACTGGACTACAGCTGTAGATGATGGTGGTGTTGTGATGGAATGAATTATGACGGAGGAGGACTAGAGCACAGGCACATGTCACTACAGCTCAGGTGAACGACATCTTTACCTGTGTTGGACTCAAAACTATCCAGACTGCGGCTGAAGGAAGTAAACAACATCAGCATGAGAAAACAGAAGCAGCAAACGGCAGCAGTGACTCAGTGTGAGCTGCATCTTTAGTCAGCATGTCTTGGTTCGCTGTTGCAATAATATAACTTCCACATTGTGATATTTTTATCAGCTTTTTTCTGTTGGGGTTTATTGAGCGGCCCTTGAAGTCAAAGGTTACAGCTGGGCTAATGTTGATTAAATGAGGTGCACAGGTAACTAAAGTTGACCTCTTGACCGTAAAGACTAAACCACTGTAAGATCCATTTCTTTGTAAGACAAAAGGCATTAAGAATTAATAGTGGTAAGCATGCATAACTATGCATAAGATTTGAACAAACTCTCAAGTAATATACTTAGACACACTTAAACAACCAGTGTTGTTATTAGTATCCTCAGAATATTAGAAATAAATAAAATAAAAAATTAATTTAATTTATTTTAAGATGAAAACCTAAACTTCAATAAAATTAAATTAAATTACTTTTCTATTAAATTAAATTAAATTTTATTTATTTCTAATATTCTGAGGTTACCAATAACAACACTGGTTGTTTAAGTGTCTCTTTGAAGTGTCACATTAAATTAAATGTGAAATTTTAAGAACTGTTTTTCTTGGAGAATTAATTTTTGCAGTGTTAGAAGTATTAAAATTACAAAAATAACAAAATATTTAAGAAAATAAAGCAAATTCAAAATATTAACAAATACTATAAATAGTACAAAATAATACTAAAATAACTATGAATGCTGTGGACACACAGTAAATGACACTTACAATGCAAAAAAAAAAAACAAAACAGTAAGAACAGCAGGATACAGCATGTTTTCTTTTTTTTTTTTTTTAATACATATAGTAACTAAATAATAACATATGCACTATATACTCTGAAAATAACGTACAATTTAAAGGATGTATATTGGGTCAAGAGGTCAATCTGACATTTGGATCTTCTACTTGAAGTTCAGTGCAACCAGCCCTTTCATTGTATTTGTGCATCCGTCTCACAATAACGTACTGAAATGGTTAGTTATGACCATAATATCTCTCAACAAAATGTTTTTGAGGATAAACTATCTCAAATGCTAAACAGCTTCGGTTTGTGATGGAAAGCACTTCAATGGTCTTTAATCAGAGATTTAGTCAATCCCAATTCATCTTTGATTGGAAAAGTTCTTAATGTCAGAGATCTAGAGCGTCTCTCCTCACACTTACAGGGTGAAAGCATGTTAAATGGAGATTAACGAAGTACTGCGTTTGATTAAAAGCCAACGCTTTTAATTACCGCACACGACAAATAATCAGCGTGAAGCAGAGATGGACTGAACCCCCGCTGCTGTAAAACAGCTCATCTCATGTCTGCTAATCTCTCGGGAACGGCACTCCGACTGTCTGGATGAATAATGACCATCATTACAAATCGTTAAACAGCTGTTGTTTGGTTTGAAGAATAAAACGGCTGTTAATTAGTGTCATTACAATGCCGTAGTATGCAAATAATAGTCATTTAAAACATGACCTAATCATTTGGCATCCAAATTGTTTGATGTTTGGGTGTATAGGCAAGCAGGAACATGATTATTATCCCAGTAAAAATATTGTCTTAAAAGACTCATAATATGAGGGGTCCAATTTTCCTAAATATTTTTAAAATTAATGCTAAAGTGTGTAATTTTCAAATGTTAGAGTTAGTGCCCCTATTATTGATTTCTGTAAAAGACCTTTCATTTACTGTATCACACAGAGTCGACTCTGAATCATTCAAATGAGTTGTTTTAATGAGTATAAGCATACTTTTTGGTCTAAACGAAAATGCTAATTCATTCTTTGCCACTAGGTGTCACTATAGGAACGTTAAAAGCTCACAAACACTGCTTTATATAAAATCGACCAATCCGGAGGGGTTTGGAAAAATTCATTTTTTGAGGGAATCGTTTGGGAGTTGTTGAATAGATGCAAATAAATACATATTATTAGAAAACGATAGTGTTTTTTGACCTTTGTATGCATGTCAACCTGTTGATTGGAACTCCCAAAACCAAAATATGAACCTTTTATAAACATAATTGAAGCACATAAAAATATATTCTCTTGTCTGTCTTAATGTATAGAGACAAATGACTTGTGCTCTATGGTGTTATCAATGCATATGTCAATTTCAAAGGTCCATAAAATATTTTGGGTATATTGAACATTGTTCAAACTTTGGGTTTTGTTAGAGGCTTAAACCACTGTTTATCATTTGAACCTGTTGTATTTAATGCACCCTTAAACAAGGCTGAGAAAGCCCACCCTGAACTTGGCAGAGGGTGCAATATGACATCTCATTCTATATTGTGCCATATGTAAAATTCAATGGCCTATAAAAAAGTTGGTAAAAGTAAAAAACATGGATATTGTTAGCACATTATACCATTTATCAAGTCTCACTGTCAGATCCAATGCAGCCTTGAAAGTGGCAGAGAAACAGTGTTACGAATTTGGCAGAGGGTGCAATATGACGGTTCATTCTGTACTGTCTTCTATGCAACGTTCAAGGGTTCATAAACAAAGATTGATACATTAAAACGTTTCAAATTTTTTTATTTTTTAACAGTCTGAGACCGTTTATCACTGTTAACCGTCAAATGTTATGCAACATTGAAGATGGCTGAGAAATGCCTCCCTGAACTGGGCAGAGGGTGCAATATCTCATTCTGCATTATCCCCATGTCAAGTTCAAAGGTTCATAAATAAAGATTGATACAGTAAAAAATGCTCTAACTTTGGAATTTGTTAGAGCCTTGGCTTATTTATCACAGCACATTGTCAGATCTAATGCAGTCTTGAAAGCGGCAGAGAAACACTGTTACAAATTAGACACATGGTGCAGTATGACGGCTCTTTCTGTATTGTGCCATATGTAAAGTTCAAGGGTCCATAAAAAAGACTGGTAAGGTAAAACATGTTCAAAATTCAGATTTCTCTACAGTCTTAAGACTGTCTTTCATTGTTATTTGTGAAATTTGATAAAACTATTAATACATCCAAGGAAGGCCTCTTCAAATTGGGCAGAAGGTGCAAAAAAGTACCTCATTCTGCATTATCCTTATCCCTGGCAAGGTTAGGTGTCCATAAATAAACATTGTTTATTATTTAAAAAAATAAATATAATCACAGACTGGGTTACATTACAGTCATAGACTGTTTATCATTTTATTGTTTACTTTTGGTGTTAAAATAGCACTGTCAGGTTTTATTAAAGACACGCAATGATGAATTAATGCTGAAAAGGCAGGGACACAGTTATTTTTGCACCTGACACTTTCCCTTTCAGATGCAAGTTTATGGGAGGAGAGAATGCAACAACATTTACGCTGTTGTTAAGTTTCCCCCTCCGAAATTTCTAAAAAACTCAAGCCTTCATTTTAGTATTCAGAAGCAGCACTCAGACATCAACCAGTGAAGCCTGTTATAGGTAACAGCTTGATAAACTGTTACACAGATTTCTCTGTCTACTCCAGATGAGTCGGGTGCAAAAATAGTCTGGATTAAATGAGACCAACCAAAGAGTTCATTCTAAGAGCTGAATATGTCCATCACAAATAGCGCTGTGGTCACATAATGGAGCGCCAGGAATAATCGTACCCTATACTCCATATCTGTGCTGAAGTTCCAGTATGATCTTTTAAAGTTCACAGCGCAGGGTGTTATAGTGTAAAAGCGGCAGATATAATTACAAATATCATTTTACTAACCTTGAGAAAGCCTCATCTAGACCATCCTCAAGTTCCTGCAAAAAAAGCACAGCAGAGATTTCATTTGGAGTCCATAGGGTTCTCAGCAGTAACTAATGTGCTTTTAAACTCTTATTTAAAAGTTTAGAGATTAATAGTTAAATAAACATTTCAGTCATTTTGATAATTAAAATAAAAATAAGACTAGTACATGTTTTTCTCAGAATTGCTGACATAAACAGTACTGGTGAAAGTTAATTTAAATCAACTCTGATTAGTATTAAGTAAATATTAATAAATACCAACTGGTGAAGTACTTTGACTTTAGATATTTTGGTACATGTGTGTACATGTTTCTTTGTGTCTTTGTGTGTGTGTGTGTGTGTGTGTTCTTACCCAGACAGTGTTGTTGTTTTCTGTGCTGAGGTTCTGTGCCAGGTGTGTGGCATCTTTTCCTGAGTGATCTTTTACTCCACATTCAAGGTCCAGTAGATCCCCAGTGGCCACCTCTACACACACAAATTAAAATAAATAAATAAATAAAATGAATGAAATAAACAAATTTAAAATAAGATTAAAATTAAAATAAATAAATATGTGACCCTGGACCACAAAACCAGTCTTAAGTCGCTGGGGTTTATTTGTAGAAATAGCCAAAAATACATTGCAT
>JAUMHE010000062.1:19624776-19635095 GCA_032359235.1 Enteromius mattozi | reverse complement strand
TCTGGATTTTTAATCTAATAAATGCAGCCTTGATGACCATAAGAAACATCTTTAAAAACCATTAAATATCTTACTGACCCCAAATCTTTGAACGGTAGTGTATGTCTGTACTAGAAACCTCTGTACTACCCTCCTCAGTTTGTTTTATAGCTGGCAGAATGAAGTGTGCAGGTACATCATGAGCGACTCCACATTCAGCAGGAACTAGCTGATGAAACCAGTAGAAAGCCCAGCAATCAGAGGCTTTTCCCCCAACCGTCAGTCACAGAGACCCCAGAGAAACCCCAGAGCTATTCCACATCTCTCTAGAAATACTCCTTGTGTCTCGTTCACTAGATTGGATTTGGGCCTCTAAATGAGGGTCTGCTGGAGTTGTTATTAGCGGGAGCGTCTCAGGCTCAGTCAGGACACCCTGTAGACAATTCAAACCAGGTTTCATAGCGAAAGCAATGTCTGATCCAAGAATAAATTGTTCAGAGCTGCTGTTACGTATTCTGTATGTTTTGTTCTGGTTTCTTCCCCATGTTTCCGCCTTTGCCCATATTTGGTGTTCCTGTCCTCGTTATTAAGCTATTAGGTAATTAGTCTCCAGTTGTGTTCCCCAGGTGTTTTCAGTTCTCCCATTATGTCCTTTTGTATATTTACCCTGTTTGTGCCAGTCTCCCTTGTCAGTCCTTAATGTTATCTTGTGAAATTATCTAAATGTCAGTGTTCTATCCTGTATTCCTGAGTTTAATAATTAAAAGACTATCGTTTCTACGCTCCACGATTCCAGCGTTCTCATATACAGCACGACAGTGACAGCTGCATTTCCCCAAAGCATTTTAAGACTAGACCAGCAGCATAATTTTAGTATAATTTTATATAGTATTTATTATATAGTATTATTTTATAGTATTGATTCATTTTTAATTAGCATTTATTTTTAGATTGAAGTTTTTATCATTTTGTTATGTGTAGGTTTTTTTTGTGGTTTTATAAAATTTCTATTCGGCTTTATTTGTATTTAATACTATATTAGTAAATTAGTATTTCAACCTAAACCTTATATTTCAGATAATTTGCTTTTCATAAAAAAAAAATAATAATAATAATCTAATATTTATATTATATTTTATTTTAACTTTATTTCAATTAAAAATATATTTTTTATCATTTAAAGTTTCAGTCCATTCCGCACACACTTTTTATGGTATCCTAAATTCTGTATTTAGAATTTTTATAGATCCTTTTTATGGATAATTTTAATAGCTCAATTAAAAATGAATAAATAAATATTTATTTTTATAATATATGTAAAATCAATTGAATTTATTTTAGAAACTGTGTGCTAATTGTTCTGGATTTATGATTTTCCAAACAAATTTATCAAACATATTTGTAAGCAAATATAGGCATAAAACTAACAATTTAATTCAGCTTTTGTATCAAATTTAAAAAAAAGTAACTTTTTTTTTTAAAAGCAAAAAAACAAAAAACTTATTAAAATTATTTATTTCATTATCATTACATTTTATGCATTTATTATCAGTATTACTACTTTGAGAAGTACATTCTACTGTACAACAGTAATATATTTCTGTCATCTTTTTTAGTTGTTGTGAAAACCGTGTTTCTGTATGTACTTTGGCCAGAAGAACAGCCTTTGCCTACAATGCCTTAAAAAGCTCCCTACATAGGCAGCTCACTATGTGTTGAAACAGAGCCATTATGTTCTCCGCTTCCACCATCCAAACATTAAATTCCGATCTAATTTCCCAGATCTCATTTCCAGGGTCAGGCCATTTCTCAAATGCATAGACCAGTCATTTCATTCAAGGCCGATGTTTACATAAAGCTCTGAGTCAGTTTCCTGTGAGTGTCTCAGATGACACTGTAATCACTGACCTGTAATCATGTTCCCTACGGTCTGAGCCGACCCATCCATAAAGCGCCACCAGTGGCTTCTTCAGGATACGGCCTCAATGTCAGTCACAGAGCTGCTGAATCAACATCCTGACTGTCTTGAGGTTCACTCTGATTACAGCTCTCACTGCGTGAGCTTTCCAAACACAGATCCGCTGTCTCCTGAACGACAGCTGAAAATAGCACTTAAACGGAGACACGCTCCAGACTGTAAAAAGAGACTTATACACCCTCAAGGACTGTTTGGGAAAACCTGTGTGAAAATTTACAGGTTATTATATTTACAGTGTGACACTTGAATCAAAAATGACATACGTCCACACAAATCTGACTACTAATATGTGACCCTGAACCATAAAACCAGCCTTAAGTTGCTGGGGTATATTTGTAGCAATAGCCAAAAATACATTGTTTAGGTCAAAATTATCGATTTTTCTTTTTTGCCAGAAATCATTAAGATATTAAGTAAAGATCATGTTCCATGAATATACATTGGATATTTCCTACAGTAAATATCTTAAAACTTCAGTTTTGATTAGTAATATGCATTGATATGAACTTCATTTAGACTTTAAAGCTGATTTTCTCAGTATTTAGATTTTTTTGCACCTTCAGATTCCAGATATTCAAATGGTTGTATTTCAGCCAAATATTGTCCAATCCTAACATGACATTGCTTGGCAGTCAATGGGACAGTCACAAGCCTCCTGTTTTTCATTTAAAATAACTTAAATTGTGTTACGAGGACGGAAAAAAGCTTTTGTGGGTTTAGAACGGCATGGGAGTAAGTGATTAATGACAACATTTTCCATTTTCATTCAAACTTTCATTTCAACTTTACACAAAAACGTTTGGTAAGTGATTTTTTCTCCTTAAAATCATGTTAACAGACATCTTTTTCATTTAGTGGCTTTGAAACAGTGGGTATTTTTTACAGACTGGCCCCATTTACGTTCAGTGTAAGTGCCGTTAAATGTAAATCTAACAGGTTTGCCACTTGACCACTTATTAGGCAAGTAAGCATCAAATAGTTCCTAAAATGTAATTATAATTTTGTAATAAATGATAAACTCTGAATTTTGAGAGCAAATGATGTGTGGTAGTACAGCGACTGCTAGAGAATAGAGTTATTGTCTACGAGCCCACCTAAAACAATCTCCCACTCACTGTACACAAACACAAAGAACGTTCAACTCAACACACACACACACACACATTGCACCATGTCAAACACAATGCTGATGTTGATCAAAACAACTGACACAAACAATACAACCAAAAAGCTTCAATCCAAACCCAGCAGAATCAGATTAACCCTTCAAAGTGTGCTGCTTTCACAAAACCTGCCAAGAAAGAAAGAAAGAAATAGTGCAAATGCAATTCTATTTAGGGACAATTCCTCTTGAAACGCAGATTTAATTAAAAGCATATTAAATGTATAAAAATATTAATATTATTGTTGTTATAAAAAAAATTCATTCTATTTAGTTAAGTATACTTTAGGGCTTTTAAAATGTGTATTATTATTGTGACATTATCTTCAAAAAAATTAAGCATTCTCTCTCTATATATATATATGTATAGTATTAGGAACCATGGTAAATATACAAAAATACATATTTAAATAATAGTATACAATAATATTATTATATAATAAATAATAAAATAATATTCTTAAAATAATATTCATACATCAAAATAAAGAAAGTGTAAAATGTGATTTAGTGTTTTTTAGAACTATTAAGATATTTATTATTATTGTGATTTTCAAAACAATTCTCTATTCAGATGCAAATTTATTTTTAACCATATGAATTATATATATATATATATATATATATATATATATTTATAAAACATTAATAATATAAAATAATAATAATAATAATAATATTTATAAAAAAAAATAAATACAGCAAATTATATATTATATATATTATATAATTTAGGCCAAATTATGTATTTTAGGTATTTTTATTATTTATTTATTAAGTAGCCTATTAAGATATTTATTATTATTGTGACATTATTTTCATAAAAATTAATGAAAAAATTTTTTGCTGATTAATTTTTCCAATTACAAGCATTTAGATATTTTATGAGGCAAATTTGAGGAAACATACAAAAAAAAACTGCAACTCCAATGAAACAGCCTCACTTTCTTTCTAATTTCTTAATTTATTCTGTTGACTTTGTCTGGACGAGCGTCACTCTCTCACACAGACTGATATGTAGGTGCTCACTGACGCAGTATTAGATTCACATTAGTGCTGATCACTGCTGACTCAGTCCAGACCCGTCAACATCACACGACTACAGAAACCATCACATGACCACTGCATAAACTGCCATGAGAGGTTTCTGTAGTACTGAACTCAAGTAGCTTACTGCTTTTACAACACAACAATGCAGAAAAAGACAATTTGATAAGCTTTGGCAATTAAACGGGTTAACAAAAAACACACACACACAGACTTGTAGATTCTACAGTTTCATCATGTGACCTCACGCAAGGTTGTTATTGTTAAAATCCATTTCTCTGTAGAGAAAATAAATGGGACTTGAGCGTTCCGCTCTACTGAGAAACACAGAGGCTGTTGGGACAGATCTGTGTGAACTCAAGTAGCACAGATCATGCCATCTGGGACGGGAAAGAGATGGGAATGGCAGAATAGGAGGCATTGTTCAGTCAGGAGATAAAACAAGAGATGACAGAGCTGAAGAGGAGGAGGAGAAGAGAGATCTCAGTCTGACACAGCCTGATACACACACACACACACACACTTGTATTTATGTTGAAGAACGTTATTTGAGTTCATAATAATGACTTTGCATATGTATATGCAAATTCAACTTTAAAAAGGTAGTTGTGAAGAGGATGAAGTCAAGAGAGGATCAGCGGAGACGAGATGAGTGTGTGTGTGTGTTGTGAGACCCCATAAATAACATTAAGCTTTAAAGAGATTTAAAGGGCTCTGCTCTGCTGTTTTTAGCTTCAGGTTACACACACACACACACACACACACATCTACAGATTGCAAAAAGACACAATCAACAGGCTCTCTGAGGATTGTAAAAGACCTGCTGCGTCTTCATTTTATGAGCTACACATTGCCAAATACACTTGTGGCTATTAAGATAAGCTGATAAATCATTACTCGCAGAGGACTGAACAATATCTAAAACCATTACATTGCAGTACTTTTCATCCTTTTCAATATGTACATATTTGCTCTGAAAGGTCATTATTTTCCATCAAAGGAACAATCATTTTGAACAAAAGGGCAATGTTAAAAATTATTTTAAAAATAAAATAAAAAATAGTGCTGGGCAATGATTAATCAAGATTAATCACATCCAAATTAAAGGGTTTTGTGTACATAATATAATATAAGCATGTGTAATGTTTATATTTATTATGTATAAATACACAGACACGTATAAATATATATACGGCTATATTAAATATATTTGTATGTAAAAGAAATTATATGACTATAAATATATACGCCTATATGTAAATATTTTCTAAATGTATATGTCTTAATAAATACACAGTATGCACAAAAACTTTTCCTTTGGATGCAATTAATCATTGCCCAGCACTAGACAAAATGCATGTTTTCTACACGGTTTTCTTACTATGAACACTATGAAGAGTTACACTTCAATTCACAGTCACACAATATATGAAAGACATAATATTAAACAGTAATATTTTTGCAAAATTGTATATAGGCTACTGTTTAGATGTTTGGGGTCTGTGAGGTTTTTCATGTTTCTGAAAGAAGTCTCTTATGCTCACCAAGGCTGCATTTATTTGGAAAACGAAATTGAATCAGAATCACTGAAACAGACAATTTGAACCGAAATGATCAAAACTTACATATGAGTCACGAGAAAAAGAAATGATAATGAAACTTGTCTAATGACCCAACCTAACGACCCAATTAAAAGCACATTACAATCATCAGGAGGATATTCACATCACCACCAAAATGATCACAAATATATAATTAATGCTTAATACATCACCCAGCCAAACACACAGTCCTCTCATAACATCACTCAATCACGAGAAGTTTAAATGTCCATCAATCTCCAACAGCTTCCTTACAAAATCACTTTCTTAATCTCTAACTGACCCTGATCTGCTTCCAATCTCCGGCCACACAAGCATGAATATCAAAGTGTGTGTGTGTGTGTGTGAGAAAGAGCGCTGAGATACTGAGTCTGTCTGAGGTGGTAAATCTTGTAAAAAAGAGCTCTGATGGACGCAGTCTCCATTACACACTGACAGCGGCGCTCAGATCTTCTGCATGACTTTAGACACATTTCACTGCTGCACATCCCAGCGGGAGCTCCAAACCCTCACTGCTGGAACGATGAGAATTACAGAGCCAATATTTTCGCTCCAAGTCAACATAATCAGATTTACTCAGGAAGGGAGTTCAGGTATTTGAAAGCCGTTGAGCTTCCTGTTAACATCCAACCAAATGTAGCAAATATTCAGATATGTATCAGTAAGAAATTTCCAGTTGTCTGATCTAATTTATATTCCAGTTTCACAGACATCCAGTGATTCTTTAACCAATATAAATTACTCAAAACACTTTAATATGAGTATAGTGCTCATATTAAATACTAAATAATATTAACGTTCCTCTATTATGCTATTTTAAAGGCTTCTAATATTTTTTGGGAGTCTCCTAAAGTAGGTTTACATGCATGCAAGGTGAAAAAAAAAAAATAAATCTCAAAACGTGTTTAATATCACCTCATTTTCCAGCGATTCTCAAACGATTCGTTTGAAGCAGTTCTGAGATTCAGTCTCTCTAAACCCCTCCTTTCCGTGAGCCAACTCCGCTCTGATTGGAACAGTCCCAGTCTGTTGTGATTGGTCTACCATCTAAAGCAGTCGTCAATAAAACTATGTATTTGTGGGCGGGGTGAAGTTGCGGCCAATTTACAACATAGGCGGGAATTATGCACACATGTTACCCTGTGACGTGTAGCCTTCACGGAAATGGGATTCGGGGTTTAGCCTCGGGACCCACGTTTTCCAATGGTCATCAAGCCGCGACCCACTCTCTCTCTTTCTCATATGTATATATATGGGCTTCTTTAGCAGTATAAAAGGAGTCATTAATAAAAATAAAACCAAAATAATCCTTAAATTCCCTGCATTTTTTTATATAAGGCAAGACACTGCAGTTGAATAGGGAAAAGAAATAACTAATAGTAAGCGCCTTATTACAGCTGACTGATTACATTGATAATTGCAAACATTTTTGCATCACACCTTAGGTTTAGATACGCAAATGAGTCATTATTTAATTAAACATGGAGCTGATATGCATACATTTCTAGCACAAAAAACTAAACACTGATGACTAAATTTTTGACAGAGGAAATTTTAAGCATCTAATTTTTGTCATTCCATAATTCAGAAAATGCTTAGAACTGACAGCAAACACTTTATTTTCACAATTTTGGGGAGATTAAAATGTTTTATATAAACTAGCAAATTATATATGAACAAATCCCTCTCTAAACACATTCAGAATATAGATAGTAAAGTTTGGTGTGTGTGAGTGCTACTGAATTTATGGCTCAGTGTAGGAGAAAAAAACCTTTTTGAGAAAATGGCCTTTAAAAATATGTATTGTAATGAAATCTATTGACACAAAGAGATAAAGAGCTTCAACAGAATTACTTAACAGTGTCTTTTTTCTTTCCACTAGATTCCACTAAATCTCAAACTTGAGGTGCCTGAAAAAGTTTTTTGCCTGCAGTGTCTCTCCTTAAAGCCCACACTCTTAAAAAAAAAAAGTCACTTCATAGGCCCTTTGTCGTTTATGTCCAATTTCCAGATATGTTTTTGCTTTAAATGAATGTTTATAATGTTGTTATTCACCTTTTAGTTGATTAGCTTGATGCTTTAACAAAGACTCTTTAAATTCCCTATGGGAAAAATTGAATGGAAAACTACTTCCCCTACCAACAGAGCTAAAATAAAATTGCATTGGAATAAATGCACTCTATATACTTAAACATACTAGAAGTTAGTGGTACTGGAACTTCCACTAAAATTAGTCTGGCCTGTCACAAGAGCATGACAGTGTTTCATGCGGCTGTTTCGAGTTCATATGCAGATGTTCAGCCGACCACAAGAGGAAATTCTGCCATTCAAATGTGCTGTCTTGAGATGATCAGGCTAAAGGGGAGATCAGAAGCACAGACAGCTCTTTAGGAAGATGGTTAACAGCACCGGAAATGACAGAGCTATTCATTCACCCAACGATAAGCATTCACAAGATTACCGAAACCAACTGCCACTAGCCTGCTGAGACTCCGTCCACAGACATGAATGCATCACAGCCTTTAAGAATACTAAATCTGGCCTTCTAGACATCATGCTTTATTTGACGTGACAGTTCCAGCAGACAAAGTCAGAAGCTCTGCTCAAATGACTATAATAATGCAACGTAAATAATTGTTTTGACTTCTAAAAACGTCATTCCGCTTGTCAAAATAAGCAGCTTTCATTAAAATGATAGTTCAGCCACAAATGAAATTCTGTCATTTACTCAGCTTCATGCCAATTCAAACTAAAAAACACAGACGTTCACAGACAAAAGAAACTTGTCTCATCTGTTACTTAACTTTTTAATAAACAGCGTGTCAATGCAAAATGAGACGTGTAGCCCAAACCAAAGATGAAAACAAAGATCACAAAACTACTTATTGACATCGAAACAATAAATGAATGCATAAAATGGATTAATTATTTAATAACATTTATTAAAGGTTTTATTAAAATAAATCAGTACATCACTTAAGTGACACTTAAAAACAATCTGCGTCTGATTTTACTTTTTTTTTACTGATAAAGGTGATCATGCATCTTTTAATTGTTAATAAAAAAAACACTATATAAATCAGTTATGAATATCACTTAATCAACATTTACAGAAAACTTGCAACCCATAAATATCAATGCCTATGAAGCACCAAAATATATTATATAACCATGCATATTTTGAAACATAACAAAAATGTCAATATTCCATAACCATATGCCTATCAAGCTCCAAAATTAGGTCAATTAATAACTAAATGTATTTAATAGAACACTGCATATATTTCTTTTTAATTATTTTTAAATGATTTAATATCATAAATAATAAATAAATCATTTAGCTCTACGTATCACTTAATCCACACTTTAGCTTAAAATAAATCATCAACGATCGACAATATTGTATATTTTTTGTGACCAGTAAAAATATTTGATACTCTGTAACCATAAATGTTAATATTAATTATCAAGATCCAAAATTAATTAATTTAATTGCTTTATTAATGTATATAACAAATCATATTGTTTTAATTTTAAAGCCTTAAAATAAATCAGTTCTACACCCACACATAAGCTTAAAAGAAATAAAAATACATAAATTTATATTCAATACCCATAAATATTATGTGTATGTGACAGAATGTCTATCAAGCTCCATAAAAAGTGTCACAAAAGTAGTCCTGAATCAAAGTAATATCACAGATCTTCAAAAAGTACTAAATTTATTAGTCATAATAATCAGGACAATTCTGCTAAGTAATACAGTTCTTTAGCTTTTTATTTTTTTCCAATATGACTAATCAGAACTCAGAATCAGAACATTTAGCTTTATAAAATATATTCTAGAACTTTTGATTAGAAATCCTAAATTCAAGCTCCGGGCACTAAAAGTGGCCACATAATCTCATGATACAGTACTAATCTACAGTCTGCTGCTGCTATCTAGAAATACATCATGATTGGGAACGTTTGGGGTAAAGTGACTGTGGCTTTCAGGCGTCATGCTGTGAATCTGCTGCGGTGAGACACATTTCCTGTTAAAACGGGCTCAAAAATAAGAGTTACTGTCTGCTGCACCATTACTGCAGAGACTCTCACAGCTGATATGAGTAAATGTCCTCAGAGCAGGTGAGCTGGAATTATGTGCATAGAAAAATGTGTCAGTCTTGTGCAGGATGAGGACACGGACCATTAGTAACAAATCCTGACCCTGTCCACTATACAAGTCACCATGGATACCAAAAGAAAATCAGTCTCAGGTATGATGCTGCCTTCAGTTCATGTTGGAATGATCATGAGATAAGCCCACACACATAAACAAAAATAAAAATAACACAATGATGAAAATAATGGGATACCAGACATATTTTATATGACTTATTATATTACTTCTATATATTGCTTTTATAATTATAATAAATGTATTTAACAAATATTTTTAATAGATAATATTTAATTAATATTAGATTTTAAATTATATATATATATATATATATATATATGTGTGTGTGTGTGTGTGTTTGTGTGTATAAAAACACCTTAGATCAGCAGA
>JAUMHE010000062.1:19600968-19623251 GCA_032359235.1 Enteromius mattozi | reverse complement strand
TTTAACAAATATTTTTAATAGATAATATTTAATTAATATTAGATTTTATATTATATATATATATATATATATATATATATATGTGTGTGTGTGTGTGTTTGTGTGTATTAATGAAGCACATAAACTATTAATTGTAATTTATTAATGATTTTAAATTTATTTATAAAATATTTTATATATTTTTTTTATAAATTTTAAATCTTTTTATATAATTATAAATGTTTATTATTATTATTATGATTGCTTTCATATTTTATTTTTTAAGTTTTTTAAATGTTTTATAATTTAATATTTACATAATATATTTTATGCTATAATATTTTTCATCGTATTTTATATGTATAACTAATATTAGTAAAATAGCACACATATAAATTGTTTATATTTTATAAACCTTTAATTCACAATCAAAAGATCTAAGTCAGACGGGTTTGGCATACTTCGTTCATGCATGGCTTTGAAAACACAGCAGAACATTAAAATTGACTGACATGTGGTTAATTTAAACCCTGTCAATGGTCAATACTAGCGTGGTCATCAATATATCATGCATGCCAAAAGCCAAACATGACATCAGTCTGACAGCTAAGCGTGTTTGTGGAGGGTTTCCCCATAAAAGCAAACAAAAAGGTCACCAGGCAGTTAAGCTTGTTTTTGTGAAGCACCGCCGTGCAGCAGATGGACTGAACTCTGCTGTCTGTGGGACTTACACACCGCATCTGAGATCAAAGACGCCACTGGATCCAGGGGAACACGAGCAGCTGAGACCAGCAGTGCACGTGCTCAGAGATTTAAAGAAATACTTCACCAAAAGAGAAAAAGCTCTGCATTGACTCATCCTTGTATTGTTCTGAACCGCATGACTGCCTCTCTACATTGGAGCCAAAAATTGTGTTTTTGAAGAATATCTTGAAATGTCTTTAAACATATTGGCTGAGTGAACGCGACTAAGACTTTCAGGCTTCAAAAAGAAGCTTTGTAAAATGTGCATACATCATTTATAAAATCATATCACATCTTCATGCCACAGCAAAACTGTGTGCGAGGAACAGGCCCAAATTTGAGTCTTTATTCACTTCAAAAAAACAGCATTTTGATGCCACTCGTGTGTCCAAACATCACCTTTTCTAATGATCTTGACTTCAATTTCTTCGCTTCCCAGTCAATATTTTTTAAAAGGTTTCTGGAGACTTCCAATACAGTGTGTAATTAGCATGGACCACATTTATTTTGGAGCTTGCCAGCTTTAGCCTCCATTCACTCCATTAACTACCGAAGACAGCAGCCAACATTCTTCACCTTTTAGGCTCCTCAGAAAAAAGTGAGTCATACAGGTTTGGAATAATTCCTTTAAGGGTGTGTTTTACTGGAGCCACGACAACATTGCAATTAAACGGTCAAAGAACCCACAGAAGAAAAAAACATACCAGAGACTGGTCTCTTCCATCAGTTGTTCTTGCTCTTTCCCAATTTAAGCAGGTCCATGTACACCTAAAAAGCACTGCCTAGCAACACTGGGTTGCCAGGGTGAGCCCCATTCTACTGCCATGCTCTCCACAAGACAAAACACCAGAAGCTGTTCATATACATCCGATTCATATCGATCCGGTCGAGCTGTATGTTTTTGATTCGCTTAAAAGAGTCGGTTCATAAGAATCATTCGTTCGGGAATCGCGTGACAGTGATCTCGTTGTGTGTTTACAACTCCCCAGAAAATAACCGAATCATAAGAATCATTCGTTCGCGTGCATCGATCGCCCTGTTTGTTTTTCGATTCAATTTAAAGAACCAGTTCATAAGATTCGTTAGTTTAGGATTTGCACATCATTGATCTCGCATAATATGTTCGACTCCAACCACAAAACAGCAGGTTAATAAAAAAGTCTTTTGTTCGTGAATCAGGGTTTTGCTCTTGATTCACTAGAAGGAACCGGTTCAGAAGAATCGTTCGTTCGCGAATCGAACGAACACTGATCGCGCTGTAGATTCAGTGAATATCGATGCACGACAGGCTGTCAAAAACCAAACGGCAGGAAAACCATTCGGTTATGGTATTTAAAACCAGAATCGGAAAGTGTTGTCGGTTCTCAACCTTTTTTTGGAAACAAATCCATATAAATCTATACAATAGCTACACAAAGCAGTCATGACAATACGCGTAGTTTCCTGAAAACTGCTTTTAAATCGCACTAACGTATAGTTGACTAAGAGACAGCAGACTTTGAAAACTCGAACAGCTCAGTGGTTTTTCATGAAATGTCATGTAAATGCGAGTAAATTCCTGTTTTATTACACAAGTTGCAAGCAACTTTGACTCTGAACTTCATAGCAGATCAACAGATATAAACAAGACCTATAACGACCGTTCCCAAGCAAATTCACGCAGACTGACAGCTGTGAGACTCACTTTTATGTTTTCCAGAGGTCCACGACTGTTTGGCCAGACTGGGACTGCGAATGATCGCGCGCCCGGCAGATTTTAGCGCGTCCATGATGAATACAGTTTATTGTGACAATTAATAATCCTGAGAGCGCGATCCTCCGGCGGTCCTCTGCCCGATCGAGCCCGATCCTCTCCCCGCAGGAAAACTTTTCTGACAGCCAGTGATTTTCTTCCTTTTCCGCGGATGATCCCGGGTGGATATACGAACATGCTCGCCACGGCGGGCGGGGCTTAGTATGTAAATTAACCTGATAATGTTCCGTCATGACGCTGCCGTGAGTGGGCGGAGGGCGGGGTTCGAGTATGTAAATTAGCCAGAGAATATTCAGTGGGCGGGGCTTCGCGTGTGTATATAAACAATTTGACTTCAAACGTTGTTAAAACAAACAATACTTATTATTAATGGATAAACATTTATTTTATAGTATTTGAACGATTTAAACCACGAATAACATTACGGTTAAGAAGAATATAGATAATGGTAAACATTTAATTAATAAATGAAACAATAAAACAACACTAAAAAAGAGATTAGAGACAAATACAAATACTAATAAAGTATATTGCAGTGTGTTATGTAGAAGCTTTTTCAAACTGGATAGTGATTAAATTGTATTATTTATATTTGATTTACTATAATTGCCCGTTGTTATATTGATAAAATATAACAATCTGTTTAATCAATTGAAAAGTGTTGTAGCCAATTGTATTAGATTCTGTCATGTGTTAATAATAAAAATGGTTCAATTGCATTGTTCTTTATAAATGAATGAATGAATGGCATTTTAGGTATGATATGAGCAAATTGCACATTTCCGCTAATATTTCAGAAAAATTGTCACTAAATTTCTCAAAATGAATGTATAAAAACCCTTTCCATTGTCACACAGTGTTGCCTCCATGAGGCACATGTTAATTTTATGCAAGACAAGTGGACCTAATAACAAATGTCAGCTTATGGCATTTGTATATATACTATTTAGTGACAATGAAGAAGTACAGAACGGATGAGAAATAGAAACAGTGAACCTTTTCTTTGAGAATGTAGTTGTCTATTTCTCCGCTCATCCCTGTCTAAACTCATCCGCATGAGTGCTTCTACACTGACAGCCCATCACCACTGGGCGAAAGAGATGGAAAAATGGAAATAAAGAAACTGAAAGGTGAAAGAAAAAGACATTCAGGAGTGTTTCTCTGAGAAAGAGGTCATTTTGCTTGTCGTTGGGCCCTTTGTCAGTTCAGAGTGGCATCTTACAGCCTAAATGCATAGTCATAGAGCAAATAGAATGTGGGTCATCAGGTTCTTCTGACCCATCCAAACCTGTTTAGTTTCATATGAAGACGAACAATAAACAGAATTGACCAGGGTCTCGCAGCAGAACAACAGGTGAGTCACTCAGTTCAGGTGAAGAATCCAGATCTTTAGCATTCTTGAGTGACTATGACAGATTCATTCAGATTATAATGTACCTGTTAAAGCAGGCAGTCAGATGAGGTTCTTTATGGAGGCTGAATGTGAAACAGTCCATCCCATGGGAGTCATTCACTCTCCCAGTTCATCCTATATTACTGGAACTGGAAGCTTAAGAAACGTGGTTGACATACTAAACGGCCCCTGTACATTATTAATGTGTCCATATGCTGATTAGAGCAACAGTGTGCAGCTCATATGAGAATATAACAGCTTCTAACAAATAGATAGATATAGGCTATACATACATGTCTGGAACAACATACTGTAAGAGTGAACTACCACTATCTACCTTATTTATTTTAACTTGAATATCCACTTTGAGTTACTTTAGCTGTATAAAATCAGCCTGTTATGGATATTTTGTAATTATACACACACAGTTTTATAGTTTACTGCACTTTGTTATTCCTCTGGATATTCTTCTGTAATGCACATTTACACAAAACAGCTTATTTCTGCATTGCAAAATAATGTGGATGCGACATCAGGTAAAAATTGAACGGTGGAGCTCATTAATGTGAAAGTGTGTTCTCGTGTCAAGAGTTTTTACATGCACATCGTGCCAGTCATGCACTGACGAAAGATTGAGTGTGGAACCGTGAGCCTGTCTGCACGGTTATATAAAAAGAGATGTGTTTAATATGAATGCTCTGGTTATTTATTCATGCACGTAATAACCCTCTTATGAATGAGAGATGAAGGCGCTCTGAGAATCTGTCACATGAGATGCTGCAATAGTTTACAAACTACCAACGGTTATTTGCAAAGACCTATGACACAATAAAAAATAAATGTGAATAGATAAACTGCTAGTTTTACTTTAAAAGATGACACTAGATTTATTTTTTCTATTCTATGTACTTGTTTCTTAATAAAAGTTTTGTTGTCGCCTGCTAAATGACTAAAACTTAAATGTATTATGTGTGTGTGTATACATATATATGTTTATACAACAGTTCGTTCAGGTTCTTAAATCTGATTGACTGGTATTGCTTCAGGAACGCCCTTTTCACATTTATAGGCGAGAATGTGCTTACTTGGACGTTGTGTGTGTGTGTGTGTATGTATATATATATATATATATACATATACACACACACACATATATGTGTCAGGCTCCTTTTGCATCTCACTGGATTATTGGAATTAAAGGCTAAATTAATGTTTGTAAACAGATATTTCCTACTGACACAAAAATAGACAGAAATAACTGGCTTAAATTTTTTTATTGTTGAAAATACTGAAGGAATTTGAATTTTGCATAGTACTGCGTGTATATACATTATATATATATATATATATTAGAAAAAGGGGATAGGTTTTTGCGTTAATTATACAGATGTGAAGTTAAGGTGTTTTGGATTAGATCACGATCAAAATCTAGCATAATTGCCAGTTATATTCATAAACTAACTGGATGAAAAATGCATTTGAACCATTTAAAATTGACATTAAACATTTGGAAATAACATTTAAATAATAATAGCATCATGTTTATTTTTTGTCTATACATCACTGACATGTTAACTCCTGCCATTTCTGTCAACTAACTATCTTTACCTACTCTTAGGGGGAAATGAGTTCAACACATTGTACTAGTTTAACTGTCATTCTTCATCATAAATTAATCCTTCGCTCAGCCTAAAATAAACCATAATAATAAGGTTAGCTCGGTTTTATCATTTGAATTTAGCAATGTTTTCCTTACTGTCAAAACACTTTATGTATTGTGAACCACCTATAATTTTGCACGCAAGCATTTCGAAACCACAACAATCAATGGACAAACCACAAAAGAATTTTAAATGCCAGAAAAAAACGTTTTATTACTTGAAACCTCACAGAGACCTCACAGAGAGTGCAGCCGAGGTCTGGCTGAAAAACAGACAGAAAGCTAGAAGTGACAGCGGGCAAAGAAAACAAAACAACTGTCTTTCTCCCCCCCGCCTCTTTCATTTAAACCACTCGGACTTTGCAAACTTTCCCACTTCCTCCATCACATCATAGTTTTTAAAAAACACAGACACCAAAAACAACAACCATCTCAGAGCACTACAATACCACATAGGACTGACTCTGGCTAAACCCCGCCCCCCTCCCGCCCATCAATAACCAATGGAATACTAACACAGTAACCATCTCCCCTTCTCAAACTAATCACACCGGAACTCGTTTGAAGGAACTGACTTCCTCTGGTTGGCAAAATCTAGTCACTTTAACACAAATCGGAGGGTTTTTCCAAAAAGTGGGTCGGCTCGGGACGTTGTCCCTTTAGCCCGGTAATACTTCATGCTTAGCAGATGCCTGGATCTGTATTCATTTACACAGCGAGTGTGATGATGGTCCGATGAAAACCTTTCCAAGAGTCTAACGGGTTTAAAGTAGCAACACTTTCTGAACACAACGGCGCCATCAAGTGGCACAACCAAGTATTTCTCCAAAAACAAGACACAAACTATATAATAATAGCAATAATACTCTCCTCTAGCTTCTGATCATTGGACCAGCCAGTAACCGGATGGATCTGAAACACTTCTTCTTCAACAAGTTTACAGTTTTAGTTGGCACTGGACTACACTAGCTTCTGTCTGATACTGAAAGATGGTCAACACAATAAAGAAAACAAGGAGAGGATACTTAAGACACACTCAAGATATTCCCTTGCGAGCTCGTCAACAGTGCAATAGTGCAACGCCGGATAAATAAATAATAATGTAAACAAATGACCGAATTCACAAGCGCAGACCAAAACAGGAGCAGAGTCATCACGCAGATGGGCTGGTGATCCGTTTGCCGTATGTGACCAAAAAGGATGTGGTTGAGGCATGACGTGGTGAAGGGAGGGAAGAGATCTTTTGGTTCCACCAATGAGGTCCCATATGAAGGCACTGATTATCTGTAACTGGTGAATATCGCTGCTGGACTGTGTTTGTTGCACACGGTTTGTCTTTTTGTACCAGGAGGAAGAACAGCAATCCACAGATGAAGCTTCAGTCCGTCAAACGAGTCCTTAGAGATCGGCAGTGGTCTGATCCTGACATACTGATCCAAGTGAGAGAAATTGGTTGCATTGTTTCTGGGACATTTTGTTGTTGTTTTTTTGTTACATTCCTGTCATATTTAGATGGTGACATTCTTGAGTAAAAATCTTCTTCTGATATGGGGTAGAGCACCTGGGACAACGGATCTCACACTTGCCCTGCTTTGCATCCCCCCCAAGAAAAAACAAAAACAAAACAGCAGTAAAATCAAGGCCGAAATCCAAGAAGAAGAACAAAAATGCGAGCGGTCTCTGAATGGACTGAGGGAAGATACTCACCAACTTCTGTGAGGTTTCTAGACATTTACAAGAGAAAAGAAACAGCAGTTTCCTACTCAACGTGTGACGTCCCTTAAAAGTCCTCTTTTTTTGTCTTTTGTTTTTTTTACTACAACAAATACAGTCACACAATACAACATCCTTCTGACCAGGTAAGAAGCTGTAGTAATAGAAGACGAAAAAACGAAAACAAAAAAGCAATCTGAGCCACAGACATGCCAAAGATGAATTTGAATCTGGGCCTATGGAGAAAAAAAAAAAACAACCAGAGAAGACTGTATGTGTGCGTGAGAGAGAATGTGTGTGTGAATGTGTGTGTGTCTGTGTATGCAAGAATGCATGTAGGTCTGTTGTGGTGGGAAACAAGCATTCATTTTTTCAGGGGCTGGTAAACAGATGCGTTGGGGTCCAGGCCTGATGGACTGGTGTCCATGAACTTGGAGGAGTAATGGGGCGTGACTGGGGTCATGCTGCCCGTATCTGCAGAATACACCACACTGGGCATGACAGCCATGACCTCTGCTATCTTTTGCTTCAGATCTTTAATCTCCTGGTCTTTCTGCAGAATTTGACCTAAACAAAAAACAAAGTATTTTTACAAGTTTGGGAATGTTTTCAGTAACGATATAAACTACCAAAAAAAACCCATTAATATTATGAAATAATAGTAGAATTTAACTATTTTCTATTTGAATATATTTTAAAATGTCATTTATTCCTGTGATGGCAAAAACTTCCATCAGACATTATAATTTACAATATATAATACATACAAATATATCTAGACAAAAGAGTGATGGAAGACCTTGTGCAATCTCCAGCTGTCTCTTAGCATCTCCGAGGGCAGAGAAGAGGTCCAGCTTAATTCGGGTCTCAGCGCTGAGGCTGTTTTCCAGGTGCTGGGTTTTCTCCTGCATCGCTGACAGCGCTGACATCAGAACCTCTGATTCCTTCTCATTTTCCTTATATTTATGTAGCTCCTAGAAACACATAACAGAAGGAATAGTCTATTTTTATACTTTTTCTCCATTTACAGAAGAATCAGAAGATTTTGAAAGAGATTCAGAGTCAGTCTCCTCACTTGAACTTTGAGTTCCAGCTCTCTGATTTGATCTTCTTTCACCTTGATGTCAAGCGTAAGTTTCTTACACTCCGATTCCAGCTCAGAAATCCTCCTCCTCAGAGATTCTGTGCACTCACCTCTGACACACACAAATGACACATTAGTTCACATACAAAAAGTGTTACATATCCTGCAGTTGTATGGAAAGAAAATAGATTGAAACAGATCTCATCAAAGGGAAGATCCAACTGACAAGGGGTGAAAAAAAGAAATGTTAGAAACCGACAGAATGGATGATGAAGGCAAAGCTATACATAAAAAAATAAAAAGTAGTCAGAAAAGAAAACAATAGCAGAAAATATTACAAAATAGTATAGCAAAAAAGTAAGATCTTTTTTCCCACAAGTAATTACTTTTATTTCGCAAGAACACATGAAATGAATTTAAAATGACAATATTAAAATACCAAAATTTATAATCAAAAACTGGAGTATTAGCTGCTGAAAATTCAGCTTTGCATTACAGGAATAAATAATATTATAAAATATAAAAAAAAATAAAAAATAAATAAATATTATATATATATATATATATATATATATATATATATTTTTTTTTTTTTTTTATTTTATTTATTTATTTATTTTAATTGTAATAATATTTCACAATATATTAATGTTTTTACTGCATTTTTAATAAAAAAAAAAAAAATGCAGCCCTGGTGAGCATTAAAAAACCTTTTCAAAAACATGGAAAAATCGTACTGATTCTTCAACTTTTGAACGGTAGTGTATATTATATATTTCATTCTTTGATAAACAGACATTTTTTAAGAACAGTATTTATTTGAAATATGGATAACACATGAAAAAACAATGAACAATGCATTTATTACTCTATTTATTAAGCTTTGTTAATGTTAGTTAATTAAAAGTTAATAATAATAATAATAAGTTGTTCATTGTTTATTCATGTTAGCTCACAGCGTATTAGCTAATGTTAACAAACACAACTTGTGATTTTAATAATGCATTAGTAAATGCTGAAATTAACATTAACTAAGATTAATAATTGTAGAAGTATTGTTTATTCTTAGTTCACCTTTACTAATTTTGTCAACTAATATTATTAACTAATGAACCTTACTGTAAAGTGTTACTGAAACATTTATTTTTGTAATAATAAAAGTCTACACTGTCACTTATTGAATTTTATAAATCCATGCTGACTTTGAAAAAGTATAAGCATAATGAAATGAAAAGAGATAGAATGGAATGCATAACATATAATGGTATGGATATTAGGAAATGAAACACAATGGAATGATGGGAAGGTGTGTCATGAGCACCTGGTTGCCGCAGCGAGAGCGACTGCACGGGCCGCTGTGGCCTCCTCCAGCTTCTTGCGTTTCTTTTCTTCTGCTAACAATTTCTCTGCCGCAGCACGAGCCTCCTGTTCTGCCTTCAGACGCTTCTCCAGCTGCCCCACTGTCTGCTTGTCCTTCTGCTTCGCTTGCACGGCGTTATGAAGTCTGAACAAACCAACAAGAGTTTGCATTAACACAGGTACAATCACTTGCCTGCTCTGCAAACTAAAGGTGGGATGACTCACTTGTTTTGCAGTAGTTCATTCTCCTGCCGCAGCTGTCCGAGCTCAGAGCGTATGCTGCGTTCAGAGCTGCCTAGAGAGCCCAGCTGACTGCGTAGATCCTGTTCGGTCTGTCTGCTAGCCTGCAGGTCTGCCTTCAGCTTTTTAACGTCCTGCTCCAGCCTAAAACAGGCAAACATTCACTTCAGGTCATGATGAGTCATGGTAAACGCAAATCAGGGAAAAAGACTTAAAAGGGTACCAAACTAGACAGCATTTCTGGGCATCCAAAGTTGCTCAAGGCATGATATAAACACCAGTGATGTACAAAAATGCTGTCTAATCACAAAGTAGATGTTATACATTTTGAGTTAATTGGTCTGCAAAGTTCTGTTTTACAGTTTTCTGTTTTAAGCAAGTCTAAATACACAGCTTTTGAAAAACAGTACGCTAATATTTCCATCAAGATTTCAAAGTGTGCATCTGATGGGCACTTTTACTATCCCATAAGGCTACAAGTTGTGAATGGTGGCAAAGTGCCTAGATAATATGTCCAGATTGCATCCATACTACACAAATATACACACACCTTCATAAAATGTAGTAGGCTTTCCTATTCTGGCAATTCCACAAAATTTCAGAAATAGCTTGTTACCCTAAAGCAGGGTTTCTCAAATCTTACCCTGGAGGTCCAATGCACTGCAGAGTTTAGCTCCAACCCTGCTAAAACTCACCTACTTGTGATTTTCCAATGACCCTTAAGACACTGATTAACATGCTGGTGTGTTTGATTAGGGTTAGAGCTAGAGCTAGCTGCAGTGCATTGGAACATGCAGTGCATCAAGGTTTGAGAAACCCTGCCTTAAAGGTACGGTTACAGTTATATTTCTGTGAAATTATGTGGGCATCAACAATTACAAACCAGACAGCTTTATGGTGATAAGTGCAGCAAATTAAAGATGGTGTTTGTAGAATTGACACCTAATGATTGAACTAGGTCAGCAACAGAAAAAAAGCGCACATGATGATGAATGAAATGAAATGCGCTGTGTTTTCTGCAAACTGGCAACCCGGGATGCCAGACTACAATTGGGTAAACTGTCAGGGGGCAGGTTTCACAAACCAAAACAGAAACTGAGTTTCTGGCCCGAAATGCACATTTTCAAAGGAGAATAACTGACTGTAGCACTGTTTTTCAGATAAACAAGTATGTTAGCTTAGCATGTTTCCTAAATATCTGCAAACATATTATGGAATTTTTAATGCTTTAGTAGAGACAAAAACATACATAGAGCAACCTTAACATGAGCAACTTGAAACTGATGCGAAATCCATGTGGGGAAATTGTGAGGATCGCATGGATTTCAACTGATATCAACGATTTAAAAAAAAAAATGCAGTTAATTTATTTTCACTCGGTTCACTTTTGAGTAAACTCTGAGTAAAAACATGAAAAACATTACAAAAAAATTACTTTTTTGTGTGTATGGTGTTTTTTTTGCACTCCCTTTTGAACATTAGAGCTGCCGTTTTAACATGAAGCCCAGATTTTGAGACCAATTATGTATGCGAGTCTAACCTGACGAGCGCTTCGGGTTTGCTCAGCTGATTGTTGGGAATGCAGTTTTCCACAGGGTCTCTGTTTGACGCTGAGTTCTTCCCTCCTCCACACTTCTGTTTCCTGTCCCCCTTACCCGAGGAAGAGGCGGACGACGAAGGCCCGGAGGAAGACGGCACGCTGCCGTTGGCCGTTCCGTGCCCTCGGGGCGAGGAGCTCCCTCCCCCTCCTCCTCCGCTGGCATTTTTGTAATTTTTGTTGGAGTTGGAGGAGGAAGAAGAGGAGGAGGATGAAGAGTGTTCCTCTTTCAGCAGGTTCTCAGTGCTGCCCAGCAAGTCTGAGCTGCTCAGTCTCTTACTGTTCACGTGGTTCTCCATGTACTCCATCTCCTGAGCTTTACTGTCCACTGACGGTAAGATGCTGCTGCTGGTGCTGTTGTGATGGTTCTGGTTGTGGTTGTGTTGCTTTTTGGACTCATTCTTGCCTCGTTCTTTCTCTCGATATTCCAGCTCTGGTAATGTGTTGGATGAGGATTTTTTACCGCCCGCCGAGCCGTTCTGTGCAACAGCTGGAGAGTCTACATCATGAATGCCTTTAGATGCTGCTGCTGCTGCTGCTGCTGCTGAAAGAAAAAGAGAGACTTAAAAAGAATAGTTTATACAAAACAGAAAATATTTGTTCAGCCTCATATCACAACCGCTTTGAACAATTTCTGAAGCATCTTCACGCAGCTCTGCATATACAACGTCAGTTCAAAGTTGTCATGCCCCAAAAAGGACACTTTATATGCATTTGAATAGTCCATCTAACTTGTGCACTATATTCCAAGTCATTCGGACTTAAATGAAGGTTGTGCTTCCCTCCTTTTTGGAGCTCGACAGCTGTGGTCAAAAAAAGAGCTGTGTAGAACTATGTTTGAGTCAACTAATCTGTTAGGAGGCATTGTGCAAAGTCCTTACCCTCCTCAGCTTCTCTCTCTTGTCTCTGTATGAGCTGTTGTTCTGGAGGTAGCGCCTGCTGCAGCAGCTGCATGTAAAATTCGTTCTCTTTCTGTACTTCCTTCTGTTTCCGAAGACGCATCTTATAACTTACATAACTCTTAAAACCAAAGCCCAGCGTCACCACCGGGTACCCGATACTGTGAACAAAGAAAGAAATATGACGTCAGATGATTGGCATTGTTGGGGGGGGGAACAACAATTAAGACACAAATAAGTATTGTTATTTCATATATTGGCCCAAGTAACCTGTTCTACATTTTCATGGGAAAAACTCCAGCCAATGTTTTCTGCACCACTTCAAATGTTGTGGATATGACTGAACACTGACTACAAACATGATAGGTTTGGGTTCGATAGTGTTTAGTCTTCTGATTAGTGATGCACCAAAATTAAGTTTTAATCAAAATCTTAAAGGAATAGTTCACCCAAAAATGAAAATTCTGTCATTATTTACTCACCCTCAAGTAGTTGCAAACCTGTATGAATTTCTTTGTTTTGCCTAACACAAGTTTTATTGGAAAAAGTTTGTAAGCAGGCTGTTTTGGTCACCGTTGACTTCCATAGTAGGAAAAATACATACTATGGAAGTCAGTGGTGACCCAAAACAGCCTGGTTACAAACTTTTTAAAAAATATCTTATACTTTTTCCAAATATCTTCCTTTGTGTTCGGCAGAACAAAGAAATTCATACAGGCTTGGAACTACTTGAGAGGGAGTAAATGATGACAGAACTTTAACTTCATTTAGCCCCAAAACTAAAGTTTTTGGTAATTATATTTGAGTAATCCATAGTATTCAGTCACGTGACCAGTTCGAAGACCTGAACAAAAATGTATGTTTTGGCCATTTGCAATCCATATTAAGCACCCGCAACAATATTTAAATCATTAAACAGCTTAACAAAGCATGGTAGAAACACTTAAAGTGCCTTAATATATTATAAAACTCAGTAATCTCTGTATTAATGATGCATAGTTTACACAGGAAAACAGATGAGGTCATAACGGTTTTCTATGGGAAACCACCTAACGTGAAACTTCGCATTTATATTCTGGCTTCATCTGGTGGTGAGTGGGGATAAGCTTTGTTTTGCCTGCCATTTACCTGTTTTAGTTTATCCACAATGTGTGCACGAAATACACGCTGACACCGTAAAAGTGCACCATGAGAGATGCGCCAACTAATATTTTACCCTAATATTTTACATTTTGGTGCATTGCTACTGCTGATCATAACAAACACATAGTCCTTGGACAATTACTGATGTAATCTCAGCTCCTACACGATCTGCTCACAGCAGTACTGAAGCAGGTCACATATTGTCACTTACAGTACTAAAAGCATGACTAACGCCCTCAGAATTTAGAGGAAAGCGGACAAATCAAGCTGAAACTTGCTCACAATCAGTGCCAGTGTCTGACTCATCAATGTAAGCAAGGATTGTGGAAAATGACATACCAGTGTGCTGCAAACGGACGACACAAGTCCACGTGGAAGTGTTTCAAATCTTTAAATCTGATAGCTGCCTCGATATAAACAAAAAGTATCCATAGCGACACAGTGGGGAGGCAGACCCCTCGTTCTGTGGAGAGAGATGTGAGAAGAGAACGGTCAATTCAACATGTGCTTAAAAACACATGTTGACAACAGTAACAGCCTAAATCAACCCCACAACGATTCAAGCAAAATGGGTGAATCTGAATCAAGCAGTGCTAAACAAAGCAAGTGAGTCATTTGAAGCAAATCCCATTGTTGACATCAAGATCCAGAGCTGCTCAGTCACACCGGCAGAAATAACCAAGCTTACAGCTGCAAGGTCACAATGTGTGTGTGTGTGTGCATGTTATAAAGAGGGAATAAAATATGACAGCAAAACCTCACAGCAGCATGGGAATGATCCTCTCGTGCTCCAAGGTGTCAGTTGTATACATATTTGTAAAATATATATTCAATACTTTATACAGAAAATTCGAGAAGCCAGAGATGGCATTACACAAGTGTGTCTACAGCAACCCAGACAGACACTGTGACTGACAAACATGTCAGTTTGAGGTTATCTATACTGGAAGTGTCAAAGCTGCAAGTCACGAATGTTCACAGTATGCTGACCAATCAGCCGTAAGCTTGAGGTTAGACTTTAGTAACAGTTAAACGAAGAAAACTAGATCAACGATGGAGAACATGTGATACGCTATGATCAATATGAGGCTCTTACCTGTGTGCCAGACGTACTGCACCCACACATATGTGCTGGCTGCAAAGAATAGCCACTGCACTGGGATGAACAGCAGACATATAATATCTGATGTGAATGCCACACACACAAAAAACACTGAGAAAGCCTGCAACACACAGAGAGACACATCAGATCATCACTTGTGCAAAAGGCACGACTGTTGTTTCACGCTCCTAAGTAAAATATAACTTCAGCGTCCTGCTGTGAAACAACCCTTAATAGCACTTCTGAAATTTCATGCCATTTTATCATTACTTAAGAATTATAATAGGAATAATAACAAGTGTTTCAAAGCAGTGGGTTCATATATGTTGCAAATAATACCTAAATACTGATGACTGACCTTTTGCCCATGACGAAATCTCTTAATCTCCGATAAGACTAGATAAGAGTATAAACGGCAGTTTATGTCCCTCACAGGATTATTGATAACATCAAACCCATAAACAGATGTATAAATTCATCATACAATATAAAAGCTAAGACATTTTAATGCTTTATGTAAGAAGCTTCTTATGCTTGCCAAAGCTGCATTTATTCAGGAGAAAATATAGTAAAAATTTTAATATTGCGTGAAATAGCCTGTTGTTACAAATCAAAATAACTATTTTCCTATTATTGTTTTCCATTATATCTGCTTTGGAGCTTATAAGCAGTACAAATCACCATGCACTTTAGTAGTATGAAAAACAGAAGCCCAGACATTTTGATAAACATTTGATTTTGTGTTGGGATGACATGAGCGTGAGCTATCGATATCTTTAATTATTTAGTACCATTATCTGGATTATCACACACACTCACCAGGCCCTGGTATCTGAAGGAGTCGTAAACACTGCGAATGAAGAGCCAGAAAGGCCAGAGGTACTCGAAGCGGAACTCCAGCACAAAGTCTGCCAGCAGCACCAGAGCCCAGACCACCAGAAACTTCAGGTACAGGAACGTACTGAGACAAGGAGAAAGAGATGTTATTCGTACCCAATCTTCCAATCAAGATTTCATCTCTTTGAATAAGACCCCATGTGGCCTTGAGCCAATGAACATTTAGCGACACGTACAAGCAACTCCATCATGACCTCCAGCATTAAATCAGTTGGACAACGAAGCATGGGTAGGTGGGGGAGGACTAATCACTGTTTGGCTTTCTCCAATGCAGCGTGTAGTGAATGAAGTGGATTATGTTTTATGTAGGGATGAGAAGAGTCCAAGAGGACATGAGTAAGATGTACTTCCAGATGTAGCAATGCAGATAAGGTGTACTCAATATTCCATATATTATGCTCTCAATGTCAAATTAAGAAACATAGTGAATATTGTGATTTTTTTTGGCCATTAAATGGCCCTAAAGAAAGGCCGATTCTGTGATCATACATTGACTACAGGAGCTTTAAGACAGCTAACAATAAATTATATTAAAAAATTAAAATTAAATACAGCTTAGTGTTTAAATGTAAAAATAAATAATAATAAGTAAAGCTAAATAATAATGATAAAAAACGTTTAACAGGTAAGATAGCCTAGATAATGTAAATATTTTAACAAGAGCCAAATAAAAAGTGGTTGGTATTGGTGGTATCAATTAATTCCCATGCATTTTATTATAAAAGTAAACGACATTGGGAAGAGAGGTGTAAAAGCATACACTTCAAAACAAACTACTATTACAAAAAAAAGAAAAAGAAAAAAGTATAGTATTGCAGCTCTTCTGTCTTTAATGCTTATGATTTATCTAATAGCATCTTCTACATATTTCTCTATACAGTGCTGAGGACACTATTAATAGTGTTCTGATGACAGAAGTGATTGTGTTAGCACAAGGTTTAAAAAATAAATAAAAGAGCAGTCACTGGACCGGTATATCTGGGCTGATGACATACTTGCTCAATTCCACCTCAGTGAGGAAAGCAACATAACAAATCAGATATAAGGTGTTACAGATGCATCTTCAAAGATTATATAATCAAAGTTGCCAGTAAATGGATGGATGCATCTAAAAACAAAAACTCAATACATAACACATATTACACATGAAAACAGAGGCCAAAATACTCTAATGAAAGATTTCAGAAATGTATCTTTTGGGACAAAACCAAGAGAATGTTAATAGATTCATATCTGCAACAAATGGTCTTTGCATAAACATCTGCTTCATATTTTACTATCACACAGTTAGTACCAAATCTATTACTTAAGACCTCTAAATTAAATCTGGGTTTCACAGATTGGTGTAAAAAATCATTCCAAATGGAACCCCACAGAGATGTTTCCCAGATGAAGACTTGAAATCACATGCAACATTATGTCAACATCTGACATGACTGAATGTAAGCTCTAGAGTCACTACATTAAAAAGTCAAACATGCTGAACATCAAGCAGAATAGCAAATGACTGATAATGGGTGAAGTCTGGCAACAGTCTTTAATGGCAGAAACCAGTTGCCAGTTATTTACCCACTGTGAGCAAATCGTAGTGTTTAACTGTGTCATCCATCTACGATAATAATAACACTTTTACAGCAGAAATACTAACAAATGCACATGTACAGTTTGCAAAATACAGAAAATTCATCATGATATATCTGCAATTATTGGAAGGAATTTGCATTAAGATAAGCATTTTTTTCATAGAAGTTGTTACCATTTATATGCATTTCTAAACAGTTGATTTAAGGCTGCTCTGTGCCAGCTTAAAAGTCTGCATTCAGACGTAATGCAGCATAAAACCTGACTAATCTGTTTATCAAAGTATATGGCAATATCAATGTTGTGTTGTATTTCTGAGCAGCATTAAACAGTCTGTTTAAAGACACCTAATAGCCACTTCAGAAGCACTTCTGTGCCACATTTGCAGTGTAAATTTAGTATAGCACACTTCATTGACATCTTGCTATAAAAATGTGAAATTAACTGCTTGCATGACCACCAGTATAGATACTATATACCAAACAACGGCATTAATAGACAAGGGGTCAACAGTATGACTGGCATCCCATGTGCTATCTTATGAGAGGTTATACCAACTGCTAAAATATGACATACGCAATACTGCTGCATAAAACCCCTTCACAGCATAACTTTTGATTGATGGGTTCAATGCTCCATGACAAAGCTAACAATACAAAACACAAACACTTAGGCTGAAAAAACTAAAGCTCTCAAAGAAAAAATGATACTACACATGAAATATGTAGGTGTAATTAAGATTATTATCCTTACAAAAGAAGTGAATCTTGCTTTAAACACAAAAGGAGATGTTAGTCACTCAGAATGAGTTTCAGTCATTTGCTTTCATTTTATGAAAAAAAAAAAAAAAAAAAGCACGAAAGCAACGAAAGTGAATGGTGACTGATGGGAAAAGGCATACGATAAAGGCACATGGGTTTTGAACAGCTTTTAACGATATTACAAATAATAAAAACCTAAACATTATTCCTGGCAGCAAACAAATAAATACTTACTAACGTTACCATAGATATACTGTCAATTATGGCACATATAAATGCTTCTTACACCAAATTTGGAGTAGTTCGTGAGTTCCCAAGGAAAACGTAAAATAAATAAATAAATAAACACACATCTGCCTTCGGTCTCCCCAACTTCTGAGGAAAAACACAACCAACTTCAGTTATTTGGCGTCTCGGGCATTTAAAACCCCTCCAGCTGTCTCTCACAAATCTATATTTGAATAAACTTCGTGCATTTACACAACGTTACGTGATTTGCTAATTAAATGACGGTTATTTCTCCTTACGGTCTTGTAAGATGCAGTCACCATCGATCGATCTCTTTGATGCGGTTTCTGACAGACTAACGGTTCCGTCACGTCACTCACTCTGATGATTGACAGTTACCGACTCTAACCGTCGGGTCTCGAGCCCGCACCGGTGGGTTTCGCGGGTTTCTTTCTTTTAAAGCGCATCGCTGTAATGAGGCCTACGGCGGCTTATTCATTTCTGCGGAGACGGCTGTCTACCTACAGCCAGCTTTGTTGACGGTAGCTCAGCTCGGCTGGATGATTTGCAGCCTCGCTGTGAGATTTCATATCATAATAAATACGAAATCCGGGTCTTTCTTAAAGCTCGGGAATGATAACGGTTCGATCGGAAGGTCTGGATCATACCTGCCGTAGATCCCCTCGGTGATTCGGTTCCGTTTTAAGGGCCGTCGGAGCTTGCTGCAGTCCGCATTGCGCCGCTTCATTCTCGCCCCCTTAAATCGGGCTTTTTAATACGTACAGCAGTATGGTCCAGGGTTCTCTCTTATTCGGACGGGAAACATTGGCGGTCCCTCAAAGGAATATACCGCTGTGGTTGTTTTTTTTTCTCCTGGAAACAAAGAAATAAATAAAAAGACTGAGTGGAAGACCCTCCTCCTTCTCTCGGCGCAGACGCACAGACACGGGCCTAGACAGGTGTGACTGACAGGCCGCTTAGCCAATAGAAATCACGCTTGTCGGCTGTCATTTTAATTGACAGGACAAAGAGCCAATAAGCAGCGGTATGTTTTGTCGCGGTACCAAAGAAAGGGAAATGGGGCGGCTGACAGGTTTTCTTCGTCCTACCAATCGCTGTCTTTGTGGACAAATCAGGTAGTGCTCCATGACCAATAAGGATTGATTTGGGCGGGATCCGTATAGGTTTTTTGCGTATGATGTATGAGAGATGCGTATTCCACACAAACGTCATTTTCGTTGGTACGTTTCATTGCTGAGCACAAGTGTATTTACGTTGTGTGACTGTCAAACGCTTAAATGGCATAAACAAGACCAACCAAATAAGCTTCTCCTTCTTTCTTTTCTTTTTTGGTATACGCACTTAAAGCTAAATGATCAATAGTTTGATTAGTGATCACTTAATTGTACGATTAGCTAAATTTTAAATCCCCCCCACGTTTTTAATGCAATGGATAACATGTTAAAGCTGCCATGAAAGGGAAGTTGGAAGAGTCTGACCAGTTAATTAGCCCCATTTGATTATAATTAAGTGAAGTGAGATGAATTTAAAACCGTTCACCGCTTTAGTCTTGGGGAAGAAACACTAATTCAAGCTGCTGTACGACAGGATAAACAGGAAGTTAGACACAATACTTCTTGCATCATTTGATAACGGTCCTATTATACAAACAAACTCTGTCAAAGATATTACACAAAGACACCATACTGATTAATTGCAATACACACGTAGTAGGTGGCATTTTTGGGAAACACCTCCATGCCTCTCACATGCACGTGATCTTACATATTCCTCATCTCTGGTGGGTGTAGATTACAGACATTCAGAGTTTGTCACTTAATAATGGCTCCTCAGTACGCCCCCAGTCTCCGCTCAAGACTTCCTCTCGTGGCCTTCCTGCTGGAAACCATCTTTCTCTTACTGTTTTTCTTTTTTGTGAAAATAGAGCAGCAGCAGGAGCACACTGGCAGAGAGTCTGATAGGAACCTTTTCATCAGCTCATATGCAGGTTAGTATGTTTAATTTAAGGCTGTGTTTTGAATTTTTAAGGGCTTGCATTACCTGTTAAACTTGTGGTTATTTATCAGCAAATTACATAAATTCAACAAAAGACTGGCTGTCACTTGCATATTCTGCTAAGAAACTAATTCCTGGGCTTTTTATATCAAACCAATCCCATACAACAACAAAAATTTATATTTTCACATATAAGATATATATAGGCTATATATATATTTTAAAAGGCCAAAAATATATTTGCTAAAATATGTTTCACAATATATTAACGTTAATATATTTTCAACCTATACATATATATATATATATATATATATATTACAGTACTGCAATTTACGAAAAAACTTTTTCTTTACAATTATTAAAAAACTTCATCAATTAAAATTTAAATCATCTCTAGTAGGCTATTCCTCCACATCTGCATTTAGCCCTGAAATATATTTTGAAATATATTTCGGTATATGTAGGTTGAAACTAAATATATCATCCATTTCAGAATATATATGAGCTTAACTGTTTACAACATATATAAAATAAATATTTTAGCCAGAATTTATTAATTTTGGATATAGATAAAGAATCATGACTCAAAATTCACATACCCAGAATGATTATAACTAAGTTTACCATGGCCATGTTGCCGTTGGGGTGTGGAGCCCAAACATCTCTGGTTTGGATGATAAGAAGCATTTCTCTACTACAAGCAGTACTAAAGACTGACCACCAAGTGTGTTGCCAAATGTTTTGAAAGTTTTGAAATATGAGTTAAAATTTAATACAATTTATATTTTATAAATTTACACAATGCCAGTATTGGAAATGTAATCCCTTTCACAGAATTCCAAGATGTTCATGTGATGATATTCATGGGGTTTGGATTCCTGGCCACGTTCCTTGTACGATATGGTTTCAGTGGATCAGGGTTTAACTTGCTCTTGGCAGCCATGGCCATTCAGTGGGCCATTTTAATGAATGGCTTCCTGAATGAATGGCTGCCACAACGACACCACAGTAGAGAGATCCACATCACTATGAAGAGGTACAGCTCTTAGCAGACACTGCTGTTAAACACATTCAAGGTAAAACCACAAAATCATCAGATTTGGAGAAATATAGCATTGCATCACTTCCTCACCAATGGATGCTCTGAAGTGAATGGGTGCATCTTTTCCCTTCACGAGACATTAATTGATGGACTGGAGTGGTGTGGATTATTTGTTTATTATTGTGATGTTTATATCAGCTGTTTGGACTCTCATTCTGATGGCACCCATTCACTGCAGAGCATTCATTAGTCTCCAGATCTGTTCTGATGAAGAACAACTCATCTACATCTTGGATGGACTGAAGATGAATAAATTTTAAGCAGTTTTTAATTTTTTGGGTGAATTCTTTTTTTTTTTAAGAGGTTTTACAGCATCACATGATATCAAGTGTTATTTGCGCTCCTCTTGTAGTGTGATTGAGGCAGAGCTCTGTGCAGCATCCGCTCTGGTTGCCATGGGAGCGGTCCATGGGAAGACAAATCCTGTCCAGCTTTTACTGATGGCTCTGTTGGAGGTCACAGGATTTGTGGTCAGCCAGTGGATCCTGCGAATTCTGCTCAATGTAAGAGAAGCATTACTTTTACAGATAAAAATAATCATTTTTATCCAATATATATTTTTAATCATATGATCCTAATTTCATATAAAAAGAATTTCAGTGAATGAATGAATCATTTAAAGAATCAACTTTAAGACAGTTATTTGTTTTGTTCCTTAATCAGTGGGTGCTGCAAATTGTGTTCTGTGTAAGAAAAGTATTAGTTTCCAAAATATAAATATCAATTTTTTAAATTTCCCATATCCCCATATTTTTTCCATGCATTTTTCTGCTGTATCTGGAAAATTCATATGGTATAAACTAGTGCTGTCAAATGATTAATTGCAATTAATCGCATCCGAAAAAAAGTTTTTGTTTACGTAATATATGTGTGTGTATTGTTCGTATTTATTATGTATATAAAAATACACATACATGCATGTATATATTTTGAAAATATTTACATGTATTTACATGTTTATATATATTATAATTATATAATATGTGACCCTGGACAACAAAACCAGTCTTAAGTGTTAATTTTCCAAAA
>JAUMHE010000062.1:19538936-19552694 GCA_032359235.1 Enteromius mattozi | reverse complement strand
ATTAAAGTACTGAAATCTGTTTTGTACCTTTGAAATACACTGATAAGCACCAAATGCAGGTGGTGATGAGAAAGTCATGTGATGAACTGAAGCCCATCACAAGCAGCTTTTAAAAATATACATTTATTGAAGGTGCTCAGTGCCATTCACACAAACACTAAACACCATTATGGTGAGACTCATTTAAGTTAAATATGCAATAAACATTAATTTAACAACATTACATGTAACATACAACCCCAATTAACATAACTGATAAGAATTTTTTTTTAAAAGAAACATAGTTATTTCAAAGAAAAAATTTGAAATGCAATGCAGGGAATTCTGGGAATGTCAGTTTCCTACCAAAATGCATGATTTTATGAACCATTTATGTCTGTTGCCTTAGCAAATACTAATAATAACCAGTTAATAACTATTTAGCTCTTTCTCTTCTGATGCTTTACAGTGAAATAACAGTTTTGCAGACCCCAGACTGAACCTGCATCTGTTTCTGCCTTGCTAATGTTTGAGTTTATTGATATCAAGCATAATCTTGATCCAGGCAGGGACACAGTGTAGACATCTCCACCTGAGTCCCTGAAGAGCATTGTGGGTAACCATCTTCTCCATCACCAACCACTCCTGTGCGATCGTTCCTGATGCTCAGGTCCAGAGTGAACCCTCTGCTAACACACACACACTCATCAAACACTCAGTTGTGGTTTACTTGGGCACTTAGTCGTCCTGTGAGCTCCTCTGAGCAGTCATAACTGCCCAACCTGATCTAGTTCTCCATTCCTTCTCTCTCTTTTACAGACTTCCTGTGTTCATCAATCAAGAAAACCAAAGAGAAGTGAGTGGGAATCGTGGCCAGAGACCTTAACCTCAAAAATACAGTAATGCAGAAAGCCTCTTTGCTGGATGTCTCAAGTACCAATGGCACTCCTGTATAAAAAGCAATGGCATCAATAATTAAGCACTGATTAGGTTTAATATTTAATGTTGGCGACATGTAATTTACACGTGCAAACCAGAAATCCGGAGCTGCCGACTGAAATAAACAGCTCTATTTCAGTATGGGTGACCTGAAACCTCAACATGCCTGTGTTCCTGTAACTCTCGCTCCACCTTATCTTCACACACAACATCCTTAAAGATTGGGATTCAAGAGTTGTCCCTTCAAAAATGTAAAATTCTTCTAGAATTCTTGCCATTAAAGGCTATTCAATTGATATTCCCATTGACTTGCTGCTGAAGAGGACTATAACACGCTCTTCACATCGCGAACAGTGAGCTTTCCCCTGATATTTACGTATTTATAGATGTCATGCTTCTGGATATATACATACATATATATGTGTGTGTGACACATTTATTTGACATATTTTAGTCTGAATTAATTCACAGGAAATTGAAAACGACTCTGCTGAAAAAGCAAATGATATGCTTTTAATCAAGCACATCCGTTGTGCACGCTATGATGACAAGAGATTTCATTGCTATTTACTCATAAGGGGATAGGACTGGTGCAATAGCAGAATATTCAAAATCCTTGTTTTTTTTTGTTTCAACTTTGATGCATTTATAGAAATCTTTTGTAACTGTTTTAATGTCTTTACTGTCACTTTCGGGCAGTTGAATGCATCCTTGATGAATATATACAGTAAATGCATTGCTAAGTGTACAGTGTTCCTTAAATTTGCGAACACTCAACAAGATTTGAAGCAAAACACAGTTTAAAAAGCCGCTAGCTCAGTATTGCTTTTTATTTTCATTCATCCAGCTTGAAAAGGGCATTATGTGAATTAACAAACATGTCATTGATTCAGAGTGGAAGTACCGAACAAGGAAATGCTTGTACCATCAAACAGAGATACCCAGATGTAAGGGAAGTACATCAGGCCAAGACTGTTAATACAAGTGGAACAAGTTACAAAAAGAGCATGATTCCTTTCCATAAATTTGTAAAAATAATGCAAATTTGACAGGCTGAGTTTCTTTTGTTCCTGTTTTTCTTCCTGGTACATTTTAGAGCCTTTTGAACTAAATGCATCACATCTGAAAGAGTTGGTCTTTGCTGAGCATGACAAGCTGTTAGAGCCAATGGATAGTGACTTACACATGAAGAGTTTTACATTTATTTAAGGGACTCTGCTCCTCTAAGTCGTAAATGAGAATATATTTTTGGTCTTTCAGTGCATTTGTGTTGGAAACAACTTTTATACAAGAAACTTTAAAAAGGCCATTGTCAGATTTTTCTAAGATGAGATAAAATGTTTTTAAATTATAATGCAACACAAAAGCTATGTTGATAGTAACTATTGGTTAACTTTGTAACTTCGTAAATTCGTAACTCTTTCATGTTTGGTATGTTTTTGTTTTGTAGTTCTCCACAGAATGGTATATATATATATATATATATATATATATAATCTAATGCAATTGATGTGATGCCATTGAATCAAGATGAATTTTACAATTTAGTTCAATTCACCAATTTTATATCTATTGAGCTGTGTGGGAATGTGTGTTAGAATTATATTAAATTCAGAATTAAAAAGTTTAATTTCTGGTGCTTTCTAATGACCTGGCAGCCAATTAAATGTTTTATGAAATAATTAATGACCAATTCATGTAAAGCCTTGAATACTTTAGAATTGAAATTTTATTGGATTGTTTCAAAGAATTAACTTGTCTTGGGTCTTGGTCAAATGTACTCCAGTTATTTATTTTCACACCAAGATTTGATCTTCCATTCCTCTCATTATTTCATATAATTTAAAGTCTAAATAACCATTATAGTCACAAAGCATGATGCTGTATGTAAAACATGTATATGATGATGACAGGGGTTAAATTGTTTCTTTAAATGAGAAAAGATGAGTGGAAAAAGACAGGAATTAATAAAGTGTTCCTGGTATTATTTGCGGCGGATGCAATAACAGCCTCTAATTATGGCAAGATGGCCTCAAATATCAAACCTTCCTGAGATTTCTATAAAACTCTTTCCACAAATAGTTTAATTTCTGCACAATAATTTTTGCTCTGTGTTTAATTTGCGTGACATTTCAGAATTGGATTTTGAGGGAGAGAATTAAATCTGAGCAAACAAACAGGAAAAAAAATCTACTTTTAAGATCTAATTGAATAAAGAATTTAATTCAAAGCGGAATGTCAAAACAAATCCAACCGGATTTTAACATTTTCTGGAGAAAATGTTAGTGGTTCTTGTTTGTGCAAAACTAGCTTTTGTTAGTTCACTGTAGGTGGCTACTTCAGTCCATATGCAAACGAATAAATTACATGCACATTGTTCATCTGATGAGAACTGCAATCTAAAAGTGTTTGTGCTTTAGAGGCAAACACTAGGGGGCGTGATTGAGTCTGGCTTCATAAAGCTGCTAGTATATTTCTGTCAGTCCAGTATGAAACCGTTCAGTGTCCTGGCAGGACTGCGGAGAGCTCAATACCACCGACAGAGGCCTTGAGGTTTCTTTGTGGCATTATGTAAGTGCTGTTGAGCCTAGTTCAGGCATCATGGATGACTTCCTTGCAACGACTGGCATTTATCCACACGCTATTTTACAGTAAGGATTCCCACCTCTAATTCGGCAGTTTAAGGACTGAAAATTGGTGTGCAATGGGATTGAAAAGCAAGGAAAAACAGTAAATAGTGAGGGAGACTGGAGGGGAGAGCTGTTGTAGAAGTTGCGGCTTCATTGGTGATGGGCACCGCTTCAAGTTTCTCTCTCACGCTCCACCCCAAAAGCCACTTTTATGGTGCTGTTTACTAGCTGAAGCTTCCAGAGATCTTTATCACAAAGTCTTTGATAGGCCAGATTTCTTCCACAGTCCATATGCTGCTGGATCTGAGCACCAGACCACAAGAGACGGGGAAACTAACAGAGCTTACAGGACAGTACGAAACTTCAAATGTGTGTTCAGATGTGCTGAAGTCTGTACGGATATTTTCTACCAAAAATTAATGAGGGGAAGATAGTCAGGGCATTACATAAAGTCAGTGAATAACTAACCAAATAGTTAGATACATGTCAAAATATTGCAGGCTTGATAGTTACATTACAACTGATGTTTTCATTCAGCAATGATGCCTTTGACATTTATAATTTTGATGAATATTGTATCAAAGAACATGAAAAAATGGGTTCCACTTTATATTAAGTGACCTTAACTATATGTACTTACATCACATTTGGTCATATTGAAAAACACTTCTCCTGCTATTGAGGTGGATACGGGTGAGGTTAGGGACAGGTTTGGTGGTATGGGTAGATTTAAGGGATGGTTAAAGTCCCGTCCACACCAACACTATAAAGATTAAGGCACAGAGAAACGATATCGTTGGAATCATTTTCAGAACGATTTTTTTTCCAGCTGATGAACGATATAAACTTTGAAAGCCAATCAGAATCAATCCTTTCATCGTGCACTTGAGAATTTAAAGCGGCAGACGCACTTATAATAAACAGATGATATCGTTCGCTGGTGTGGACGCAAATATAGGCTAGTTATTGTTATCTTTATGGTCATCGTGCTTGGTGTGAACGGGCCTTAAGATGTTAGGGATGGGTCAACAGTTATAAATGTAATTACAGAAATTAGATACAGATGTAATCACATGCAGGTATTTAAAAAAATAAAAGTATATAGTACAAAAAAACATGTATGTACTCAATAAGTGCATTGTATTAAATGATTAATTTAAATGTAGGTATATAGTAGTTAAGACCACCTAAGGAAAAGTGGTGTCAAAAAAATGTATAATGGTTTCCACAAAAAAATATTTGTTATGCAATATTATATATTGTGCTGGTGTGGAGCAAACAGGAGCTAGATCACATCCACTTCCACCTGCAGTAAAAACTACAACCACTTCCACTTAACTTCAATCCAAGCCGAAGCATCAGAGTGTCCTTCATAGTCACAAAAATAAACAATAGCATCTGTCCTATGTAAACTCACTGCCTGAGCGAATCTGTGCCACGGCTGACCAGAGCGGATACTGTAATTACACTGTGTTTAGTGGACGTCGTTCAATCAAACTGTGGTGACCGAGAGGAACAATAGCAGCAGCACTTAGTTTATGAAGAACCCAAGGCAGCCAAACCAGTCCTGGCACCTTCATCAGCACTACTGACTTCCTGCTTACAGTCACATGACCAGGGTCAACAGGAAGTCAGATCCGCAATATCCGGCGACGGATTGCACTTACGGATGGCAACGTATGGCAAAGAACTTGAGGGTGTTTTGAGGATATAGCTTTGGTTTGAATGATAGGCTTTCTAGAAGATTATAGGATTGGATGTTGTCGCTAACAGTGAACCGCTTCTTTCTTTGACAGAAATGGTCTGCGGAGAGGAAAGAAGAGGTGAAAACCCAAAGTGACAAGGAATGTGAAAAAGAAGGAAGGAGAGCTTGTAATTCCTGTCGGGCTTCATGTGGTCCAAAAACGGAGACAAAGGTGGTCTGTGGAAGACTGAGCGGTGACCCCACCATTGAAGATCATTTACATAATGGTGTAGACGTTTGGAAGAAAGGTGAAATTTTAGACTTCCATTATAACACAAATAATGAAACAAAGCCTGGTAATTATTGCCTTCTCCACCCATCTAGTTCTGTACAGTTGGAGATAAAAACATGTTTTTAAGATGAAAAAACTGCTGATTTTCCTTCAGTGTTTAGGAGGTGGAGAAACCTCACAAGCTGTGCTTCCAGAGTACGTTTACACTGGTGTAAAGCATCAGGGCTTGTGGACATTAGAGGCCCAGACTAGAAGATCTGTGGTCTACCTCTTTCCCTCTCTCTTTCTCTCTGTTTATGTTCCTTCTTCCCCTTCATGTTCTATCACTATTAGTCTCTCTGTGGTGTTTCCGTGTCAGATTTTCCCTGGCTTTCTCTTTCTTTTCTCTCTTACACTGCAAACATGCTCTGATTATATACACTGCTGTTCTAACGTTTGGGGTCAGAAAGAAAATCGCACTTTTATTCAGCAAGGGTGCACAAAATGCAGTGACATTTATGTTATTGCGGAAAATTTTTTATTTTTTTTTAAAGTAAATGCTGTTCTTTTTTCTGTTTATTGAAGAACCCTGAAAAAGGATGAATCATGGTTTCTGCAAAAATATTTGCTGCTTCAAAATTGATAATAATAAAAATGTTTCTTAAGCTGTAAATTGTCATATTTGAGTGATTTCTGAAGGATCCCGTGACACTGAAGACTGGAGTGATGATGCTGAAAAAACTGCTTTGCATCACAGAAATAAATTATATTTTAAAATATATTCAAATATAAACAGGATTTTTAAAATATTTGGTAACACTTAATTTTGATAGTCCACTTTAGACATTCTACTAACAGCAAGTAACTTTGTAACTACATGTCAACTAGCAGTCATTAGAGTATTAGTAGACTGTCTGCTTAATATCTTCTAACACTTTATTTTGATGGCTCCACAACATACTACATACCGACTATCAGAAACTTTACAAGTATATGTCAACTCATTCTACTAACTCTAAACCTACCCTAACAGTCTACTCTGCGAGTTAGTAGACATGTAGTTGTGAATTAATGAGAATTAGCTGACATGTAGTTATATAGTTACTTATAGTTAGTAGAATGTTATAATGTTTATTATTATAATTTCCCATATAATAATAAAAATTACTGGTACTAAGATTATTTATTTACTTTTTTTTTTAACTGAATACAATAGTCACCTGTGAAATGTACCCTTCTTTAAATGCCCCATTAACCAATTATTTAACGTTTTCCACTCAAGCATGCACACAATAGGTCCAGTAAAATCAAATGCTTTCTTTCAGTCTAACATCCTGAGGCACAGAACTGAAAGACTGGAGCCGTTGAAAGCTTTTACACACCTGAATGGGCATGCTTGATGAAATAAATAACATTGCAATTAGACTAAAGCACTTGGTGTTATTATAACAGTTTATTAAAATAAAGTGTTACCAAATTGTTATAATATTTCACAATTTTGCTGTTTTTACTGTATTTTTAAACTAATAAATGCAGCCTTGGTCCACAGAAGAGACTTTTTAAAGAGAGTGTGTATTATTAATTGTGATAAACTACATCATTATACAAATGCTGTTTATAGTACTTGACTCATATTAAATATGGAAATTTCCTTAAAATTGTTGGATCTGTATGTTGAAAATGTCAATTTAAGCTCTCAGCACAGAAAAGATGACTTGTGACAGATCACAGTTTGCTCTTGAGGTGTCTTGATTGACATCAGCAGCCTGAGAAAGAGCAGGTGAGTATCTGTGAAGCTCAAAGGTTCAAAGGTCAGGCGTTCTTATGCTGTGACAGTACAAACTACAAACTCTGTTTCTATTCTGGTTTGCAGTTCCAAGTAGTGCTGGATGTTTATTTCCAATATTCACTTTATATTTGTGATATATAGTGAAACAACATCATGAATATTAAGATGATTTTTTTTATCTTTCTTTGTATTTAAACATAGTTTGCTCAGTTTTATGACCTTTGAATATAAAGCAGCACACCTGCATTTATTTTACAATGGAGTTGGTAAAATCGATGTGATTAAGTGAGGTGAATCTCTTAGAACTCACAAATGTCTCAAAAACATATCGGCATGGTATTTTCATAACATAAAATGTTTTGTCTCTCCTCTGTCTGTTCACTTTCATCTGTCTCTTCTGAAATACAAGAAAAATACTCAACTTTTAAAGACCAGAACTAAAACTGAAGCGTATATAATTTTATAATTCCTCACAAAAAAAGAAGAAAGTGTCTTTCCCTCGGTGCACGTATACACATCTGGAGAGAATTGTCTGACGTTCTTCTCTCTTGTGTTATTGGCAGGGATCTGACCGGAGCATGCTCTCATATTCCCAGTGTAACACTTTAGAATGGAAATATTTAACTTACTATCCACCCTTTTTAAACAGCTTCTTCTCCTCACAGTACTCCTGCCCACGACCGGACAGCATGCGGGACATTGCTGCCAAATCATGATGGTCTGTTCTAGTCTGTTCGGGGAATGGGACTCTTGCATGCTAATGTGAGTGAATTTGTTTCAGGGAGTGCACAGTGGTCCTGGACCCCTAAGTAAATTCTAATATTTCCAAATATATTCTTGAGCGGTGGTTAATGATCTCATGACATGCTAGTAAAGATATAAATGTTGAAATATATATATATATATATATACATATATATATATATATATATATAATATAATATATTCAATATTTAATATGTTAAACATTTAAAAATCAATAAAATATGATTAAAATTAAACAGTAAAATAATTGTTATTATTTACATTTCAGAGAGCTGATATTAGTAATTATTATTATAATTATAAATTTTGGTTAGTGGTCATATAACATGCTAGTAAATAGAATATCGAATAAAATATAATTGATATATTGAAATACTTGTAAATGTATTTAATATATATTAAATAAGGTTAGATAATAAAAATTTTATATTTTAATAGCAATAAAACAAACAATAATAGTAATAAATATTTAATAAAATTAAATCATATTTACGTTGCAGGGAGTTCATCCATTGTTATTATTTTTATTATAATTCAATAATTTATATTAATTACAATTATTATTGATCGAATAATAAAATAATTGATAATAAAATAATATTAAGATATCAAGATATTAATAAAATAAAGATATTACTATTTAAATTCTAACAATACTATAAATAAAAAATGTTAATGTTTCATTCTAATAACATAAGTATAATTCTAATAATTAGTAATACTAAAATGTATGCTTTTTAAATGTTCAAACCTTCCAGCTTTTTATCTTGTAAAATCCTTGAACTTTTATTTTGGCGGAACACTAAGGAAAATTCCACAAAAAACTTTATATTATACAAAAGAGTTAATAAAGTGTTCCCTAATGCACACTAGTAGCTTCAAATCTTCAATCAATCAGTTCAATTTTAAATTTCCCCGACCCTAAATGGCATGTACAATAAATATGCTTTGATTGGTCACTTCATATGGCAGTCAGGCAGATTTTTCTAAGTGGGCTGTACTTGAGTAGAATCAACTGCTAAATGCAGTATAATTGATCCAGATAGTGACTAGAGACTTTAGTAATATGATAATTGTTTGTTGATCATAAAAGGCTTCTGATCAGTACAGTATCTTGACCTCCTCATATGGCTACCAGACTTTTATCCATGACGTGAACTCTGTCGTTTGCCTTCTTTTTAACCTTTGTCCACTATTTTAAACCGAAAGCCGTCTCTCATTTCTCTAGCAGCTTGGCAGAGGCCTGCGTCTGACCACAAGACCATAAGGAAACCGCCACTCACCGATACAAGCACAAAGGCAGGGGTCGTGACTGGTCACCCGTCCAGACGGACCTGACGTCCAGGCCTTACGCTCACACATCCCTGCACAGCTGGGCCCATTTCTCTGGAAGCTTGACCTTTGATCCCTGACCTTGAACTTGAGCCTGGCCTCATTTTCCGAGCGCGGTCTGACCGCCGCGTGACACCGCAGATGACCCTCTCTGGGTTTCGGAAAGGGTGTAGTGGTAATGGCATTGATTAGCAGGGTCTGGTGCCAATATATTTCTCTCTGAAGCCGTTTTGATAGATGAGGCCTCGTCTAAATAGATGAGCGTCTGGCTGAAGAGGCAGGTGCGACGTGAAGTTAATGTTTCTAAAGTGATGTGGACTTGGTGGAAGGATGCTACCGTTTGACCTCGGGGTCTTAGACGTCGCCCCTCCTCTCTCATTTTCCCCGTGAAGCGCACGTCTTTTGTAGTTTGCGGGTGCAAACACTATAACCACCAGCAGCTGCTAATTAAAACATAGCTGTTGTCATTTAAACATTTGATGACTTTGACCCTCATCTTCTGTTTGAAGTTTTAGGGACCTCAGTGTCAAGACTGTTAGGCCTTTATTTAGTTGAAGTATCAGGTTTACTTCATCATTTTCCCTAATCTTGTGAGAACTGATTTAGAATGGTTTTCATTAATAATACCATTATTAATTCTATTGTCTATTGTCTATTGGGCTGTGGTTAGGTCTGAAAAAAACAGTAAAAGGAAAGGAGATTAAAAGGGTATTTGTACTTATTTTTTAAAATTTATTCTGTTTTATTGTAATAAATGCATTATTTTTTAAGAAATTGAGAAATTTCAATTCTATTTTATTTTATTTTATTTTATTTTATTTAATTTTAAAATATGCATCGTTCTGACAGAGATCACTGATATAGCTGTTGGCAGGATGGACTTTGCATGTTAAGGATGCTGGACTATAGCTGACATGTCTTTATAGGATGAGTTGTTATGGGGTGTGTGGTTACATTTTTTAAGTAACAGGGTTTGGCTTTATTTGGATTATTAACGTGACTGAGATTTGTCAGCGTAAATTCGCCAACAGTTCTTCTTTGTAAGTATTAGTAGACACACCAGCATCATTCAGTCAGGATCTCTTTATGAGGATCTCTACAGGGACAACAGGGGAAAATAAATCCAACTGTCCATTGAGGCGTCGCACTAAATGACAGGCTATAATGGGAAATGAAGTGTTCAGAGAGTGCTTATGATATGAGGCCCTACAGGACATCACATAAACGTCACACTCTGCGCATTAATATTTCAGAGATCACACACACAAAAGCAGACAACACATTCTCGCACACTGATGTTAGTGGATATTAAACTTTTTACAGTTTTATTTTATCTTTCCTGAGATGCTCTTATAATGTTATTAGGATTTTTACACCAGAAGTGTCATGATTTTTAGTCACAATTTTCTACCTTGATTTTAGTCCTCTGATCTAAAAAAAGTCATTTTTAAAAACTGTAATTGCATTAAGCATTTAATACTGATTATGTCTAAAAACCTCACTCTTTTTTCTTCTCTCTTCTTTTATGCCCTCATGCTAAAACAACTGAAAAGCAGAGGCCATCAGTTTTTGACAGAGCAACACACTCTGCTGTAAACCAAGATTACAGTATGTACAGATGGATAATGCATAGTGAAATATTCAACTGGAGAGCATGTGTCCTGTCATAGTTGTTACTATACTGTGTTTTACCATTACTTGAATGTTGTATAGAGTGGCATTTTCAGCGGTTTTGGATCCAGAAGTATTTTCCAAGTCCTTTTTCACATAAGGATTTTGAAAAAAATCTTTGCTGAACCATTAAAGTTCATATCAATCCAACGAGCTAGTGAATCGCAGCATTAAAAATGTTTATTTGAAACTATGAAGTATTTGAAATTCAGACAAAAAGATCATAAAAGATTGTGAAATTATTGGATTTAGTGAGGGAAAGAACTGCAGCTCCATGAGCCATTGGTAATTTTAACACAGTCTCACGACCAATTCGTACATATTCGTACGAGGTGGAAAATTCATGCTAATTCGTACAAATTTATATGACTTCACTCGTACGATTTTGTACGATTGTCTAAACCCCAGTGACAGGTAGGTTTAGGGGCGGGGTTAGGTGTAGGTCATTTGTACAAATTCATACGAATTGGCAACACGTAAAATATGTACGATTTAGCAAAGATCTAATTAATGTGTACGAGTGAGGCCATATGAATTTGTACGAATTGCTGTGAGACTGGGCTAGAACTCAGTCTAGTTTAGTTCATATTTATTTATTAAAGCAACCGACATTTGAGCAGTGTGCTGTAGAGTAATAAAAATATGATAATATGACAAGAATAAATAACTGATATGAAATATGACAATATGAAATATGAAATATGAAAGAAAAACGCAAGGACATGCAGCAATTAATCAAAGTTCTGTTGAACTAAATGCCAGAGAAAGATGGGCTTGAATGAATTTAACAATGTCTGAAAAGTTGGAGCTAGTCTTATATGAAGATAAACTATCAGTTTTATAATTCTTGGGCCTGTTTATACCTGGTCACTTCATGCATTTTCTATAATAGTATAGCTATCCGATCATGGAGATCCTCAACACACAATCATCTTCATTAAAAGTAGTAAGACTAACTTATCTTTCTAGTGCTGAAAAATGTTTAAATTTGTTCTTATTGTGGACTTTGATCTTGAAAAATGCAGCGTACATCGAGCCCAGTCTCACTGCAATTTGAGGTTTACGAGGTTGCTAATTCGTACAAATTCATACAACCTACACCTAATCCCGCCCCTAAACCTACCTGTCACTGAGGTTTAGACAAATCGTACAAAATCGTACGAGTGAGGTCATACGAATTTGTACAAGTTAGCACAACTTTTCCACCTCGTACGAATACGTACGAATTGGTCGGTGAGATTGTGTTGGTGCATCTGTTGCTTTCGTCTGTTAAATTTGCATATTTCACGAGAATTGAAGTTCGGGTTTATATGCATTTTGCGTAGACAAATTAGATATCTATCTGATCAAAGAAAATGCATGAAGTGAGCAGGTGTAAACATTCCTCTAAGTACTGAAAAAAAGAAATTATCTTCAAAAGAAATGAAGAACATGAGAAGAGCAGCAAAACAAAGTTTGTGAATTGGCAAGAACAGCACAAGCCCAGACAGAGATGAAGTGTCTCACTTTGGCAGGTTGCTAGTATGGACTAAAAAGTGGCGTGATGAATGTGTGAAATCATTTCACAATTACTCCTTCATTGTTTCAGGATTTTCCTCATTGTGCTCCAGTCATCTCTGGTTTGATTTCTGATATACCCGGCATGAGCGGCACCGTCTCGTACCCTCATCAGGACTCTGCCAGAGCAGCAGCTGGTTCGTATCGACAGTGTAATGGTCTCCAGAAGCTGTTTTACTCCAGATTTAACAGCTCTAACGTATTTTTCACATCTCTGACATGCATGCCCTCACCAGCAGAAAAAAGCCAGTGCTTTTGATCAAATTCACACCACATGCATCTCCTAGAAGATTTGTTTGAGACTGTGTGGAAGTGCGTTTTATCCCTGTTTTGATCAGGCTTTCTCTTCTCTTGTGTGCCAGAGCTTCTTGTGTATGTGCCGCGAGTTTGTTCCAGAGTCTTGCGGTGAGCCTGCACCAGAAAAATGGGTCTTTCTGGATCTTCTGTCAGTGACAGAAGAAGGATGAGCTACAGGCTCAGAGGACATTTATCTCTGACGCTGAGCAGAATCGCCACATGGACACGTTTAGTGGCTATGGACAATAGCTAAGCCACAAATTTCTCTCTCTGTGTCTGTCTAAACACAAACTGATCCATATGGAAAGATTTCTGCTGAAGTTTATACCGAAGCACGCTGGTGTCATACTGCAAACCTCCCTCATTTATGAAAAAGAAAAGGCAATCAATGCCTCGTATCAACTATCTCGGTGCTGAGACGGGCTAAATGAACCGTTGGCAGTTAGAGGATGCCGTTCGCAATCAAGACCCAAACCGGTTTCTAACAAAGCAAAACCAGTGGAAAAAGACTGTGCAATCAACTGAAATAAACTTAAAGCCCTGTGACTGTCCGTATCAGTGGAAACGCTGTAGAACAATGGCTGTAATGAAGCCAGAGAGCTCAGGTCCAGCCGAGTGTTGCTGAACATCAGACGAGGTCTTCAGAAATAAATCTGTGTCTTAAAGGATCAGTGATCATGGCAATGGGAGTTGATTTCTCTTTGCCTTTTTGAGGTTGGAAATGTCTTGATTTACTCAGTTTGATGTAGTGCTGGAGAGAGTACAAGCTCTTCTCTTCTCTTCTCTTCTCTTCTCTTCTCTTCTCTTCTCAAAACAATTCAACACAGTTAATGCATTCTGGAAA
>JAUMHE010000062.1:19509902-19527249 GCA_032359235.1 Enteromius mattozi | reverse complement strand
AACTTAAATGATTTTAGCAAATGGCTGCAATATAACAAAGAGTGAAAATTTTAAGGGGGTCTGAATACTTTCCGTACCCACTGTATATATATATATATATATATATATATACATATTTATTTATTTATTTTATTTCTGTAGCTATTTGTGTGGGAAACAGGTCTCAATTTAAGGCAGTCATTCTTGTCAAAGCTTGTTTTGAATCTGTTTTCACTGCAAACAGAGTTTTCTTACTTGGCATTTTGTTTATCATTACAAGTCCAGAAATTCTTAAATCAGGATTCATTTACTTGACATGATGAGATAAATATTTTAGTTTTAGTTGAACTATTCCTTTAAGTCAAGATACATTTGCTTGTGAAGCAAAATAACTTAGTCTTGTTTCTTGAAAAATCTATCAAAAATAAATCTGTCAATGGGGTATGAAAAATGTTGTTTTCAGTTTAAACACAAAAGAAGATGAAAAATGTTAGTAACAAGTGTGTGTGTATTTTTTTTTTCTATACTATGGAAGGCTAACGGGCAACTATTTGGTTACCCACATTGTTCAAAACATCTTCTGTGTTCAACAGAAGAAAGACACTCTTACAAGTTTGGAACAACTTGAGGGTTGAGTTCTGGGTGAACTATCCTTTTAAGAATTTTTAGATATTTGTACTGGGGAAAAAGATTTTTATTAAATACATATACATTATTAAATGTATTAAAACAATTTTATTAATATTTCCTTTAAAGTATGCTACAGTGTATGTAATGCGGTACAGCAAGTAAGTATAAGCAGTGCTTTCCTTCAATGACCCCTTTAGATTTTCACTAAATGCGTTTTATTTCACCCAGTGGTGAAATCACACATATCTGAGGAGAACCACTGACTAAAAATATCTACCCTCCACAAATGGAACACCATTCACACACACTTCTGAACAGCCCATACTGTACACGTGTGAGTGAACACACACTCACACAGCTCCGCCCCGGGTTCAGTTTGCCCTCAGTTCTCCTGATCTCCGGCCAGTGTCCTGCCAGCATTCTGGGTGGTCCCATTCCTGTGGTTCTGGCAACTCATCTGTCCACCGAGCCAAAATATTACAAACACACCCATTTACTTGTCTATATGACAGAGTGAGGTTAAATGACTAGATCATGAATGCTAGCGACCCTCCTATCCAGTGGTCTCATATGCAGTACACTTACACATTGTGAACGGCCATTGTACGGTTTGAGAAGACTTCAAATATAGCTGCCTAGAACCGGTGACGTTTATGGTTGCATTTTGGAGGTTAACAGTGAAAAGCATTGTCCATTTGCACTGTCCAAGTTGAGCTTCTGGTAATTTGGGTAAATTCCTCTGAAGCAAACCAGATAAATGGTTACACTGAACATGCAACAATCACAATTCATTCAGTGGCAAAGATGTTGACACATTTCTGCCCAGGGTTGTTTATGAATACTTGTCATGCATTTTTATATGCAAAAATGTAAAATACTGTAAATTATTATAAGGCATATTTATGTAAAGTATATTTATATATATATATATATATATACTGTATATATATATATTAGGGATGTGCCCGACTAAGGATTTTCATAGTCGAATCTGAATTTTTGAATCTTGCCAATATTCGACTTATAGTCAAATCATGTTTGGGGGCGGAGGGGAAAATCCATTATCAAGAGTCAAGTCAGACATTCTTTAACACACAGGGAAAATGTAGCATGTATGCCTCGCAAATTAGGATGATTCCATTTCTACTGAGGGGGAACAACCTCAAATATTAATTTGAAGCATCTTTCTTTTCAGATTCTTGTTTACAGCATTATTTTAATAGGCTGTATACTAACTTACAGGGAGAAAACCGCTAGTAAGTGAAATCAGACACTGAGCACCTCAAAATGGCATGATCATTACACCCCGTGAATATTCGAATGTGAGATTAGGAATCGAATCACTCCTATCGAACGAAGCATTGAATCGTTGACTATTCTGGGTCACCCATATATATATATATATTTCTTTTTTTCCCCATGTAATTCTGTAAAATTACAAAAAAACATTTATTTTTAAATATTTTATTTTAAATATTTATATTTTATATTTTATTTATATATACTATTTTAAAATTACAAAAAGTTTTTTTTCTTTTTAAAGGTTGATGTATACTGTATAATACTGTATTTTTTCTATTAAAAATATTTATATAGTATTACATTAATCAAAATAACCATTGAAAATAATGGGAATTATATTAAAAAAAAGTATAATAGATTTTTGTTAATGCACTTAAGTTAATTAACAAAAACATGATAAAATTAAATAAAATAGATGTTTTAAGTCTTTAAAAATATTTATATCGTACAGTAGTTTTAATTTTTTCTATGTAATTTAATGTAATGAAAATTACAGTAATCAGAATCACCTTTGAGAATAATGGGAGTTGCCAAAAAACAGTGTTCATAAAAATATTTTAATGTAGTCAATTTTTTTTTTATTAAATTAAATTAAATAAATTTAAATTTTTTTTTCTTTTTAATAGAAAAATATGTAATTGTTTTTTTTACTGTAATTTATAGAATCCTGTATTCTGTATATTGAATGAATTACCATGGAGAATAATGGGAGTTAAATTTTATTATTATTTTCTTTTATAATTAGGTGTAATTGTGTTTACTCTGTTAGTCTCAGTCACAAATCAGCCTCAGACCACCCACAGCCCATTCATTAATGGATGCACACAAAAATGACAAGCACTGACTGAAATTAATCAGATTCGATGAGACTGGCTGGATGTTGTTTATGAGCTACCAGGTTGATACAATGAGCACTTCTTAGAAAGCTAGACCTGAATTAGCAAAAGTTCTCCAGGTTAGTGGCATTAGATCTTTATTCAGAGCTTTGTTTTGGACATACACATTTTAGATTACAAAATCTCTGCCTTGCTTTCATTGACAACACAAATAATCCAACCTGATCTCACGGCAATTCCTACATATTTTACGAGTTGCCAATTCGTATGAATTTGTACGAATGACCTAAACCTAACCTCGCCCCTAAACCTACCCGTCACAGGGTTTCAGACCAATCGTACAAAATCGTACGTGTGAGGTTGTATGAATTAGTGCGAATTAGCACGAATTTGGCACCTTGTACGAATACGTACGAATTGGTCGTGAGACTGTGTTGAATAATCACAGATTGACATTGCAATTATTTGAACGAGTGTCTCCATGTTAGTCTATTAACGTCACATTAATGTCAGTCTGAGGGACTTTTCCTGAGTTCTTGGTTAGAATAAACTGCAAACTGGACATTAATTTATGCTGATCTGACTATGTGAGACAGGCTCTGCTGGCCATGTTTTGAAGACCCTACTTTAGCTATTTGCAGCAACAAAATGACTACAACTTGTTCAGATGAGCTGATACAGCCAGTGTGTGATCTAATGTGTTCAAGTCCTCCTGAGAAGCTCTTATTCACGAAGCGAGTTGTAAATAAGTTAAAAAGGATAACACTTATTTAATCAAATTAGCTTCAATACAAATGCTGCATCTATTATGCATATTTTCTCACTGATACACTCAGAAACTAGCTTGGGTCCTTCAGATTCATCTTCCACAAGTTCTTGATATCCAGTACTGAAGCCCGAGTCTCTATTTTATGAGAACAAATCCAGAATAGCATTTCAGCTTAACAAAGCTGCGCAAGACCAGCCAAGCGAGTTAATATTTCAGCTTGAAATGACAGCTGCCTCACCATTGCATACATTTATCAGCTGATTTTATAACTTTATAACAGCGTGATTTATATTTCTTTAACACCATCCATACTGCACCCATTATTCCTCTCTTAGGATGTGTTTCATGCAGAGGAATTGATTTATGAGTCGGCTACTCTGTTCTGGACTGAGTTACGCGCAGCAGTTCACCCCACGAACCGCAAAACGCTGTTGCTTTATATCAACAGGTGTTGATGGATCACATAAAAGAGAGATAGAAACAGATTAAAAGGTGTGTGTGAGCGAGCGAGAGAGAGAGAATGAGAAAGACGAGCAGAGAGAGAGAGGGAGAGCTCCCATCTGTTCTGCATTAGCCACTGTTTTTCGCGGGTCAAGGTTTTGCTCTTTGTAAATGTATGTTTGTACAGGTTCATGTCACAATAGCTTGCAGACTAGAAACAGCAGTTTCTCAAACGTGCGCAATTGCTCTCCACTCTGTAACCAAAGAGTGATGTTCGCTGCGTCCTCCAGGTCTCCCTTATATGTAAGGCTCGTACCCCCTCGCCAGCTTGGGCTTCCGCTCTTAATGAGATCCAATTGGAGAAGGGCTGCGCTCGTGGCTTTTGATGGCTGTTACATGTGGAAGTGATTGCTGAATCTCGTGCTGCCGACAGTAAGCGTGAGGACCAGAAAACCCTGGGTGTGTCTCAGCAGATGCAGCGTAAGCCGTCCAAGACAGAGCAGTTTGTAACAGAGGCCTCACAGGGGCAGATTCGCTGAAGGTATTTCAATGCAAAGAAACAGTGTTATATATTCAGTACTCATAATGTGGTTTGTCGTGGTACTATATGCGCTGATATTTTTAAGGGTTTGTTCAGGTTGGTTCATGTTTCATGAAAGTTGCATTTAGCACAGATTGTCATCACTGTGATGCAGAGAAGATAATTATAAATGATTTAAGTTTAAGTATTTTAAATATTTATTGTACTGTTTTAAGGGTATGCTGGTTTGAATAAAAAAATAAATTATAATGCAGCATTTAGAAAAAAAAATTGTATGTAATTTATGGTAATGAGAATGAACAGGGTTACAGTTATTTTAATTTATTTAAAAATCCAGACACACTACTGTAGTGATTTGAGATTTTGGGGTAAATGGAGGCTTAATATATAATATAATTATTGAATTATTTAAATAATATTCATACATATTGTTTAAATGAAATACAGTTATTTTAATCTAATAAAATATTTTACAATTTTACATCTATATCTATCTATCTATCTATCTATCTATCTATATATATATATATATCTATATCTATATGTGTGTGTGTGTGTGTGCTTGTGTTACTTTTTGAAATGAAGTCTCATGCTCATCAATGCTGTTATGATTTGATCATAATACAATGTTTTCTATTTGATTTTTTTTAAAATGTAATTTATTCCTGTGATGTAAAGCAGAATTTTCAGCATTATTATTCCAGTTTTCTTCATGACATGATCCTTTAGAAATCATTCTAATATGTTGATTTGCTGCTCAAACATTTATTACCAATATTCTAAACACTTGTGCTGCTTATTATTTTTGTGGAAATTGACTTTTTTCAGAGCTCATTGATACAAACTGTCACTTTTGATCAATTTAATGAGCCCCTTGCTAAATACAAGTAGCAGTTTCTTTAAAAAAAAAAACCAAAACACATTGTATATTGTCCACCATAATGAAGTTTTATCTTGATTCAGACCCGTGCTTGTGTCTTTCTCACCCAAATGCTTTCTTTTCTCATTCATCTTTTTTTCCCAAAGAAAATGACGGGAAAGCCCCTGAGAAGCGCCGACAGGCCTTCCTCATCATCTGTAAGCCATGTGCATGTGCATTAGAGTTGTGCGTAATAAGCCCTCAGAGGGATCTAATGGATTATAGGCCAAACACTTGAAGACCTGTACAAAGAGCAGGGCCAGAATGACCAGCATTGTGTAGTGTCATTAGCCTTGTCTAATGAGGGTTCTGGTGAATAAAGGAGAGCTGGGTGAGTAAATAATGTATTGGTGTTGTTGGGGATTTCTCTCAGTATATGAAAATCCAGGAGCCATAGAGAATGCATTTAATGAGGACACATGACATCATTTCCCCTGAGGAAGGAGAAAGGGCGTCATAAAATCATATGACTGGTTCAGAAGATACAAAACACACTAAATGTGAGACAGGTGGAAAATTAATCTAAGATTTGCTGATTTATTTCCAGATTCCTGTATACTGTACATGCTGTATGAAAGTCAGTTCCTGCCATGGAACAAAATTGTGGGATGTAAACTCTAAGTTCTGATATTCTTGCAATTCTAAGTTTACAGCTAAGTTTATATCTCACAATTCAGGTTTTTTTCCCTAAGAATCCTGAGCTTAAATCTCAAAATTCTTATTTTTTCTGAATTCTACATCTTAGTCTTTTTTCCTGCTTTTAGTAACTTTTTATCTCACTTTTTGTTCTCAGAATTGCATGAAACAAACTCATAATTATGACTTTATTTTCTCAGAATTGTGAGATATAAACTTGCAATTATGAGTTATAAAGTCAGAATTGCGACTTTATATTTCAGATGTGATATAAGGTTGCAATTCTGACTTTAACTTTTGACTTTTTTGACTTTTTTTCTTAAAATTGTGAGATATAAACTCACTATTGCGAGTCCAATTTTGAAAGGAAAAAAACTGATGTGACTTCGGATCGCAATTCTGACTTTATAACTTACAATTGTGAGTGTACATCACACAATTCTGACTTTACAGTATATTGCAATTTTGAGTTTCTAAACTCGCAATTCTGAAAGAAAAAGTCAGGCTTCTGTATACAATTCTGAGTTTATTTCACAATTACATGTTTTCTTAGACTTGCGAGAAAAAAGTCTGAATTGTAAGATATAAACGAGAAAAAATTATGAGAAAAAATTAATTGTGTAAAAAATAATCACATAATAAACGTCTTTTTCCCCTGTTTCCACTAAGTTTCTATAATGCCATCCATGCACTGTTAAAACAAATACTGTAAATAGGACAGACGTTTTCAAGACGTTTTCAAGTCTTTCAACTTAAAATTTTATGTTTAATTCAATGTATAACTTGCAGTTTCTTTGTAATTGCTTGTGATATTTACTGGCATTTGCTGAGTGAAAATAGCTTCAAAATAAACCAATGCCAAGCATTAGATACTTTCATCTTGCTCGTTATTTATTGAAACTCCTTCAATATATTTAAAGAATGACACAAATGACTTAGGACAGTCATCTGGAGGACGAGTTGCATCATTTCCATAACATCTAGCCGGGATGTGTGCGCTCGGTTAAATAGAACAGAGGCAGATTTTTATTGATATGCCTAATGAAAGAGTGCGGACGGATGGATGGATATATTTCATGCTTTGACGGACTGCCATTCCCGGAGACGAGGCTGAGGATCAGTGTCAGCTGGTGAATAATAGATGTTGTTTATGAGAGTATATATTCAATCTGACCCCAGAGGTTACCGACAGAACTGCAACACAACTCCCGCAGGAGGAGAGAGGGAGAAGGGGAGAGCTAGAGAGGGAAAAGTGACAGATGATGTTCGTTCAGGGATGCGATGGGTCATTGAGTGAGGAGGGACTCTATGATGAGCCATTAGTGACACGTCTCAGATCGTCTAATACACACATACACGCACACACACGCAGCTATTAGTGATGTCAAATGTCTCTGTAAACATGCACAAACACAAAGCACTCAGTCATTCAGTGCAGCAACATCACATGTGCTGGTATGACTTGTGAGTGGGTCCATGACAAGGGATACATGAGATAATGAAAATAAAAAAAATAAAAAAAAATAAAAAACTGGTGTAACAGTGAAGTAAAACGTAAAAAAGTCATATCAATATTTTAAATATTTATTTGAATGCATTTGTTTACATCTTAATCTTGATCTTAAAAAGTATTATTTTGTACTAATATTGATTATGAATTAAATTTTTTATTAAAACTATTGATTTTTTTATATAAGAATCATTAAATTTTGGTCATTTTTTGATTCGACAACCTGAACCTTACCTCCACCTTTCGTTGTCTTACAAAAAAAAAACTCTGACCTTGAAACACATTATATTAAGGTCACTGTGTGATGTCATTTCGTGTTGGTTTCCTTGTGAAATGTCAAGCAGCATGGTTACATCACACTTACTTTGATTTGGCAAACAAAGGTTGTTCAGATATTAATATCTTAAAACTCCTTCTCCTTTATGATCCTTACGAGCTCAGGAAGGTTTCACCATTTATCTATCTATCTATCTATCTATCTATCTATCTATCTATCTGTCAGTTCTTTAGAGACATGTTTAAGTCATTGTGCATATGTAACACAATTTTGTTAATATTTGTATTTAATGTATGTAACTCATTATTTCATATTAATAGGTCTAGACAAAAATACGTAACATTGTCACTGAACATGGTAAGTTCAGCACAATCATCTATCAGACGCATAATACTGGCTATAACTGATTATACATGCAGCACACAAGATACAGTATGTAAAAGAGTAAACTCAGATGAATGGAGTGACGGTTCACATACTGTCAGATCTGAAGCATTGGTTTGATTGGCGTCTGCCAGCAGGTGGAACCCCATGTCCCTGTAACACCTTCCTCTGTCTCTATGCTTTGTTCTATTTAAGCTTCATCAAGCTTTATGTCTACACCACACCAACCTCTAGCAGTTATGTAACTGTATAAGTATTTGCGAATTGAAAATTGTGGAGCACCAAAATTCATGCATGCCCATGATGTGCAGAGTCAGACTAAAGCTTGCACTGAGGCAAAGATATTCTGAAAGCTGATGTATCTGTTAGTGTGTGGGCCTTCTTGACTTTTTTTTCTCTGCTAAAATTAGACGTTTGCAAATGTGGCAAAACCCCCTTCACAAGCACATATGATGCATCTAATAGGAGACATGGTTATTTTGCAGTTATAATAATCATATATAACAACAGTGGTACAGTGGCAGCAAGTTAAAACACACTTAATTTAATAATGTATCATTAAGTTTCAAAAAACAGGTTTACACTGTAGAGATCTCTTATGTCAGTTGTTTCTCCTGGATGTTAAACAAAAATGGAAACTTATCAGATATTTCTCGAGAAATCTCACATGCTTATCTCAAAAATCTCTCAGAATGACAAGTGACAGTTTTATTTTTCGGTTTTTGTCTACTACGCTATACTATCCACATTCATTTTGAGCTACTTTCTCCATTTGCATCTGTTTTTATTAGGAGCACGTTTAGGAAAAACGTCTAAGACATAGTTGATGCTTCGCTGAATCATAACTGAGCGCTCCATTAAGTCTCTTGCGCTCTGGAAGAGCGACCTCTGAGCTATATATCTTCCTCTGAGGATAAATGTATATCAGTTTTTTGTGAGATAAAGTAACAGGACCCAGGATTGATAGTGGATTTGTGAGGGTAAGCAAATTCAGAACACTCTCAGATCTGTTCATGACAGTCATTTCCCTGCCTTCGGCCCTCAAGGGTCCTGCTATTAACTATGAACGCACACTCATCATCATCATCATCATCTTCATCAGTGCTCTAGACAATATGGGGCTGTCTGTCTGATTTGCGGCTTATTTCCAGGAAGCAGAAGTGTGAGAAATTAACGAATCGTTGCTAAATGTTGCTTGTGGTTATGGGCTTTCAAATATGTCTGATAACTATGTGTGACTGGTAATATTAACATGTTTAAAAATGACTCAGAATAAGGAACTGTCTGGCTTCATGGGGGACAACTTAGAAAAAGAAAGAGAAACAGGCAGGGGACAGAAAATAAATGTGTATGTGTGTGTGTGTGTACACACATTAATGAGGGGTATGTGATCACAGTTTTGCCTTAATTAATAATTCACTTGTCTTGGGACGGTCTCATTGTGAGCACATGTCCATTACAGATGTCACACACCTTGTGTGCGTCTCTTTCTCTCTGAGCACTGGTGTAATAGACCAGAGGTCACAGGTTAGCATAGCAAACACGTGACCTTTAACACTAATGTGCTCACACACTCTTGAAGCCATTTAGCACTGGTTAGAAATGGGCCCCAGCAGGCGCTCGCTCTCTCAGACACACACATAAAGGCCTACATTTGTCTGTGAACAGAAATGTGTTTCTTATATTGTGTTTTTAATGGCTTTTTGTCTTTAATTGACAGGACAGAGCCAGAGAGAGTGATGGGATATGAGCCTGCATGTTGTGAGCACTTCATACTGGGCCACAGTGTTGTATATTAATCCTTAGCGGTTTATACTCTTTGATTGTTTAGTCCAAGATTGAAAAACTGAGGTATTTTACATTTTTAATGGTTCAGTTAATTGTTTTGAAGTTAGCTTAGAGAAATATTGGTTTGTATTCTATTAGAAAATGGGCATATCAGTATATGTTCTAAGAAATAAAGATGTATTTATTTGATTTAATTTTAGTAATGTTTTGTGATAATTAATTAATCGTGACATATTTATTTGCATTAATTGGCAGTAATTAAATTTCTCTGTTGCACGGTATCTAATACATTGCAATTTAGTATAACAATTAATAAATAAATAATAATTATTTTAATTAGATTTTTTTTCATTTATTTAGAAATTTATCTGTATATGTATCTATAATCAATTGTTGTGATTATTATTCTCTTGTAAAATTGTAAATTTCTAATATGCAGTTCAGTAGTGTTTTGTGATTATTGATACATGTTTGTTTGTTAGAAATACTTTTTATATATTTATTTATTATTTAAATGTTTTTTGCATGTCTTTTGTGTGACTGCTACATTTGCAATTTAGTAATTTTGTTATTATTGATATTTAATAAATTAATTAAATCTTTATTTGTTTTTAATATTTATTTGTCTATATCTTGTAAATACATTTTTATTTAATTCTATGAAGTTGTGTTTTGTGAACAAAATGTGCTTTGAATCTTTTTTTTTAATGCATTGTTTCAACAAGTTCACGAAACCTTTTCTAATTATTAAAGAATAGTGATAATCAATAGCGACAAACAAAATGTACTTGATTGTATGACGATTTATCAAATTGTTTTTAATAAATAGCATTTATTAAGTCATGCTAAAACTTTTTCAGTTGAGAAACGTTACTTTTAGTATTGCTATTTGTAAACGCTAATTATTTTTTTAGTTTTGAACTCACTTTATTGTTTTATCAGCCAAATATAAACTGTATGATAAACCAAACTGTGACGCGATTTTACAATGAACATGCTTAATAATAAACCCTAATTGAAAAACAGCAATTGAATTGGCAAAGCAAAACAGCCACTCTTTGACCCCCTGTTCACTGTGGTTGAGTTGATGGTGACATCTGACCTCTGACTCTAAGAGTTCAAGAAATTTAAATGCACAGCACAGATGATACATTATGTGAAAGTGAATGTGTGAGATAAGGTAGTTATGTATAACTCTCACTCTCGCTCTCTTTTCCTCTCCGGGGCCATGAAATGTTACCGTGACATCTGATACCACTTGATTGGGCCGAGGGCTGTCTGACCCACTGCCTGTCAGCAATTACCTCACGTTAAAAAATCCCCCTCGAGTTGCAAATTCAATCAGGCAGGGCTATCATTGCCTGCCCTGTCTCCAAACTACAGAGCTGTAAACCAGATTACAGCGCCGACCTCTCTAAGAATCAGATCTCTTACCCGGTTGATCAATATCTGAATATGTCTACAGGCGGCCCTGGAACTCCAAAATGTCTTCTGGGTTCCTCAGACGGGACGATGAACTCTTTAGATCAGTACGAGGGAGAAAAAAAAGTCAACAAAGTGATCCAGAGCTCATGATGAACTGCAAAAGACAGGAGAACGAGTTCAGTTGATGGTTCAGAACATCTAAAGCTAGCAAATTACGGGGAAATTGTTCAATGGCTTCTAAAGTTTCTGGTGCTGTTTTTACAGATTTAATTGAGTACATACACAACGTTCATGCAAAATGAATGATGTGTAAATGTGCGTGTTTTTTATCTCAGGATTTCCTTGGTGCAGTGAATTTGTGGGCAGTGAACGGTCATTTTCAGCATGTTGATGGAGGAAGTGGTCATAATGGTGATCGTAAGTCACAAATGGGATTGACAGGTGTTTTTATATGTGACTGATGTCTATCGTGCGTTTCCTGAAAAGAGGGCGATCGGAAATGTTAATAATGTGGTAACATCTGTATGTGATAAATGGATGAATGCTTTAGAGTTTAACTATTAATGTGAGTGCATCTGTACAAGCACACACACCCCTATCTATATACACCATGCTTATAGGTTTTTTATGGTCTGTGTGTGTGTGTGTATGTGTGTGTTCTTGAAGAGTGTGTGGTCAGCGCTGGACTCAGTGGTTTGGGTTTGACCACGGTGGCTCTCAGCTGTGGGCCTTGTCTATTCTACCTGATAGAAATGGGCATTATCATTTGTTAAGTGCCCTCTTTGCCTCTGGCCAATAACTCTTAACGCAGCCTGTGGTCACTCTGAGCAATCGGGAGGGTAAAATATTCATCGCTCAGAAGTGGTGGTTTTCCTTTGGCCAGGTCTAAAAGCTTGGACTGGTTTTGTGTCTTTTAACCAGGCCTCTAAAACTTGGTCGCTGAGGGATTGTGCAGTCAGGAGTAATGATCACTGCAGTCAGAGGTAATAATCACTGCAATTAAGAATGATTATAATGATTATTGAAAATCAGCCATGACTGTCAATGCAGTCAGATTCAGTAATCACTAGTGATGGGTCATTCTTGAATGATTCAATCATTTTGAACGAATCTTTATTGAAGAACGAGTCATCTCAGGGAGCGATTTGTTCAGTTGTGCATGCACAACATCCTATAGGTTCTGTACTGAATTAGTTTGAAAGACTCGGAAGATGAACTAATCAATTCTCTTTCTGACTCATACTGCATTGGTTAAAGCTTATAGGGCTGTCACGTGGTGAATGAACGACTCAAACCCGAAAACTTGGGAGATTAACTACTCAATTCTCTTTCTGGCTCATACTGCATTGGTTAAAGCTTATAGGGCTGTCACGTATGTCTCAAACCCGCATACTTGTCAAATAGTGAGCTAATCTTAGAATGAAGACCCAGGTAAACAATGACTTAATTTTTTCTGTTCCTCATAGCATTATAGTTTTGTATTGTTTGTTGTGTGATCAGCATTTGTATACATAGTAGATATATTAGGGAAGTGACACATAACATTTTAATTATGTTTTGCTAAAATGAACGAAATGACTTGAAAAAAGATTTGTTCATTTTGCTGAACGAGACTCAAATGTCAGAGTCGGTAAAATGGTCCGAACTTCCCATCACTAGTAATCACTGAATCGAAAATAATGGTCACTGCAGTCTGGTTGCATACTGTCAATGCAACCAGATGCTATAATTCGTCAAAAGTAACGGAGAACAAATGGTCCAAATGGGCCTTTTATACAATGTTTCTTCTAAAGAACATTTTGTCTTGTTTTAATGATGTTTAGATTGTTTTATAGTATAATAAGGCTAAAATACTGAGTTAAGAGTTGTGTATGCAACTCTCTTCTAGTGTATGAATGTTGTGAGGCATCAGTGGCCAACATTATAAAGCAGAACATAGAGAATATAACAAATGACCAAAGACTTTATGGTCATCTTTAATGATTCTTTTTTAAGTTCCACCAAATCATTCTACTACCAAGTCATGCTGTTGTAATAGCTGCAATATATGGTTTTGCAATGTCCTGCTGAAATAGACAAGTCCTTCCCTGAAATAGACGTTCTCAGGAAGGGAACATATGTTGCTCTAAAACCTTTCTATACCTTTCAGCATTTATAGTGTCTTACAAAACATGCAAGCTGCCCATACCATATGCCATTATGCACCCTCATACCATCAGAGATACTGGCTTTTGAACTAAACGCTGACTGAACTAAACACTGGAAGATCTCCTTCCTCTTTAGCCTGGAGACCGCGCTGCCTGTGGTTTCCAAAAAGAATGTCTAATTTGGACTCGTCTCACCATAGAACACTTTTTCACTTTGAAATAAGCCTTGGCCCACAGGACACGACAGCGCTTCTGGACCATGTTCATATATGGCTTCCTTTTTCCATGGTAGAGCTTAAGTTGGCATCTGCAGATGGCACGCTGTGGATTGTGTTTACCGACAGTGGTTTCTTGAAATATTCCTGGGCCCATTTAGTAACGTCAATGACAGAATCATGCTGATGAGTGATACTGTGTTGTCTGAGGGACCGAAGACCATGGGCATCCAACAAAGGTCTTCAGCCTTGTCCCTTACGCACAGAATTTTCTCCAGTTTCTCTGAATATTTTGATGTTGTTATGCACTGTAGATGAGGAGATTTGCAAGGCTTGGCAATTTTACATTGAGGAACATTGTTTTTAAAGTATCTTTTTACATACTCTTTGTCAGATTGGAGAGCCTCTGTCCATCTTTATCTCTGAGAAATCACTTTTTATAGCTAATCATGTTACAGACCTAATGTCAGTTAACTTAACTGGTTGCTAGATGTTCTCCCAGCTGAATCTTTTCAAAAATTCTTGCTTTTTTAGCCCTTTGTTGCCCCGTGCCACCTTTTTGAGACCTGTAGCAGGCCTCATTTAGTGGATAAACATCTAAAAAGTCTCAATTTAAACATTTGTTATGTTCTCCATGTTGTATTGTGAATACAATAGTGGCTCATTGTTATTTGAAAGTCTTTTAGCTTAGTTTATTTAGTTGTATAATAATCACTGCAGTAAGTAGTGATGTTTCTTTATCTGACTCATGCAAATGCTTGTTCTGATTATTCCCTGGTCTGTTTCTGTATTGTGAAGTTGAGTCAGTTGTATATTGCCAAACTCACTGGTGTTTAATAATTATCAGAGAGCTTGTGGTTTTTGCAGACGTCTAAATGTTTAATTTGTTTCATATGTCCGAAGATATACACCAGTCAAATGTCTGGATGCACTTTTACTGATTGTGTGTGTCTTTTGATTTTGAAACATTTTAATTTAAAAGCTCATTGTTAAATGCTTGAAATCAGGTTTAAAGACAAATATTTGATTTACTTGCACAGCAATTTCTAAGACTAATAAGTTAATGAATGAGGTTTGATATTATTCTAAAATGTTAGGATGATAATCTGTGTAGGTCTGTCAGTATTTGGTGTGAATCTACACTGTTCAGCTTAAATGACAAGAAAGTCAGGAGCAAATACAGAATCCTTCTGATGTGGAACATTCCTGCTAGGCACGTACCACAGATGAGTTTCTTTTACCTGTCATTCTTTTTATATGTCATGCTGCTAAACTCTGATTCATATCTAGATTTGCTTGCAGAGTGCAACACGCTTCAGATTGTCCCCCGACCCCTTTGCGAGTGCACTGCTCTCTTTGGGTTTTTCCAGCACAGAGTGCTGCTAAACCACAGGTCACATGAGAGCATGCTGACCTTTAGAGAGGCCCGCTCAGTGTGTCACTCGACTTGCTGCTGATGGGAACGCAAAGATGAGTGAAAATGGAAATCAATCTGTGTGGTTTGTAGAATGTCAGAAGAATTGGCGCTGTTAATGGTAAGTGCAGGTTGGAGTGTGACGTAACAATATGTGCACTTTGAAAAGGAAGAATGCTTTTGAAAATTTTAATGAAATGTTTTTAATACAACATAAACTGTATTTATGCTCAAATCAGATCAGCGTATCATGAGTCATTTGATTCAGATCGAGACGTCAGAGGAGGTTCGTGGGATGTTTTTACAAGTAAAAGTAATTCTGCTGAGGCAGGGACCCTAGTCGACCCTATGTATTTTACCGAAATACATAATACACGAAAAAATTTTATACTGTATTAGTGATTGTTTATGTTGCTGTGGGTGTTGCTCAGCGATACAGAGAACCGTTGTGTGAAGCTTCAAAGCTGTGCTGTATCATGAATAGAACACAGCTGCTGACCAATCAGAATCCAGAAATGGAACCAACCTTTTTATTAAAGGAAATATATTGGTATCTGCATCAGCTATCGGCATAGCAATTCGTACATATTTTATCACAGCTAAATCTATGTATCTTATGAGTTGCCAATTCATATGAATTTGTACGAATGACCTAAACCTTACCCTGCCCCTAAACCTACCCGTCACTTTTATACAAAATCGTTTGAGTGAGGTTGTATGAATCAGCCACCTCGTAAAATACCTGCATGGGGCATCCCTGTCTTGTCAGAATTATGACTTGAATCCTATTCTTTCTTTATCCACCCCTTCTGTCTCTCTCCTTCTCTTCCTCTCATCTGTCTGTTTGCCATTGCTCTCAACGGGATGTAGGCAGTGGTTTCTATCCTTTCACTTCAGGCCTCAAATCATATCTGTAGGGCTCACAGGCGTCATACCGCCGGATCCGCCCGTGCGCAGCCAGACCCTGGTGGCATATTCGGTCAGCCATGCAGGCTCAGCCTGCGCCAGTTGTGGCAGGTGTGGCCTCAGCAGCGTGGTGGAGAGGGAAACTGCAGGCTGCACACCACACTGCCATTATCACATACTGCACCTCGCCACACGCAGCACACCAGACAGAGATCTATAGAAAATGGTGTTTAAACATCTCAGGGTGATATTTTTCACTCTAAAGCCACCACTGTTCTCCATAGTGCAGGCGTTATTTTTCGCCTCTCACAATGCACATGTGTTAACTGAGTAATGTCTGTCACTGCGTTTTTTTATAGTTAAATTATAGTTTGAAACATTCAAGCTGAAAACAAAAAAAAAAAAATCTGCTTAAACAAGCCTAAAGTGGTTTGATGGTCTAAGCTAGTTTAACTGTTCTCTTGCAGCCCTTTAAAACCAGCAAAACAGACCAGCCTGACCAGTCTGGCCAACCTGGATGACCACTGAACAACCTTCTGTGGGTATATACTTTCTTTAAAATCTTGAAGATCTTTAAGAATTTTTCAATTGAGGATTTTAAAGTGACCGTGAAATATAAATGGAAATTATTAATAATTCGTATTTTATTATTATTATTATTTTAAATCAAAAATCACCCTTCAGTTTTCCTTGTTCAAGAAGCTGTATGACTTTAAAGAACATAAAAATATTAGAATTTGCGGTAACATTTTACAATAAGGTTCCATTACTTAATGTATTGACTAACATGAATAAACAATAAAAATGTGTTGTTCATTGTTAGTTCATTCACAGTGCATTAACTAATGTTAAAAAGCACAACTTTTGATTTTAATAATGCATTAGTAAATGGTAAAATTAACATTAAGATAAAGATAAAGTATTATTCGTTATTTGTTCATATTAACTAGTTAACTAATGTTAACTAATAAACCTTATTGTAAAGTGTTACCCAACTTCCACTTCGTGCAAAGTTCATTAGTTTCACATTAGCCTGTCTCTAAGATAATGATGTAAAAACACTAATAAAAAGAAAAATAGTTCATCATAGGATGGAACATTTTTATGGATGGATGTTTATACATCATATATATATATATGAGTATATACTGTATATATACACTCACCTAAAGGATTATTAGGAACACCTGTTCAATTTCTCATTAATGCAATTATCTAATCAACCAAT
>JAUMHE010000062.1:19468060-19502657 GCA_032359235.1 Enteromius mattozi | reverse complement strand
CTTATATATATTAACAATAAACTAAAATAAATAACACATTAATAACTAAAAAGTAAAAAAAATCAAAGACATTACATTCTTTCTGCATTCAAAAACTAAAAAAGTCATGTATAGTAATATAATGGCATTTTAGGCTGTTATGTTTCAAGAGGCACCATCAAGTGTGGCAGTGCAACAGGTTGTTTTTTATTAGATAAAGATTTCTTTGTAAACCAGCAATTCTGTGTAGTGTATGAAAAATTCAGCAACATGTTTTACATGTGAAATAGTGCAATAGCATGGGTGCTACCTGAACATGGTATGCTGCAAAGCGTGGACTCATACAGCGGACGGATTTTGTAAAATTGTTCTGGAATCTCATTGCACTGCTGATTGAAATTAATATAATGGCGTAACAGCTGGAATCTCTTCCTTGGCGTGATATCTCACTGAAGCATGACTCATGGTGCCAGTAATACTCCAGCAATGGAAATTTGAAAAGAGTAGCATGGAAAAAAAATCTTCCATCTCTTCTGGGCTAGTCTTGAGAGTACAGGTTGTTTCGATGAGCAACATGCTGAATCATCTCATCAGTGAAGAACATTTTGAAGTACTGGAAGAGTGACTGTACAACCACAGGGGGTTGAAATCTTGATTTTGTAGCCTGGAATTCCTCAATGTCTTCATGCTTCCAGATTCTTCTTGTGCCATTGTGTGGGCCTGAGGGGGAACTTGAGCCAGGGGGATCCTCTATTGCTGGGGTCATCAGACTTGTTCCTGGAGGACCAGCTAAACTCTGCAGGACACTGGTCCTCTAGGACCATGCCTGGTGACCCCTGCTCTATTGGGTCATCAACATCACTGAGATCAGCATCAGAGTCTTGGAGGTTTTCTGGTACAAGGGCCTGAAGAATGCATGTTCTTGTACCACTGGTGACATCCATCTAGTACTACATCTAGTAAAACAACAAACAAATAAATAATAATTTTAATAATGTTGATACACCAGCACTGGTCATTTAAAAGTAATTGCCTCTGATAAAAAAAGTAATTGCCTCTGATAATTATAATTTCCACAAATTAACTCTATGAATTGATTATATTTCTTAAAAAATATCTAAAAGGGGCAATTAATTATATCAGTATATTCATGAAGAAATAACAATAGTTTTGTCAAATGATCCCCTATGAACGATCAGAAGTTTATATTTCTCTGCAAATAGTCCATTCTGACTGAAGAAATGGATGATCTGAAAACAGCTTATATTTCTATTTTTTCCATAAAGTGACAAATCAACCATTTGGTTGAGCATGCTCTTACATCGTAATATGTCAAAAATATGCTTACCTTGCAAAATTTCACGAAGAACAGCTAAAATGGCAGGAGTGATTTCCTGGTTTCTAATATCCATGTTAGACAAAGTGCTGTTGATTGACCTAGTGACATCTACTGGATTTTTTTTAAAGAATGATGTACATCAACCAATTTGGTAGAGATGGCTCAGTCAGCTTGGGTTAAATTAGGTACTCTTCTCAATGAAATATAGTGACACAGAATGTGCTCAACCATTTGGTCGAGCAGGCAGTTAGTTAATGAGAAAACGTAGCTTACTTAAAGGTTGTGAGTCAGAAGCACAAGACGGTCCTTCTATTAGCAGAGCTAGAATTGCTCCACTTTATAGTCTCTGTTCACAGCCAGCATAGGTTTTAGGAGTCCGTCCTCCAAAAAAGGCGCTGAACACATCTGAATATTTGCTTTGAACTCTTCTGGAACAGTGTTGTGAATATAACTTGACCATTGATTTCTAGTGATGTCCTCTTTTGGAAGCACAAACAAAGTAGTTTCACTTTCACAACGACACCCAGTGTTGTCCAACACATGGAGCAACACTAAATGAGAATAATAGCTCCGCCTTCTTTCTTTGTGTAAATATTTAAGTGAAGTTATGAAAACACGCCCCAACTTTGCGATGTTACAAAGTGGGGGCATGTTAAAATAAGCCATTTTAGGGGGATGTGTACAATCATAACTTTTATAAAACACATACCAAAATATATCTTTGGTTTTGAGACTTTAGTCTTTGCAACTTCATGGATCTTATCTATGCACTAACAGCTTGTTAAGCCCCAAAGAGAAGGGAAAATTTGAAATTGGATCATATGAACACTTTAAAGCATGAAATTAACATTAACATATGTTATGTGATCCGATCTACTCTCTACTCTCCTGTCTGATTTGTTTTTTGGACAAAATGGCAGATTGGTCAGATCACCTGTCAGTCAAGCTCGCTGCAATATTTCACATTTCTGAGTTTATATCTAAAAAGTCTTTTGTGAGATAAAATGACCTTTTATTTAGTGGTAAAAGCAGGGTTCCATGAGTAACATGTTGAATAAAATGTAGCTAAAAATTGATATTAAATTTGTAATAACATTATTGATCATATTAGAAAGCCATACTCAAAGAGATTAAAGTCATGACTCACTGCTTCTTTTGACTGGTTCTAAAGTGAGTGAATTTGTTTGAGCACTACTGAATTTAGGTCTGAAGTTTCCATGAGTCACTGGACTTATCATTAACGTCTGTCCACTGAACGTAACACTGCATTTATCTAATTAGCATCAGATAGTGCTGAGATCATTTTCCATGATCAGTTTATCGATGGAAGTTTTGACTGTGCAAACAAAAAACAACACAAATTGAGAAAACCGGCTGAGGATGATTCATATGGTGTACTGTAATTGCCCACATGCCTGGTGAAAAGTTTGACCATCATTTCTAGTGACACTTTACAGTAATGAAAGTCTTAAAAGTTAAAGGAATATTTGCCTAAAAATGTAAATTTGTGAAAGATTTAATACCTTCAGGCCATCCAAGATGTAAATAAGTTTATTTCTTCATGGGAACAGACCAAATGGTAATTGATGAACTGGAGTGGTGTAGATTCATTCTGAATTACTGTGATGGTTTTATCAGCTGTTTGGACTCTCATTCTGACGGCACCCATTCACTGCAGAGGATCCGATGCCATATAGTATAGCTTCAAATGTCAATGCTAGAGAATCCATAATAATCAAATAAGTTCAAATAATCAAAGAAATTGTTGAGAAGATCATCTTGTGAGAGTCAGAATGTTACCAGTGGATTGTTTGGATGCCCTTTAAATTGTCATGACACCCACGTTTTACTGAAATACAGGTGAATTTTTTTTTCTCAACTTTGGGTTGTACCCTGTGTGTGTGTGTGTGTGTGTGCGTGTGCATGTGTGAAATGTGCATGCATGCAAGGATAAAAACTCTGAGACGCCATGCTTTATTTTTTCCCATCCCCTTTTCTTACTATCACACCTAAAATGTTTAAAATTTACGTGTATGCACTTGGCAGACACTTTTATCGAAAGTGACCTACATTGCATTGATGGTATACGTTTGATCAGTTCATGCATTCTCTGGAAATCGAACCCATGATATTACAGTTTGTTGCACACTTGATGCTTTACTGACCTACAGGGAATCTCTTGTGATATCGTCATAACTAAAGTTGTTCTAAAGCAGTTTTCTCATGAGAAATGTCACTTGCCATTTTTTTTGGTCAACCACAAACTATTTAATCGGCATCTGTCAAACATCATGTAGACGTCCCTGGAGTGAGCTGCCAATGAAACTGACCACATGTTCAGAGTCTCTATAGTGACCGAGACGATAAAGTTGTAATCTACAACAATAAAGTTCTCAAATGTCAGACACTGTTTTGGAAGTTGATTCGGCCACTGACACAAGGTATTTGACTGAAATTTGACTTTGAATAAAATGACTTTTATTACAAGACCAAGAAAACAAGGAACTTTTAATTAAAAATCATATTCAAATTAAGCTGTTTGCTTGCTCCAGTGTAAATTAAATTAATGTTAATGTTAACATTTTGCTGAGAAAAGTTTTGGACACTTTTTTTTTTAAAATTTGATGCTTTGACTGATAGTGTAGACGTATTTAATTTTTTACAATTAATATTAAATTTAATTAGTAATTTAATTTAGTTTCACACTAGACTGTTGATTTAATACATACTAAAATGTTAAAATATTCAGAACTGACAAATATCAAGATTTGTGACTCCTGACAGAAGCTGATATCTGAGTCGTAGCTTTTATTAAATGTTTATGCCTTTAATTTTGTTATATTATGTCATTTACTTTTCGTTTGTATGATTTTCTCCTGTCCGTCTGTGTAGCTTCCTGTGTCCCATGAAGGCAAATATTTCTTATCTGCAAAAAAAAGGACCAGAAAAATGATGCCTTTGCAATCAAGGATGTCATGCACCTGCCTCAGGTAACATCTGGATCTAATACAAATTTACAATTTGGTTGTTGTGCAGTTTTATTGTAGGAAACATACAGAAGGACGCCGATTGACTTGCATGGGTGAATTGTTCACCACAAAAATAGCAATGTGCGCTTCAAAATCAATACAGTAAAATTTTTATTTTCAGACACTTTCTCTCTATAGTGTCACCAAGTGCTACATTGAACAAAAGCATCTGCTAAATGAATGAACGTCGCCGGCTACACATTTGGGCGATGAACCACGAATCCGCATTAAAACCAGTCATCTGCATCGCTCTCTTTTGGCAGAGTGTGTGTTCATGCACTTGATTTGGGCTGATTTCCTGAGCTTTATAATGCAGAGTCTTTGCCCACAAACCTCTGCTGTGGCCCCAATCACAGAGCCCACAGGAGTATTTGGCCCTTTTAACCTCCTACAGCAAACCTCTTGTACTGATAAACAAACCTCTCTATTCTGCTTACCCCATAAGCACACATCATTCTACTACTACACTGTAAAAAAGACACACTGCACCATGATCAAACGAAATGACACTTCCCTATGAACCCCCACATACCAAGTGAGAAAAGTGTGGCAAGTAACGTTTTTATCACACCGTACGTCAATTGTTTTCTGTACTGACTAATAAAAGGACGTTCACACAGACCGAGATTTTCCACAACATTTGAGTAGATTAATCACTATATTGTTTTGCTAACAACATTGAAATTGCTAAAAAAAAATATGTTACTGTGGTACAGACCAGCTCATCTCGTATATGATGCATAAAACGTATAAAACAAAATGGTGGGGGAAAAAAAACAAATGATGGAAAATAAGTTATGTTTGCGTTCTAGTTACACACCACTAAATGTAAAGTATCTCCTGATTAGTATAGTATAACAAACAGTCTTATCGTAACGTAAAAGCAATGAGAGGATTACACAAACAACATGACTTTATATATGGAAAGTTGCATTACTGTGCAAAGACAGATACAGAGAGAGAGAGAGAGAGAGAGAGAGATGTTTCCACACACCCACGCTCAGGCACATATCACAGTGGCGGAAACCAGACCTGAGTCTATTGTCACGAAAGCTTCATGTTTGACACAGATGATGCAGAATTCAGCTTGGTGCGTTCTGCATGTGTCCTCACAGTCAATTCCTTCGTTTGCGCGCAGTAGAGCTTTGACTACAACCACAAACCCTGCAAACACCTGCCACCGTGAGACACACACAGAACACTGACTATCTGCTCTTTGGATCAAACATTTATTTTGAGATGGTTTTGCGTGATTATTTCTCTCATGTTCTAAACAAAACAAAAGAGAATGGTTGGAGCAATTATGATATTTAGGCTGGTAATTAACTGTTGAACAAAAATGTCTGATCAGGAATAATGGATTTGTCTAATATTCACTAGAATAATATTTAAGATATTAAGCATCATAGAAATACTGTTCTATATAGAAGTAAATTGAACAATAAGAACAATAATAATAGTAGTCATAATAATAACTAATGTGTACTGTGTATCTCTCTCTCTCTCTCTCTCTCTCTCTCTCTCTCTCTATATATATATATATATATATATATATATATAATATGTATTTTTTATTTATATGAATAATAAATATATAATTTCATATATAATGTTCGAATGTATACATAATAATTTTTTTTGCACTAAAATTTTATCTTTTACATTCCCTAGTCTAGTCTAGTCTCTTAAAATAATATATATATTAATGCATTGTATATGAAAAATATTATACAATAGTAATAATGAAAATAATATTTTAAATTGTTGTCGTCATGTACTGGCATTATATTAATTTTATTTACTGCAGTTTGATTGAGATTAGTTGGAAGGCACAATGAAAAAAACATGATTTTTCAGAATTGTTAAAAACTAAATTATTTGTTTTTGCGAATGAATTCTTTATATACATCACTGGGATATATTTGTAGCAATAGCCAAAAATACAATGTATGGGTCAGAATTCTCCAAAAATCATTAGGATATTAAATAAAGAATTAAAATCATGTTCCATGAGGATGTTTTGTAAATTTTCTACCATAAATATATTAAAATTTTCATTTGATTTTTATTATTATGCATTGCTAAGAGCTCCATTTGGACAACTTTAAAGGCGATTTTCTCAATATTTAGATTTTTTTGCACCCTCAGATTCCAGATATTTAAATGGTTGTATCTCAAACAAATATTGTCCTTTCATAACAAACGGAATTAACGATGGAAAACTTATTTATTCAGCTTCATGTATACATCTCAATGAAAACAAAAAAAAAAAATTATACTTATAACAGGTTTTGTGGTCCAGGGTCACACACACACACATATATATATATATATATATATATGCTCACATCTGTTAGCAGAGTAACAAAAGAAAGCATGGGAAACTGCTATGTGGTCTTGAGAACAGAAAAATGAGAGAAACAGAAAACATTTATCAGTAGTGCAATGTCATGATAATATCTTCAGTATAGAACGTTTGCAGCCAGCACACCGACACACAGAGAAACACATCAGATGATGATCACTAAAAAATATTCTCAGGCACATGAGAACACATATGCACATACGGTCATACGAACAGACCCATTTAGGAACAGGAGTTCACTCAAATGCTCATATAATGGTGAGTTTTGGACAAACTGGCAACATATTGAAATAAATCTCTTTTTGTCTCACATGAAATGTGTTCTCTGATTCACAGGATTTCTCTGAACCAAATGAGTGATGGGCCCAACTGAAAGCAGGTCATACCAACCGCACATCTAACCATGGAATACACACACACACACACACTCAGAAACACACTCAGACACAGAGCCGGTTTAACATGGAACACAAACACACTCACACTTCACACACACAGCCACTTTACCGTGGAACACTCATTTCTCAACCTGTGGTCACATCCCTACCCAGAATGCACTCTGGCTGCGGTGACTCATGGCATTCTTATAATCACCCAAAAACTGAAGTTCCACAGAACTTGAACGTTCTTGAATGTGTTTTTGTGGGGGTGTAATGAAAGATGCATGGATTTACAAATTGTACAGATAGACAGATGTATGGATGTACGGATGGATGATGAACAAACGAATGTTAAACAGAAACATAGTTTTTTATTTGTTTCTTAAATTCACATTTTTATTCCAATTGCCATTTCTTAAATCTATTAAACCTTATGCACACTGATGTATGTATGTATTTAAATTTTATATTGTTTATATATTATTGTACTTAAATGATTGAATTACAAACAATTATGAAAGTTATTACAGCAACGATAATGGAGTGTTCATTCAGCATTATCTGGTCTTTAACTCTTTCCCCGCCAGCAGTTTTTCTCAGTTGCCAGCCACCACCAGCATTTTTGACAAACAAAAAACATATTTTATTGTATATTTATGTGTTCATGTTTTATCATCACTTGAATGCAGATAGGTTTCAACAGAAATACAGCATTTTGGACAAAAAAGTACAGAATTTTTATCAAAGTACTACATTTTCAAGGAAAAATGCATTCATATATCATATTCTTTCATCTGTAAATAATTATATGAATAATAGAAATGCGTTCAATAAACAGAACAAACAAACAAACACACACACACACACGCACATTTACGCTACATACATACATACACACATACTCTATTTATATACAGAGCACACACACACATGTTGGTTTTTGTGATTTATGGGGTCTCTCCATAGGTGTAATGGTGTTTATACTGTTCAGACTGTATGTGATATTGTCCTGCACTGACCCTACACCTAAACCTACTCCTTACAGGAAACGACAGGCATTTTTAGATTTTCAAATAACTTCATTCTGTGTGATTTATAAGCTTGTTTCCTCATGGGGACCTAACAAAGGTCAAAATTTACTGGTATTACTATCTTTGTGGGGACAATTGGTCCCCATAAGGTAATACATACCAGGTGCACAAATACATATGATTATACACACACACACACATTTACGCTACATACATACACACACACATACTCTATTTATATATAGATCACGCACACACATATACATATTCATATTAAAAAAGACTTTCCTTACACACACTTAGTGTAATACAACTATTGCCGTAAAAACGCATCTTTGGCGAGAAAGCGTTGTCTCTTAATTGACGAGATATGTCGTCAACGACAGGGAAAGAGTTAATAATGTTCTCAAAACATTAGCATAATAATGTTATTTACATATTGTTTATGGAATTTTTATTTAAAACTTTTTAGTTGGACATTCGTCAGACATTTTAACATTTTTACAGAACAATTAAAAGTAACATTTCCATAATGTTTGTCAAGTTATAATGTTCTTTAAACATTCGTAAAACCCCCAAAAATGCGTTTTCAAAATATGTTTTAAAAATTGTGAATGTTCAGAGAACCATATTTTTATAAACTAATGGAAACATTAGCAAAATATATTTCTAAACCATACAGCATTTTGCTGTTATTTTGTTACAATTCTGTAACAGTAGAAATGTATGATAAACTTTTTTTAATGGTCATTTTAATCATAATTGCAGTGATCAGAATGCTTTTATCTGTTTATATCATGTGTGTAAGTCTAAAAACACAGCTGAACTGTTATCTGGATACTATTTATCATCTCATTATATGTGAAGGTATGATGTTATCAGGACTGCAGACAGCATCAGATTCCATCCACCTGACTGAGAAAAAAGACGCACGCATGCAACATTAACTCTTAAAGGTGACGATTCAATCATTGCATAATCTAAAAGTGTCTGCACAGCGACTCTGCACAATGATTCGTGTAGCATGCTATCTTTCTTTACAATACTTGCTAACTAACCTGTTGCATATTTAATGCATTGCCGTTCCAACATTTAAGCATGCAAATATAGGTTTTGCTGCTGTTGTATATATGCGCACACACAGTCTACTGTATGTAAATGTGTCTGTCTGCATTCAGTGAGAACAACATCTCTACATCCTGTCCCAAGCTCTGAGCTCTCCTTTTCGTCTGGCACATGCAAACCTCTGTCTGCACCACAGGAAATCAACAGGTCTAATATACACACACAGACACAGACACAAACACTAAACCATACATTGACACACACGACCGTGCATAAACATGCACATGCATTTAGAGCCGCGTATCTCTGGCACTGTAGCACGCAACATGAACAAAACACATAAAACAAAAACATGAGCAGAAATACAAATGCGTGGCGCACGCAAACAATGCATGCAAAATTGATAAGTCTTATTATCTGCAAAGGTACTTTAGTAACCTCATGCAGGTCTGGCACGAGAAGCGAAGTGTTTGTTTCATCAAAAGCCAAACGCAACCGAAACTGAGACAATCTCATGCTGTGGGAGAGAGAAAACAAGAAATGCAAACGCGGGATCGACTGGCATGGCTTGATGTGACACACATCTGCATGTTTGAAGTGCCCTGAATGGTAAGGAGCAGAGGTTGGTGGTTGGGTTTTGGTCGACCATGCTCTGGCCCAGATCTGGTGTGATCTGGTCTGGTCTGGTTTGAGGAATGTGAGATGGTGAATCTTGAGGTGGAGACCGTGGCTTTCAGGGCTCCCACGCAGTGGAGTCTGCCAGTGGAGCTCTGTAACCCCAAATTAATGTAGTTTTATCCCGTCAGCAGCTGTGATGGGTCACAGAGCAACCCCAATGTGGAGGAGGTCAACTCTGTGAAGACGACTAAGATGAAGCAGTATTATTAGCTTAGGAAGCTTATTATTAATCCCGCTGATTACACTTAAAAAAAAACAAAATCATATTCTTAGTTTGTTTTGTTTTCCAGTAAAAATATCTAAACTCTATGAAATGAAATTGAAATGCACAGTTTTCTTTTCAAGTGATGTATTTATTATTTAAACAGGAAGTTTGAGGTGGGACATAGAAGGGCTTGTGCCTTACTTTAAATTTGCATTTGATTGGACGAATTCTGTTTGTAAATTCCCCTGACAGCAAGATGAGTCATCATTTTAGAATATTTTTTTGGTCTGTTTTCCCAGATAAGAAGAAATGTATGCATTTTAATCTGCTTTTTTGGAGTACAGTAGCATGTAGATTAACACACATGGATCAAAAGTAACTTTTAGAAATAAGTAGCAAATTCTTTATGAGTGTATTTACTCATCAATACTGATTCATTATCTTATACATATTGTTCTGAACATTAGAAAAAGTCATATATGTTTAAAATAATATATGGTGAGCAAATAATGACTAAATACTGTATGTTTATGGATGCATGGACACACTTACATAATTATGCTGCCTTCTGTGATACTATCTTTGGCCAGAATTGCATATATTTTTTCACAATACAGAATGCAATCGTTTTATTTTGGGGTGAGCTATCCTTTATATAAATTACTTAATTAAAGGTTCTCAACATGGTGGCATGTTTTGTGCAAATTCATGAGTATTTGTGCTTAAACCACTGTAGAGAGTACTGACGACAACGCTTTCTCATGAGAAAAATAATTTTGTTAAAGCCACGTAAACCTGACAGACATGATCTTTAAGGAACTTAACGAAGGGGTAGTGGGTGTTAGGAGACTGTGTGAAATATTGGAGTGAGGGTGCAGATTGAGCATTTCAGTAACTGAGAATTGTATGCAGATAATGTGGCTGTACTTGTGTGTGAAGAAGATCGGACAGAAACACAGCATTAGATTTGAAGGTATCATTGACGCAAGAACGTGGGTCATCATTGATGATACTCAGTATTACTACACACTCATTAATATGCATAAATTAGAATGACATTTAGCAAGTGCTTTTGTGTTTAATTTTTAGTTTTAGCAGAAAATGCATTGGGCTGGTGTGTTTTTCTGCTCTGTGGTTGAGAGAGAGTGTGAGAAAGCGGAAGGCGGGAGGTGTGGGTACAGCTATGTGGAAAGGGGTGGAGCTTAACAGGCTGGCAAGGCGATAAACAGGCCGAAGTTATTTTTTATCTTTAACTTTCTCTCTTTTAAGATTGAAACTTGATAATTGCTTGTATTGTACAATGGAAAGATGTTCTGACCTAATATACTATGTCTTTATAACTAATTGGACAGTTGATATGTACCAGATGGAGAAAAAAAAAAAAGGATGTTGAAAGTGAATGTTTTGAGATTCCCATTATTTTCAAAAAACCTGACCTATTCAATTGGTATCAATAGTGGCAAGAAAAAAAACAAGAACGATGAATCGAAACTCTACCATCAGCAACGGTACCTGTGGAAAAAAAACGGATCCAACACTTGTTTGAGCTTTGTTATTTTAGACGTGTGAGAAGCCAGGGATTGACACAAATGTTATCTTTCATTAACACATGCAAGAAGGCACTTCCTCTTGAAGAGGATCTCAAACAGGACAAGACAAAACAGGCAACTGAGATGAATTTAGAAAGAGTGCTATAATATTAGATAATGATATATTATTATAGCAAACATATTACAGTACGCGTGCGCATTATATTGTTTTGTACCACCATTACAGATTCTGTTACATTATTTGCAGTGCTAGTAAAAGATGTGAAGTACACAGTCTTAGCTTTCTACTTATCTTCATATTCTTTTACACTTTAAATGAAAGTTAAATGAGCTTGTGTTGTATCTTGAAGCAAGTTTGTTGGTTAGGTTCATGATCCATATGGAGAAAAATGGGGGAAAAACAACAAATTTGGAATTAAGGTTGGAGGTAGGCAATGAAGAAGATCACATTGTACTTTCTATACACTGTACTGTATAATTATGTTTATATAAAAATGATTCACTAAGTGTGAACATTTCAGTTTCCATTCAGAGAGAAGAGGTGACAGAAAGAGAGAAAGTGATCAGATGTGGGGCAGACTGAGTGTGTATGTGTGCAGGGACACGTTAAACGTTGCTGTGAAAGGTTGGTTTTTTGTGGTGCATTTTCTGCTGAAGTGGCCTGACAAATATCTGTTTTCCCCTGCTGATGAATTAACTAAACATTCACAACTTTTTTATAGATCGCAACACATCTTAACAAAGTCATCATGTCAGCAAACAACTAATTGTCGATCTGGCATTTCCTGTCGGTTAATATCATACATGTGTGCTGCTAGTTGTACAGAATAGCAGAAGCAAGCAAGTTGTAAATCTTTATATATAACTCATGTAAAATATTTTGTATTGAAACACAGCATATGTGCTCATAAATATACTTATGTACAGTACACTTTTTCCCCATTTAAGTTATCCGGATTAAAGATTAAATACTTTTAGCACCCTAGTGTCACCAAACACAATTGCTCAATTAATTAGCTTTACATTGGTTGGGCAAACAGACAATTCTGTCCCAGAGTTACACCTTAAAATTAGCATTTGCTTATTTCTATTTACGCTTGTAAACAGTGTTTAATCTATGCATATTTCTCTCTAGACTCAGATAAGACAATGTTTTTTTCTGGGGGAACTAATGTTATGAATAGAGGACTCATGTCAGTAAATATTTGAAGGAAGCAAAGATGACGGCACCCATTTACTGCAGAGGATCCATCGGCGAGCACGCATTGGAATGCTATCTCTCCAAATCTGATCTAAATATTCAGGAATTTATTTTATTTTTGAGTGAGTTATTCCTAAATCAGTATTGTTTTAATAGGGTCAGTGTTGATATACTGTAAGCAGTAGGATTCTGGGATTCATGAAATCAAAATGGCTGACTGTAGTTTCTCATATTCTTTTCTCATCCTTCCTTCCAAAAGCCTCGATCCCCCTTAAGCGGCATAGCCAGATTTAGACTCTGGGCGTTCGCTTTTGGTCCGAAAATGCGTTTGAAGTGAAGATGGCCACCTCATCACTGTATTTTTCCTTCTGTCCTTTGCTGTGTTCCCCCTTTATGAGTTGCACATGGGGCAGCCTGCAATTTATACACCACAAAATAAGCCCCTGCACATCTGCGCTCGCAACCGCATGCTCTAGCCACCACCCCGCTCTGCCCCACCCGTGGGGTGGAGGGACATTGGCAGCGTTCGGCCCACCGCAGGTCTCTCAGCAAAACACTGCAGTTATATTAAACTTAAATACAGGGGCTTGATAAACAAGAGAGAGAGAGAGAGAGGGAGAAAAAACATCTCTGTCCGATCGCTGCAGTGTTGCTTCCACCATTTTTGCTTGTGGTTAGTGAACGACGCTGCTAAGAAACCCTTTTCCCAAAACACAGAGCAGATGGTGTTTGTGTCTGTGGAAAGAAGCTGGACGGCCCCATCCTCAATGTCCAATATACTCTTTGGGAAGACATGCACTTGTGGTGTACTTGCTAAATTTATACATATGCATAAAAATCTGAATATGGCTGTTAGACTGTCAGACATCCAAATTATTTATTGTCTTATACTATCTATGCACACAATTCCATTTTTTTTTAATATGTTGCAAATTAAGGCTACACTCTTAAAAATAAAAGTACTTCACGATGCCATAGAAGAACCTTTTTGTCTAAATGGTTCCATAAAGAACCTTTAACATCTGAAGAAACTTTCTGTTATACAAATGGTTCTTTGTGGTGAAAGAAGGTTCTTCAGATTATAACAAGGTAAGAAAGAGAGAGTTCTTTAAAGAACCTTTGACTGAATGGTTCTATATGGAACCAAAAATGGTTCTTCTATGGCATCGCTTGGAGAACCTTTTGAAGCACATTTGTTTTTAAGAGTGTACTGCTATAGGTAATGCAGAATTTATACAAGTTTGCAAATAGTCAGTGACTTAATGTGTAACATTACAGCAACAGTAGCAAATAACAATATATTAAATGCATCAAGACGCTCTCTAGGGTGAATTTGACCTGGAGCCTGCACTTCCTCAAACAAAAAAAGGTCTCCAATACTGTATGGTATCGAATGCCCACATGGATCCAATCAATTCTCGATGAATAAAATTCAAGTTCCTCTCTAAGGTGAGAAAACACTGTAGAGAGGAACTTGAATTTTATTCAATTTAATTCTCACACGTGACAATTATGTTGAAGCAGTAGATCCCACACAGGTGCACGCACACTGACTGAGCTGGGCGATTCTCTCAGGGGAAACTGTGAGGTTGGAACAGGGTTGATAAAAGCCCTGAAGTCATTCTGTGGCCTCACCATAGGCCACATTCCCTGGAAGTGTGTTATTTGCCTCACGCACACACGCATCCACTGTGTCATTTTCCCTGTGCTGCTGACTGACCAGCACACAAGTGCTCATTTTCATGGCACTGTGGCTGCAAAGTGGCATGTTACAACATAAACTCAATCACACACTCAAATCTATCTATCTATCTATCTATCTGTCAATCAATCAATCAATCACTCTACCTAGCTATCTATCTATCTGTCTCAGTGCAGTGTGGTAGGTACCTTTGTTTTGACATCACGATACGGTATGGTTTCGGTACAGTATAGTATGGTGTTTTACATTTAACAATGGTTTACTGAACAAACTGCTTTGATAACTTGCCTGAGCTAAATGAAATGTTACGTGACATTTTGTTTGCAAGCTGTCTTTCTGAGGTTTAAAAATCAAACAAAGGTCTTCAGCCTCGTCCCTTACACACAGAAATTTCTCCAGTTTCTCTGAAACTAATAGTGATGTAATGCACAGTAGATGATGATATTTGCAAAGCCTTTGCAATTTAATGTTGAGTAACATTGTTTTGAAAGTATTCCACATATTGGAAAGCCTATGTCCACCTTTACTTCAGAGAGACTCTACCTCTATAATATATCCCTTTATAGCTAAACATGTTACAGACCTGATGTCAATCAACTTATTATTAACTCTTTCCCCACCAGTGTTTTTTTTTTTTTTAAGTTGCCAGCCACTGCCAGCATTTTTGATGATTTTCACTTAAATCTGACAGCACACAAAAACACAAACAAACAAACGCACACAACGTTTATGCACACACATGTTGTGTTTACAGGTTTTATGGGGATATTCCATAGGCTAATGGTTTTTATACCGTACAAACTGTATGTGGTATTGCTCTACACTGACCCTACACCTAAACCTACCCCTTACAGGAAACCATGTGCATTTTTAGATTTTAAATAAAACTTAATTCTTTGTGATTTAAAAGCTTGTTTTCTCATGGGGACCTAAAAAAAAGTCCCCACAAGGTCAACATTTACTAGTATTCCTATCTTTGTAGGGACAATTGCTACCCATAACGTGATAAATACCAGGTGCACATACACTTAGGCTACATACATACATACAGCATGTACCTATACGCACATAGTCTATTTATATATAGATCACGCACACACACGCATACATACATATTCATATTGCCAGGTTATACATCTATCCATGACATAACTAGAGATGTTTCTGTGTGTGTAAAGGCATCTCCGTCACTGACTAGCCTACTTCATCCCGATCAGATTGAAAATGGTCAAAACATGGTCTACATGCATGATCTACATATACAATCTATATTATGATCTACATTGTCTCTGATCCTTCCGTTTATGATGATAGTTGTTTTATCTAGCCCGGTAGACCCAGGAAGTCCTGTAACTCATTCAGGACATGCGCTAGGGCTTTCCTTGTCGCAGTACAACAGGGATTGCGATTAAAACTTGTCTTTGGTGGGGAAGCGTTGTAACCTAATTGACTAATTAGAAAGAGTTAATTAGTTGCTAGATGTTCTTCCAGCTGAATCTTTTCAAAATGTATAGCTTTTTCCAACCCAATCTCACGGCAGTTCATACATATTTTATGAGTTGGCTAATTCATACAAATTTGTATGACCTCTCTTGTACAAATTCGTATGATTTTTGTTAAATCATATGTGTGTTTAGTTTCCAGTTCATATGAATTTGTACAAATGACATACACTTAACCCCGCCCCTAAATCTACCCATCACTGGGGTTTAGACAAATCATAGAAAATCATAAGAGTGAGGTTGTACAAATTTATATGAATTAGCCACCTCGTAAAATATGTACAAATTGGTCGTTAGACTGTGATGCTTTTTCAGTCCTTTGTTCCCCCATGCCAACATTTTTGAAATCTGTAGCAAGCATCAGATTTTAAATGATATATCTAATGATCTATCAATAGAAAATCTATCTGTCTATCTATCTATCTATGTCTGTGTGTCTGTCTGTCTGTCAGTTCTGTTGTTCTTTCTCTCATCAACTGGTCTATCATCAGTCATCTATCTGCCTATTTACCTATTTATTTATCTAATGTTCCATCCCTTTATTCCAGAACACCTAACAATATCCAGCAAGCATGTAGTAAAGCCTTAGTTACCAGCCAGAACAGCCTACCAACCACCTAGCAATGCCCTAACAACAACATGCTGTAGAAAAGCCTCAGAAACAAGCTAACAATGCCATGACAGCCATCCAGAATACCTTATGGCCAATTCACACTGCACAGATAAATGCCAGCAAACCAATCATTGTGTTTCCTCTGTTGGCATTGGTTGGAGTTTGTTTTCACATGACTGAACATGCTTAATTGGCATTTGTTGGGTCGTGGAATGTCTGAGCAGTGTGAAAGAGTTTTTCAACAAATGACAACAAACGCTGACGCAATCTGATAATTCCACAACCTGTTGCCATGGCGATGCGCAAGTTTCACTTAAAGTGTGCTTCACCCACAGCCTTTTTCGTTTTATTCGCTGTCTTTTCTGGCAAATAATAACTCGCAAAGACATTTATAACAGTAAAATTTTGATTGTGGCTACAGGATCATCCATTTCTTACCCAGTCAGACTTGCACCATCTACACCGGACGCGAGTGGCGCAACGCAACAAAATACAACAGAGGATCTATTGATTATAATCAGTGACTCTGTCTACAGTGGATGTGGTGCGATGCGACAAATTTAGCGTCCGGTGTAGACACTGTGTTATATGACTCTTTATGACTGTTTGTTGGGGCAGTGTGAACATGTCGTTTATTTTTTATAAGATTCTAAATCTAACAGCTAACCTGTGCCAACTTGAGCCAACTTGTTTGCTGGTGTTTGTTGCCATTTGTCTGTGCAGTGTGAATTGGCCTTTAGTATTTCTTAGTTGTCACATTGGGATGATCAAAACTGCATTAAATGTAAGATTTATTCTGGGAACAAATTTCTCACACACACATGCATACCAACATGCACAGTTAAATGCGTAGATAAAAAGATACACACGTTTGCTTTTAACAAGGCCACTGAAATCAGGCCATGCATAAGAGGTGTGTCAAATGCCGCAAATATTTCGGAAATAAAAAAGTAGGCCGCCCACAGAGTATTGGGTACAAATGAAGGTAAAAAGCGAGGAGCAGGCCTAATGAAATGACTGGCATGGCTGTTTTTAATAAGGCTAACATTGAGATACTATCAAGTGGTGAATGAGGGTGGAAGGGTGGTTTAACATGCTCAAAACCACCAAAACACACTCGCACACACACATCAGCACTCTCTTTTCCCTAATAATCCTCTTACATCCCACATTTTCTGCAGTGTCTTTCAATTAAGAGTTTGCCTGACATCTACGCTTCCTGGTCCCTCTTCTAGAAGGTCCCATCATCCTCCGAGAAACCATTCAAAAAACACCCATCAGCCAAACAGATGGGTGTGAAACACATCGGGAAAGAAAAGAGAACTTTACTGCAGGCAAGTGAGAGAGAGAGAGAGAGTCATGTGACCACCAGGTCCACCAATCAGGTCATGGGATTGCCGTGCAGCAGCCGTGCCGCGGGAGCTGTGACCTCGGATACCTCAGACATGCGACTGACAGGTCGTTACCACGGAGATCACCAATGCAAGAGCGTCAGACACCTGAACTTTCAACTACCTGACTAAAACCACGTAAAATCACCACTACTAGAGAAAAAGACAGACAAAAGTGTCCATCATCAAAGGTGAGTCCATCGCTCAGACTGGCTTGGTCTTTCTCTTTCTCTCTCTCTTTCTCTCTTACACGCGCTCGCTCTCACCACACGGCACATATGCAGTTCTGTTAGACGGCTTGTGGCGAAAGATTCCTGTGGCACTCTCAAACCCCAAATTCTTGGTTGCAGGCAGTCTATGTAGTTTCTCTATTTCTCTTTCTCCGACTGTCATTCTCTCAGGCTGAAGTCGGTGAGGTGGCGGAGAGGCCAGTTCTTTTCCCTCCCGATCGGGACACATGGCTTCAAACAGCATCTTCGACACATTCTCCAGCTACTCGCCCAGTTTACTGCGAGGTAAGTCACCCACCGTGGCGTTCGCTTCCCTCCTCCTCTGCTGCTGTGGTGACCAGAAAGCTGTCAGGCGTAGTCATAACGTTCATGAGAGTATATCTGCTGTAGTTTTCAGCGAGTCTGTTGCAGTTTGGCAGTTTTGAACGTGTGACAGTGCATGCTTGGGTTTGACGTGTTGCAAATGGACTACAAATCCCCTTGAGAACCATTATCTAACACTTTTTAAAGTGCAACCTGTCCATTTAAAGCATAGACCAGTAAATGCTTGTTTTGCTTAGTAAACGGACTGCTATAAATGTCTGTTGATGTAAAAGAGCCTCTTCAAATTCAATGTATATGTCTGAGCCTTTACGGCCTTCCATAGACGAAGTGAAACCGAGATCAGGGTATACAATGCACAAATCTGTGCATATGAGTTACCTGTGCATGTGTCCCGTAAGATGTTTGTTTTATAATGCCGCAGTCTGTTTGGAGCAGTTCTGATGGGTTTGGATCATAATGGCCTGCTCACCGCAAGCATTAGCACCATAAACGCTCTCTCAGTACAGGGCGCAAGGGAGGAACCAGCTAGACCAACCTTTACTGGAACTCACAAACCAGTCAACTTCTGGAGCCAGGGCACTCTCGGCCTTTCTGTGGTCGCTGTGTATATGTGTGGGTACGAGCCCAAGTCAACATTAGTGATTTACTGGCATCTGCATCTCCTGAGCTCCTCAGAAGAAGCCATTTGTCACTATGGTAACATCAACATGTGATGAGGTGCTTCCTGCTCTTGGATCGAGTCTGGTTTTGTTTTAAAAACAGTGCAGAATCAATCTGCTCATTAAGGACGAGATGAAAATTTAAATCAACGTGAGGTCAAAACTGATATTTACTCTTTAATGCATATTCTTGTCTAATTGCACATGATGCATCACTGCAATTACTAGAAATCTTTTTTTTTTTTTTTACTTCATAACGACTTTCCTATATGGCTGATATCACAAATTCCTCAAATTACCTGTCATTCTCATATGCAGTTCTCAGTTTTCACAATCAAATCAATTTCTAGTTGATAAACTGAAGACCTGTCATACATTGTTCAATATTTTTCTTAGAAATATGTAATATTAATATTAAAATTGGTTGAAAACCACATTGGATATTGAAAATACTTTAATTATTCATACTAAATGAATAAAATGTCTTAAATTTTATACTATATATATATATATGCACACACATACAGCACATATTCAGAAAATATTTACAATATTTACTATATTTAAATATTTTCTAAATCTATGCTGTGTATATATATATATATATATATATATATATATATACTTTTTTTTTGCTTTTAAGAAATGGCTTCAATTGCAATATATTATAAGATGCCCATTTGCAATAATAGGTGACATTTATTAATATTTATGTTTATGCATTTGGCAGGCACTTTTGTCCAAAGCAAGTTACATTGCATTCAAGATACTATATGCATTTCACCTAACCCTAACCCTATCTGAGAATGCTGCATGTTAATCTTAATTATTCTTCTAGCAAGTCATATTTATTTGTGTAGGCTGTGTAGCATACCAACTTACTGCATTAATGCAACTGCTTTCAAAAGCAGCTCATCCAATCGAAAATACCAGTTTCAGAAAACAAGTTGTGTAAGATCAAAGAAAAGAAGAGCAAATCACCCCTCGCCAAGATTACAAGTGATGCTTTTGGTCTTGTTAAGTGACGCCACCCTGCCCGGCAGAGACAAAATATATACAGCCTGCCTGTGTTGTTTTTCTACTTCTTTGCAGTCCATTTCACATAGATGACTTCAGATCCATTCATATCCCACTCATCCGCTCACATGAAAGTCTAGAATTTGAGTAATTGCTGCTGAATTGATCCTCACATGGCACGGTTGAGTCTGTGTTTACATGCATCAGCAGAGCTCTGAGCTGGTTAACATTACCATAGAGTCTGGGATGGATCTGTGTGAGTTAAATAAAGTAGCTCAGAATTGGACAGAGCGAGCGCTGATGTCATCCACTTTCTGTAGTAAGCAGTAGCTAAATGCTAGCGGGGGTTTAGGTTTGCTATGTTTCTGTAAACTCCCAGCATGCCGTTCCAGTCTCGTTCCACATGTTTGGTACTGGAGGGACCATCAGTCAGTGAAAGTTCTTGATTGATTACAAATCAGAATAATTTGGGGAAAATGTATCCCAGTGTCTGTGGTGGTTACGTCCCTGTGGGATGAGCTGAGTGTTTTAGTTTGTCTTAACAAAGTGCTCACATCCAAAAATAAGGAAGAAAGAGAAAACAGAAGTGTCAAAATGTGTGTTTGCTTTAGTAACAGCGTTGCCAAAATAAGAGAGTCTGGGGCAAGAGAGTTTGCAGGATATTTTAACTAGTTTAAAGTCAACATGAAATACCTTCTGCAACACATTTACTTTTGTAAAGTGTTTTTAACCTGAGTTCATTCATAAAAGCAAGTGCTACAAAAAAATCAATAGACTCAGGTGACTGGAGAGAAGAGGTTGAGAAGTAATAGAAATCTGTGATTATATATGGAAAATAATGTCATTTTAGAGTCTAACTGCATTTTGAGGAGGGAATATGATTTATTTTTTTAATTGGCAAATGTGCACTAATGAATCATTCACAATTATGATAACATATATTAAGAAAGTAAATAGGTTCAATTTTGATTTCGTCAGTTATAGTCTTTTTTCGTTCTTTTCTTTCTTTCTTGAATCAATGAACTATGAATTCAGTGTCTACTGTTTAGAGTCAGAACTTCTCAGATACCAAAAGGCGGCTCTAATTACTATTGGAAATCATTTATGAATATGCAATATCATTTTCCAATTTGTTTGGCCTTGAAACCAAAAGTGAATCATTTAAAGCCATTTAGTTCTCCAATCTGTTCAGATATCCTTTATGTTGTGTACAAAAAAAAAAAGCAAAAAAAAAAAGCTTTTGCACTCATTCACACTTTTGTGTGTAGAATCATACTCCATTTTGGATTAATAGTATATCTAATAATGATAATGTCTAACAAATATAGCAATCTGAATACATTTAAATGTGAACCTGGTCCACAAAACCATGGTTTAATGTTTTGAAATTGAGATTTGACCATCGTCTGAACGCTGAATAAATAAGCTTTCCATTGATGTTTGGATAGGACAATATTTGAAAATCTAGAATCTGAGGGTGCAAAGGAAAAAAAACATTGAGAAAATCATTGCATTGCATATTACTGATTAAAAAAACAAAACAAAAACGTTTTATTTAATTTATTTTAATGTATTTTTCTATATGCTTTTATATATTTAAAACTGATCATTTTGACCCATATAGCATATTATTGGATATTGCTACAAATATACCTGTGCTACTTATAACTGGTTTTGTGGTCCAAAACTGTATTTAAACTATGTTTATATAGTACATTTACTCTACTATACTTGTCAAGAAGAATAGATATGTGCTCTAAGGTCTAAATAAAAACATATATTCAGAAATATATTAAATTCAGAAAAGTTTATGCAAATTCCAAACTTCAATTTAAACTTAACTGGATGAAGACATGGCATGTATTCAGCACACAACTAAATAAATAAATAATTAATTAATTAAATAAAATTATAAATGTAACAATCAGTATTCTTTTTTCTTGTGTTGTTTTCCACTAATAATATATAACCATCCTTAAAACAGGTTATATTTACTTGAGAAGCAGAATTGTATTAAAAATCAAGATAATTAACCTTACTTTGTTCAAGTTTGTTCTTGATTTAAGTGCAAATCTAACACAATTAACTGAGGTTTATAATTAAAGCGAGAATTATTTTGCCTGTGGGGAACAAATAATAAACGTCATTTAAGTGCATTCATTAAGCTCATTAAGTTCATGTTATTAAATAAAATGATTCATTTTCAAGTATGTTTAGTTATTTCACTGGAAGACACGGGAAATAAATATCAAATAACAGTGGATATGTGCAATGATGTACAACCCAGAAAGAGTCTCGTAAAACGGTTCACATACATGAGAAAGAGTGAGTGTGAGAAAAAAATTGAAGGAACGAGGCGAGAGGGTGGGTGGGTGTGTGTGTGTGTGTGCGCATGTGTTTGTGTGTGTGTGTGTGTGTGTGTGTTGCGTGTTAATCTGATGCAGACTCTGTTTGCTTCTGCTGCTCACCAGCAACCACAATGAGGTCACACCTGTTGCACTGAAACAGCAGTCTAAAACGTACACACACTCAATATATAAATATATATATAAACGTATCCCTACAAGCCATTTGCTTGCATATATGGAAAGATACACGAATACGCAACCACATTCACACACATAAGAGTATGGGTCTGCTAGCATTGAATTGGCCTAATTCTTAAACATGCAATGTGAAAATGATTCCCAGATTAAATAAATAATGTTCTTTTACTTGATTATTTCCATTTACATATTTATTCTAGCAACTTGTCATTTTCAGGAACACCAGTAATGCATCTCAGTGCAGTTTATATCTATCTGCTCTTTCTTTATTTCGTTATTTCTTTCTGTTGTTCAAGGCAATAAGCACAACTGGACTCAATTTTGAGTTCAAATGACCTGACAAATGAAAAATCTTTCAATATCTTACAAGCATGACATCAATATTGATTTATATGTTTGGATATGTTTAACCAGTTGTTTACACTGTTGTTGTTTATTTTGTCGTCACATTTAGCAACTTGTTGTCTTGTGATGTCAGCATGAGCCAGTTACTCTCAGTTTAAAAAAAAAAGTTTTTGATCAATTGATTTTTACCCTTGTTGTATCTCATGTACCAAGTGTTGTGGTCTGTGTGGTGTCTTAAGGGACTTCACGACTGAGTTTTGTCTCACGAGTGTTCATATGATGAGTCTTCATATGATTTTGTCAATAGTTAACTTTGCACAACATGCTTAAGTTCTCTTAGAACAAGATACTTCTCTGTGATATTTCTCTTCATATATATGAAGAGTTTATTTTTAAAAAAAAATTATAAACACACTAAAAAAACTAATTTTGCTTATTACCGTGCATTCTGTACATATACCCCAATCTGAACCCTAACCACGTTTTGTCAAAAAAGCTGGTACTGTCCACTTTCAAGGTATTGCCTTGTTGTTTTTGAACAGAAGCTGATAAATCCATTTTAGCGAATCAGCACGCTGTATTTAGGTCAGGGGACAAGGCTGTTTTCACTTTGAAAAGACACGCTAGCTGAAAGAAGTTTCATCAAAGCTGACTAAAAGTGATCGAGAAGGATGGATAATTTCACCGAACTTGATGAACCTGTGTTATCTTTTCAGGGCGTAAAAGGGAAATAAAAGCTCAAATGTTTTCACGAACCTTGCAAAAGCAGGCGAAGGAAAAGCTCCATGTATTGCGTGTAAACACATCCATATACTCTACACTCTTAAAAATAACAGTGTTTCATGATGCCATAGAAGAACCCTTTTTTCTAAATGGTTCCACAAAGAGCCTTTAACATCTGAAGAACCTCTCTGTTTCACAAAAGGTTCTTTGTCTTGAAAGAAGGTTCTTCAGATTAAAAAAGGTAATAAAGAGATGGTTCTTTAACTGAATGGTTCTCCGTGGAACCAAAAATGGTTATTCTATGGCATCGCTGTGAAGAACCTTTTGAAGCACCTTTATTTTTAAGATTGTATGATGCTAATGTTTGTCAGCATCTACATTGTCATCTGAGGAGATATTAAAGATTAAACAAATGTTTTTAACTCTAAAACATACCCAAAAAATGTCTGTTGGAGTTATCTGATTTTGCTATAAAACAAAGTTATTATTATTTAATTAAAACAAACCTCATAGCAATTTAATGTTTACAATAATTAAAGCGATAGTGCACCCAAAAATAAAAATTCTGTCATCATTTGTTCACTTTCATGTCATTCCCCAAAAAAATAAAAAACCTTTCTTTTTTATATGTGGAAAAGAAAGTACAAAGAATGTCATGTTTGGACCTCAAAGGTCTTCCAAATATATCAAAAGTCACTCAGGTTTGGAGCAACATGCAGAAGAGAAAGTTATTACGAAATTTCCATTTTTATTTGGGTTAACCTAAAGAAAACTGAATTCAAAAACCCATGAAAGCGGTTGCCTTCAGGTTTCCATGACGCCTTATTTTGTAGAGTGTGCAGACATGCAAAGCCTACACAAGCATACATGTGCATGCATGCACATACGTAGAGATGTATAAAGTGGAAGCACAGTGTCTTTGAGTTGAATTCTACCAATGTGATCTCACATAACACCAGGAGCAAATCTAAACTCCATCGGCTTGAGCTGAAAACATCTATCATATTCTGCTCCGAAGCATTCGTGGCAGAACTTAAGGACACTTAGTGCTTCGACGGCAAATTTGCCAGTGCAGCATACACTACATATGACTGTTTATTAATTTCATAAACACATGGTTCGTGCTCCTATAAATTGATACTTCACTGCGCTGGAGCGCATTCAAAGGCTTTTGGCTCCTGCCCATTACCCTCAGCCTCTGAAAATATCAGCATCCAAGGCAAGAACTGAAATCTGTAACCAGATATTGAGGGCCTGGATATTGGACAGGGAAGAGCGTAATGAAAACTGCATGAGGGTCTCAGCGGAGGGTCTGGCTTCTGTGTCTAATTTAGCTCAGAACAATTCCTATTTATAAAGCACAGGCTCTGTTGTGGGACTGGAGTTGATTAGGGAAATGTCCCGAGTATAAGGGGAGCGTTTTGCAGGGATTTCTTGTCACTGGTCCTGAAGCTAGCGATCAGAGGTATAATGGCTGTGATGAGTGAGAGATTTTCTCGTGTCTATCTTTCTTGAGAGAGTGTTGTTTAGGTTGCAAACACAGTTTTTATATTGCACTATTTAAATACATTTGTTACAAAAAGCCTAAGTTTTGATCATGTTAATAATGGAGGCTTTAGCAGTTTGTGTATAGTGGGCGTTACATAACCCACAGAAAGTTTAATTCTAATTTCTGACAGTCTATATATATACAAAATGTTTATTTTTGGTGAACCATCCTTTAATGTGTGCTTTTCAGTTACTGTCATGGTAAATGCCATTAAACATAATGTGTTGATATTCAGGTACCAAGCTATAGTCGTGTGTCAATTTCCTTTTTAGATTGTATCATATTTAGTCAACCTATTCTGCTATTTGTTTAGTCAGGTTTTAGTTACTAAAACATCATAATCACGATTACTCATCATGATTGATGCCTTTTGAGACATTTCATCAGAACTATATTGCACTAAACGCAAAAAAGAAGAATATTAACTGATACACATGGATTATTTTACCTCATTTAGTTTCCTGATTGATTAAATTATCATTTCAATATAAATTTACATATTGAATTTACATGAAAACTGGTAACTTTTTCTCAAAAGCTAAAACAATGAAATTTATTGGATTAATTTTAAATTATTACAATTATATATTCATGTATGTCTATTAAAACGACAGAACAGACTTGTGGCACAAAGGTTGCATAAGTGCACTTTTTCAGCAACCACATCCATGTTTGGATTTATTGCAGTTCCTCACTGAGAAGGTCTGGCAGATATAGTCGCAGCAAACAGCCATGTGATGAAACACAGGCTGACTTTATTACACATTAATTTGTGCAGAATATCTCAGTGTAGATTGCTGAACTCCAACTTAAACATTTAGCAATGTTTTCAGCACTTTTCCAACCGTGTAGATTAAAAAGAACATGTTGCCAGGTTGCAAAGATAAAGTAAAACACTGGGCAGAAAGTGTGTCTTTTTAGAGGGATGTGAACTCTTAAAATCTGGCAACATCAAGTATGAAAATTCACAGATGTCTATACTTTTTCTCCTCCTGTTTTTAAAGAAAATACATAGTTATTTTGAAGATAGAATTGTGTTTTATTTGAACCTTTTTTGTCAATAATATTGCATGTTGATATAGTCAAAGTTTTAGGGTTTAATGAAGTCAGTGTCGTCTAATCTTTGCCTGACCAAGGAAAAAAGGTAATCAACAAATATGTTTCATTAACGAAATTAGCACTGATTGCATATTAAAATCATTTTATTAATTAACCTCTGACATATTTTGGAATATAACATGCAGTACGAAGATTTTCCATTCAAGATACTAAATGTTTTGAAGCTTTAAATGCTGCCTACACTAGGTTTTGGAACAGAGCCAGTGTACTTCTTTTGTAAACCAGATACTAGGCTTTGAAAAGGTCAATGCGTGTGCATCAAAAGTGTTTTTCATGTACGTGTACTCCATTCAGCGGCAGCTGTGTACTGGGTTCACCCAGAGTTAGTGTGTGTTTTCAGCGCTTGGGCGTGTGATTGTGTGTGACAGCAGCGAGTGAAGCCGATTCCTGGGTGTATGCAAAACACATTACCACAACACACAGCGAGTCTGAGGAACAAGAGGTGTTCGGTGGTCCTTCCATAATGATCTGTCATGATATGAGGAGGTAGAGGGATGTCAATGTCATTTATAATGTCTAGACGAGCTATTTTTGAGAGACTCTCGCTGCAGTGGAACAGACGTCATGAAGGCAGGATGAACACTTCCAGAATATCCACAGCACTGGAAAGTTCAGTGGAAATGCTCATAAAATAGTTTCTGTTTGATTCTCTGAGCATGTTAAAATAAATGCATCTAACATCTCTATAGCTCACATGTTCCAGTGAGTAATGGACCATTAGAAGAGATTGCAGACCCACAGTTCAGTTCGTTTCATGCTTATGAAACTTTTCTCTCCACCGCTGGTGACCTTTTTTTATTTCAGTACTGATCGTTGTCTCTCCTTATGATTAATTGCATATGTTTGTGATTTTCATTCGTTTGTAAGTTTCAGGCAGAGGTGTGTAAAAAGTAAATTAATGTAAATGTAGGTCATTCAGTATTTTACTTGCAGAAACACATACACTGTTATTCAAAAGTTTGGTTTCAGTAAGATTTAAGAAAAAATATATATTGTGCTCACCAAGGCTGCATTTATTTGATCAAAAATATATTAGAACTGTAATTTTTCTGAAATATTTATTTAAAAGAATTTACGATTTTAAAGAGCTGTTCTGTTTGAATACATTTTATCTGCTTAAGAAACATTTCTACTTATTTTTTTCCCTGCATTATAGAGTCTTTACTGTCACTTTTGATCAATTTAATGAATCCTGTATGAATAAAAGTATTAATTTCTTTAAACAAAAATGCCACTGACCCAAAACTTTTAAAACAGTAATATATTACATGCACTTATTCCGAATTATAAGTGTTCCATCCCAAAATAGCAGATGGCCTGTTGCTGATCTACATGTAAAAATACACAGTGATAAGAACTTGTTTAGGAGTGGTGTGACATACTGTAGTGTTATGTTATGTTATGTTAAGGTCAAAATATTGTGAAGTCGGAGGAACTGAAAGGTTTACACCCTACTTTCAGTGAGGCTATCAACAATTGACAGTCATTATAACAACTGTAATGGAGGTGGACAAAGTACTTCATTTCTTGAGGGTGAAAGTACAGATGCACTTGCTTATAAAAGTACACAAATCCCAAAAGTAAATTTCCTTTATAAGGTCAACACACTATTTTTTATTATTGTATGTAATCCTTGCTATAACCCTATCCCTCTTAAGCAACTTTTAATACATTATGCCTTATAAATACACTGACTAGCTTATAGTATCTTTGCAATAAAGAGCTTTTATTTTTTTTAAAAATCAAACCTGCTTTAAAATCCCAGCAACACAACTGTAGCTTTATAACTTTATAACAGCAAGATTTATTTGAAACCAAGACAAACATTTCAAACATGCTCTCTTATCACTCTCTCTGTGCAGTACTGCTTCAGGTCAAAAAACCATAGTGTTTTGTTAGGAGACTCACAACAGTGCCTCTGTGGCTAATATTGTCGTTTTCACAATTTAGCTAAATCAGTCAGTATCTAAATATATACCACGATATTATTGAATTGTTGTGAATAGATTTCTTAGTTGCAACTGGTCATTGTTCACTAATTGTGAATTGTGAGATATAAAGTCAGAATTGCGAGATATAAAGTCAGAATTGCGAGATATAAAGTCAGAATTGCGAGTTATAAAGTCAGAATTATGAGTTATAAAGTCAGAATTGCAAGATATGAACTCTATATGAACTCACAATTCTGAGAACATATTAGTTTTTTTTTTCACTCAAATTTGGACTTTATAAATCACAGTTGCGAGTTTATATCTTACAATTCAGATAAAAAAAAAAGTCAGAATTCGCAATTCTGACTATATAACTCGCAATTGCAAGCTTATATCTCTATATTATAGTGTCTATAAAGTCAGAATTGCGAGTTTGTATCACGCAATTCTGAGAAAAAATAGTCCAATTTGTGAGATAAAAAGTCGAAAACAGGCTTCCATTGATTACTCATAGACTTTTTGGGAGAAAAAAGAAAAAAACCCCACTGATTTTCTACTTCGAGGACCTTGATAGAAATGTAGCGGAGTGAGAAGTATGATATATGTTATTTTAAATGTAGAAATTAAAGTCGTAAGTTCACAGAAACAATAATACTGAAGTAAAGTACAGATACTCGAAAAGTGTACATAAGTAAATGCACTTAGTAACTGTCCAAAGTCTGGACACATCTGCTCATTCTGTATTGTTTTCCTTGTTTGAGAATAATAGTTATCAGCACTATGAAGTAATGAAATTGTAAATATGGGAATAATTAAGTGATCAAAACATGATATAAGTGAAAACTTTTCTTTGTCTCAAAATTCCAGCTGTGCGTTCAACTTCAAAAGATGCATCCTGGGATTATTTTCAAAATGGTATTGAAGGAGTAGAAGTAGAAATCATTTTGTCTATAAATCAGATTTCATGCATTCAACGAGAACTAATAATCAGCTGTATGTTTTTCTGCAAGACTGTTTAATAGAAGATGAGTGTTCAGGGAAGTTTTTTGATTCGTTATGGAAATTAAATGTTATTTATTATATCCATCCATCTATCATCTTGTCCTTTCTTTCATCACCTAAATCTCATGACCATAGGTGAGAATAGGAACGTAGTTTCACTGGTAAATCTCAGTCTCATGCTCCATCATTCCCTCACACGTGAACAAGACCCCAAGGGCCACCTGGAGCAAAACTCTCCTCCAACCTGGAGAGGGCAGAGCAAGCCACCTTTCTCTGATCGAGCACCATGGCCTCAGACTTGGATGTGCTGATTCTCCTCCCCGCCACGTCACACTTGACTGCAAACCGAGTTCTGATTTATTAAAATCTTTTGAAAATCCATTTGGTGCCACTAGTGGTGCAAGCCACATTTTAGATTTAATGCAAGAAAATATCCTAATTCAATATGTAAGACCAATAAACCAATTATAAGATTCAAATCTTTCAAAATAGATTCAAGTTGTAAGAAAAAAAGACAAATTAGGAGACTTGAGAGATTGTTAAACTAATAAAACTGCTAAATTATCTGCAAATGAATGGAGCCAGAATTAATTCCAATAATTACTACATAGGGTTAGAGGTTTAGAACAAACCTTAACCAGACCATTCAAGGAATATTAATACTGTCCTGCTTTAATGTGTTTACAGATTGGCCAATTATAATAATGTGACTGTAATAAGAACATGTGATATCAAATTTGAAGCAGACGGAGTCATTCAGACCCACAGACCACTGGTATTTTACCAAAGGGACAGAGGAGGATCTGGCTTTTAAAACATCATTCTAAACTCATGTAGATTAATTTGGGTATTGCTTTAGTTGTTGTTACTTTGAAAACTAACAGTAATGATGCAATTTCACCACACAGCTCAACACCTGCTCTTAAACACTGATAAGCTTGTTTTCCATTAGTATCACTTTCAGACCTCACCCAACACCTGAATAAAAGCGCGGAAAAGCTAACAAACATTTGGCTTTTTAAGCAAACACATACAGATCCTCCCAAACACACCCTATAACTGTTATTGCTACAGCCCCACCAAGATGCAAAACCACTAAGAACATTAGTGCCGCATTTTTAGCTCCAGTTCACACTGTGTTTTCACACTGTGTTTTCACAGAGTAACTTGCACATGTCCGCATTAGGACTTAAACCCTCAGAGATCCACTGTTGCAAAACTGCAAAGCATCTTAAAAACAATTCAGCACTAATTATGGGTTAAAATATACAACGGTTTATGATTTTATGACATGTAGCATTGCTATGAGACAGTTAAAATCTTTGGGTTTAATTAACTTATTTCTAAGTTTGGACAAGAATAAATGGAATACATGGAAAATTAGAATTTGCTTTGCCTTTTTAAAACTGTGCCCTGAAGCATCTGCACACAATCGGTTTATTTGTCGTTCAAACCTCAGACCGATGCGTCATCAGTGCCTCAATTATCCGTCTGAAAGCGTGCAAGACTGATACGCGACGGAGACTCTTCTACCATGAGAACTCTCACACACAGACAAAAATCCTTAATCGTCTTCAAAACCTCTCCCTTCCTCTCTCCCTTATTTGCCAGAGTGCGATAAAACAAGTTAATTATGGCGTTGAAAATATGAGGATAATGATAGGATATAAGATGATGGTCGCCCTGAGGTTATGAGCTTTTGATTCTCTCTGTTGCCTTTTTTTTTTTTTTCGCTCACTAAATCCAAGACGCCCTTCCCAGAAAAAGCTGAAGTTGTTTACAAGCGGTTTATTGACTTGCGTTGGGTTATGGGAGATTTTCAGGTTGGTCTTTGTGAAAGGAATCAACTCAGAGTTCTTTAAGTTAACTATTTCAGATGCTTATTTCAATGCATTTGTGGTTCACTTATGCCATATAGAAGATTAGGTTGTAAAAAAGGAATCTGAATAACCAAATCTGTTTTCTTCCTCCATTAATTACATAAGGAGATATTAGGTTATCAAAAAAAGTCAATTTCATTCAGAAATTGCTAGTAAATTTTGCAAATAATTGGTGATTTGGTTAAAGGAAATTGGTGGAGCAAAATATTACATGTACTGCATAAACATAAGAACTTTTTTTTTGAATAATGTATGGGTGAATAATCCACAATAAAAGCCAGGAATATACGTTATTGACATACAAACAAACACACACACACACACACAAGTAGTTTGAAAAAAAAAATATTGGAGTACATTTTATAAGAATATATTATTTCAGTTTTCCACTATCTGTCTATCTATCTGTCTCAATTTACTTAATTGTACCTGTTTGTAATATTTACTAGCAGTTTTTCCACTGTATGCTCTGTTTTGATACCATGTTGACTGTGAAGTTATAATCTAAGTAGACACAAGTGCAAACATTCAATTTTATGAAGCTACTGTGCACAAAGTGTGTATTTTAGATGGTTAGCATTTAAACTACAGTAATCTAGTATCTTTGAACATTTCATAAACTATAGGGAACTCGGGAAGTGGCCTTTTCATTCATCTGATGAGGTAGTAATTTTAGTTTCACTAGTGAACTAGTTTTAGTTTTAATTTGAGAATACCTGGCATAATCTAATCTTCATTGGCACGTGTGTGCTGAACAAAGCTAAACCAACGAGTGTGTTTGTGTGTTTATGGAGTAGCAGTAGTTCCTTTTCTGAGGAAAAGCCCCAGATGAGCAGACAGGGATTCCCCCTCTCACAGACCCACACACTCACACACACACACACACTGACGTTTTCTTTCTTCCCATTCCTCTGCTCTTCTGTGTCTGGACTGGTCAGACTGTCTGGATCACTCTCACGACATTCCCATGCAGACACACATACATACTGTACAAGTTGCAAAATCTCTCACACTTTCTTTCATTTTTGCAGACAGATGACAGACATCATGCTGCTGACTCGTTATGTCACAGTGATGACTTGGCGATTTCCCTCCATCTAGAAAAACTTCATGACAAATGTTCACACTCACTTCCTGTTGGACATTCCATGCTTCATTTAACTGATGTCTCTCTGAAAGTGTGAAAGCAAATTTAGGAAGTAACTTTAAAGTTCAGAATTTCACAGAAACAATCCGCTTTATGCAGGGTTTAACTGCTTTATTTCATATGAACTGAGAAAATTGATATGAAATAAAGATTTATTGGCTGTGAAATGGCTATTAATATGTTTAATATTTTAAATGTTGTATTTTATATATAGGGGCGAAATATATTTTTAAATGAATTTGTATTATAATAATATTATAATTATTATTTAATATTTATTATAAAGTATGATTTTTATCAATTCTATATGATTATAAATACCATATTATATTTATTGTATAAATAGAATTTAAGAAATATAATTTCATTATTTTTGTTATTATATTTACTACTTGTTTTTGGTGGCTTAATTCAAGGAATATTTATTTACAACAGATGTTTTCATTTGTACACATTTAGTATGTGTCTTTAATTTAAACAATTCTTTATTTTTACCTCATTTATTACGTTGCATTTCCTGATGAGGTCACAGACAACTGGCAAGTAATTTTTAATTCAGTATATGATTTATGAGTTGCTCTTTTAATTGATTAGTAATGTTGTAATGTTTTAAAGGTTCATTATTTTTACATTTATTTCTTAGGGAAAACATGTTTGCCAGCAAAAATGAGCTCAGCGGTGTGAAAACACTCTTATCTCTCATTTAAGGGCCACTGATAGGAAGTCAAACTTGGCGAGCCCATTATGAGTGATTAAACATGCAGCGAGTCTGTTAACAAGCTCGTTTTAGAGTTTTGTCTTTAATCAATGCAATGGCAGAGACTTTACATGATCTTGGATTGATTAGCTCAAATAACAAGCACAGAACGACACCTTCCAGAACTGTGACTGAGTTTACAAACACACCAGAACAGAGCTGTAGTCAAAAACTATACAGGCAGAAAAAGCCTGATTTGCAATTTAGAAATGATGTAATCATATGCATTTTTATGTTTTTATGGGCTTAGTTGACACTTGTATCCAAGGTGATGTTGCTTTTGAAGGAATGCATTTCATCAGTTCATGCAGTCCCTGGGAATCGAATCCATGACCTTGGTGTATTATACGCCACAAGAGTTATGCATCTATACTCTGTGTGTTTCAGTCAGAAAATCTACATCAACATAATCATGCATGTTGACTGCGTACACTCATGTGCACATGCTCTGACAAGCGTGCTGTTTTGATGAATTCCTCTGTTCTTTGTCGACCTACTTTTTTAATTCCCTTATTCCTCATTCCAGAAGTTTGTGAAGATGGAGCGCTTCGTCTAAACAGAAAAAAGATAAACATGTGGCTTTTGTTGCAGATGGGAATGAATGACAACATTCCACATGAGACCACATAAAAGGCCCCCATTTCACACCATTTCTCCTCTTTCTCTTCAACCACTTTATCCCACTTTAATTTTCCTCTTTTACACATTGTTTGTTTTTCTCTTGGTTTTACATTTTCGAATCTTACAACATCTACCTATTGTTTGTTCATTCCATCATACATTATACCCTTCTATCTATCTATCTATCTATCTATCTATCTATCTATCTGTCTGTCTGTCTGTCTGTCTGTCTGTCTTTCTATCGATCTTTCTATCCATATGTCTATCTGCCTGTCAGTCTGTCTGTCTATCTATCTGTCTGTCTGTCTATCTTATGTATCTATCTATCTATCTATCTATCTATCTATCTATCTGTCTGTCTGTCTGTCTGTCTTTCTATCGATCTGTCTATCCATATGTCTATCTGCCTGTCAGTCAGTCTGTCTGTCTATCTATCTGTCTGTCTGTCTATCTATCTATCTATCTATCTATCTATCTATGTATCTGTCTGTCTGTCTGTCTGTCTGTCTGTCTTTCTGTCTGTCTGTCGGTCTGTCTGTCTGTCTTTCTATCTATCTGTCTATCTGTCTGTCTATCTGTCTGTCTGTTTGTCTGTCTGTCTGTCTGTCTTTCTATCTAGCTATCTATCTGTCTGTCTGTCTGTCTGTCTGTCTGTCTGTCTGTCTTTCTATCGATCTGTCTATCCATATGTCTATCTGCCTGTCAGTCTGTCTGTCT
>JAUMHE010000062.1:19447895-19461013 GCA_032359235.1 Enteromius mattozi | reverse complement strand
CCCCCCCCCCCCCCCCCCCCCCCCCCCCCCCCCCCCCCCCCCCCCCCCCCCAACAAACAAACAAACAAAAAACAAAACAAAAACAAAAAACAGACGGATTTTGGCGTTTTGAGGTTTTCGTGGAAAAATAATAATAATAATAATTTAATTGTTTAATAATAAAAAAAATAATTATTATTGATAATAAAGAGCATAACAATAGCAACAACAATTATTATTATCGGCCTATTGTTATTATTTTTGCACGTCTGTTGTTGTTTTTTTTTATTGTACATTAATTGTAATTAATAAACACACGTGTTTGTTTTGTTCTTGTTTGTTTTAATGCACTGTTCTCTTTATGTAACCAAACGCTGGTTTCAAACGGAGTTCTTTAGTATGTGAGCCCGCGGAATTCTGGCACGAATCCTGCCAACACGAGTTAAACCTCAAGCCCACTGCACATATAGAACACTGAAACATACACTTCTTCTTTCCGTCACAGAATGAGCCAATAAAAGAACGAATACAAGCAGAATAAAATTTAATTAACGACTGTAACGAATTATTTGACTGTTTAAAATGTCAATTATTATTGTAAAGGCATTTATGTTGGCTTTAAAGAAATGTTAGACATCCTAAATTGTAGTATATTATAAATTATAAAGAAGATATGTAGTAATAATAATAATAATTACTCGATTTGTCTTGCAAATGGAAGAAAAAAAGTTCCCTCTGACTGCATTTACACTAGATGCTTCAGTCGTGCAGAGTGAAAACGCAGAATTTAAAACTGCACATTTTTATATAATGTATAGATGAATGTGAATAAATAAATATTTATCAGTTGGGGCATTTGTAGAGAGAAAATGTTTTTTTTCCGTTTACTCACCTTAAACAATTTGTTAAGGGTTTGTTAATCAGTCAGTTAGTGTTAATTTGTTGATCTTTATCGTGTTCTTAGCTTCAGTTTTAATGCGCGTAAAAACATTTATGCATCATCATCAATAAACATCAAAAGGAGAAAAAAAAAAAAGAAACTGATGAAAGGCACAGAAAACGATGGATTCTTTAAGATCACCAACTGTAACTGCGAGAATCGCTTTATTTCTGCCTCTCTGTTTTTTCTTTCCTTTCAGTCTGCCTCCCTCTCTCTGTCTTTTTCCTTCCCATTCAGTGATAGTTTAATGCGCTTTAATTCGCTTTCCGAGGCGCCACTGAAGGTTTTCAAACGACAAATGCGCCTACTAGTGGAGACAGTGTGAGCTCAGGGTGTGTCAACCACACTAGAACTCATTAGATTCTAATTAAACACCATGTAAGAGACTTATAAAAATCCATTATCATAATTATTGTTCTTCTGTTATGATGGAGCAAAACCATTAGTTATTAGAAAATTAATTTAGCACAAGTTGCATGGGAGATATACTTTAATTTAGCACTTTAGTTTTTTTTTTCTGTGAAAAAATACTTGTTTGAGTATTATGTTTCAGCGTTGCTTAAGTATTGTTATTGCTACAGTTTTTAACCTCATTTGTTTTTGAGGGATAATTGTTGCTCTAACAATTAATGGTAATTTACTGTTTCTGGATTGCTTAATACAAGAGTAATTTTTACAAAAGATAAACTGGCATGCACACATGAATAACTTCGACAAATGATATTTAAATTTTTGTCTGTGGTTTTTAAAGGTTACACCTGGCAAACTCTAAACTCTGATCCATTATGTGCCATAACATGTGAGGAGAGGATTGAAATATTTATTGATTGTTCATTAAGTATATGGCTGATAATAGAGCTTTCAGATTTGCTTCGGCGCGTTTGATGGGCGCATCAAACCCAGCCCTGTTCTCGGATTGGTTGAGTAAACCCGGCCCTGCTCGCTGATTGGCGGAGCGCTCAGCGCACTCGAGGCTATAACGAGATGAGTAAATAACGCTGGTCTGCAGAGCGCAGAGCGCAGCTTTTGCAGGCACGTACGTCTGACTACCACCAACATTTTTTCTTGTTTAAACTCACTTTCTCGCCTAAACATTCAGCTGGAAGAAGAGCATTTGACAACTAAACCGGACTTTCTTGCAGAAGTTCTTCTGAAACTCTGGGATTAATTTGTGTGGACTTTATTTTCAGATCCTTTGGACTGATAGAACGGAAAGTGTCGCTCTGACTGAAAGTAAAACTGACATCCAGGAGCAGCACACACCTGCTGTACACACTCTGGAATAAATGCGGTTTGATAATCAGCTTTAGAATAATAGTGGCATATGCTTTTGAAAAGCATACTTGTATCAGTTTTGTGCTTTGACTCTAAATTGCTTTCATCGTGCAGAACGAGAGTGTTCGAGCGCGTATGTGTGTGCTTGCGGTTTCTTGGTTTTTGCTGAAGTCAGTAGGAAACTCGAACGCACTTCAACGCTTCTGCGTCCTGCACTGAAACTCAGAGTAAACGGTCACGGAGGAGTTTTCCGGGGCCACTATCACGGACTTTCTGTAGGCTACTTACCCCCATTTGGGTGCCTGAGCTTCACGGGAGTCTCATTTGCAATCTGTTGTGATGCATATTCCCGTAGACCCGAGCACGAGCAGACGGTTCACACCGCCCTCCGCCTCGTTCCCGTGCGCTAAAGTGCCCGAGAGCCCGAGTATGAGCGCACCGGGACCACTGCGGGCCGGCCGGCAGCTGGAGAGCCGCTCCGTGGTGGACGTTCTGGCGGATCACGCCGGAGAGCTGGTGCGCACAGACAGCCCCAACTTTCTCTGCTCGGTGCTGCCGTCACACTGGAGGTGCAACAAAACACTGCCTGTGGCTTTTAAGGTAAATAAACCATTACTTTCCGTAATATTAATAATTTCATAGCGTTGTCTGTTAAATTAGTAATAAATTAGCAAGTAAACAGAAGTCGCGCTCTCCTGAAGATATAACCATAGCAACGGTAGGCTGAGCGAGACTTTTCCGTTAGAATCCAAAACAAACTGTCAAACAAACTGTATGTGTTATTATTAATACTAATCGCTTATTGAATATTTATATATCATAAGTTCATAAAAAAAGATATGTTTTACAGGTAGAGTGAAATATTTGACGTTTGGTACGTCAAAAGTCAAATCGGTGGCGGGAGCCATGCTCACCACAGTTCGTGTTTTGGAAATCACTGACAATAAAAAATTAAATATAATAAATAAAAAAGACCACTCACCTGAAAGTCACTGAATAATTCAAGCACTTGCATTTTTTTTTTCTGAAATCATCGTTACATAATTCTGCTAAACGGATAATTTAACTAGAATATAGGCTGAATATTTATCACGTCAGTGACAATTTGACAAGACATTGTAAGGTATTATTATTATTATTATTATTATTATTATTAGCCTATTTTATTATTATACAACAGTATTATTATATTATTATTATTTAATTGGAAATGAGTAGTTATAGCCTTATGATCACTGCGACGACGATATTTCGGTTATAATATTTTGTTCGAGAAAAAGTACTGTTATTATTATTCATATCAAAATTGTGTTTATTTTTATATTTACCAAATATACAAATCCAAATCGTGCCCTTGCTCCAAAAATAAGCTAATTCAGATAAAAAAGTTTAATTTGGTTAGAAAATTGTCTGTTTAATCTCGGAGCAAATCATAAATATCTTATGTTCATATAAATAAAACAATACTAACATTAATCGTTAATAAATGTATGAGCAAGCTTATATTGTAATGATTAGCTATCGCGGGGGTTGCAACCCGATTTGTTTGGTTTGGGGTTTGTTGGGTTTGTGTGTGTTGTTGATTGGGTTTGTTGGGTTGATCTGTGTGTTTATCAGGTGGTGGCTCTGGGTGACGTTCCTGACGGGACTCTGGTCACGGTGATGGCGGGGAATGATGAGAATTATTCCGCGGAGCTGAGAAACGCGTCTGCCGTCATGAAGAACCAGGTGGCGCGATTCAACGACCTGCGCTTCGTGGGCAGGAGCGGCAGAGGTACCACATCTAGTCATTTGTTTTTCTGTCTGTGGTCAGCTACATGAATGCAACAACATGTTTATACTACATCATATACATACATATATATATATATTTTTTTTTTTTTTTCTTCATGCAAGCACAATAAACAAATAAATAAATACGCAATAAACACACAATCTCTAGTATTGCGCAGTGGAGACTGGAAAAAAGGCACATATAACAGCATGCTTCAGTTACTTGTCCCAGATAAATAAATTCCCCACAGCAGAATTATTCTTAAAAGATTTGAGGCTTCAAAAAAAACATCTTGTTTACACACCTAAAAACACCCTACCTCTTACATAGCTAACATTCTTTCACAAGGTTTTCCTTCTCGTCTTTTTCCTCTTGGCCTCGCTCCTCGCACTCACATTTTTCCTGTAAATGTTACACTTTAAATAGTTGCAGACGGATGAGTGGAAAGCGCTGCAGTGTGCGAATTAAAAGTACCTTTCATTTCTGCAGTCAATTACCCCACCCTCATAGCCCTCATACAAGCCGCGGCTTTCTCCCCCTCAAAGCGCAGCTTCATTGCATTTAGAGATCACACACACACACACACACACAGACACAGCGGAGTCCCGGGAACAATCTGGAACACATTGTCTGACTAATCCACATCATAAACGCATTTGAAAGCGCATCAAAGCAGTAGTGCTGTCTCTTTCAGAGGAAACTCATTCATTTCTCCCAGCTGTGTGTGACCCACCTCACTGGGATTGTGCATCGAATTTATTTACTTCATGCGGCCTGAGGAAGTTTCTGTTTGACCTGAGGGCTCTTCTGGCATGTAATCAACTTTATGTAATGTAGTAATTTTTCAAAACTGAAAAGAAAAAGGTGCAAAGCTGTCAATTGAGCTGTTGCCCTAAGGTTAAAAAGCTAAAAGGCACTGCATTTACCCCTAAATGGTATATATTATTACCTTAAAGACACATATAAAGTACACCCAATGTGTGCATATTAATACCTTTCACAGTACTGTCCTTTTTTCTGAGAGTTTACATAGTCCCGTATGCCACTGAATTTAGAAAATATGAATTATTATTTTGCCATTGGCATGTTGCTAAAATAGTGGCTGCACAATATTTGTTATAGTTCAAACCACAAATTCTTTCCGTTTTTGACTCAGCTTGTTGACAGTGTGGTCCGGAAATCTGAAACAACAAGAGAAAATGCTTCTGTTTTGCTAATTTTTTCAATACAAATGTTATTGTCAGCAGAATAAAAAAAAAAAAAAAAGTTGAATTGCAAAAATTTTGTTAAAATGCCCTTATTTTGTTTTAGTGTTCACCGCACTCAAGACACAAGAATGAAACCTGACGATCATGATTTTAGAGCGCTTATGTATATATTAAAAGATTTTTTTTTCGGTGAATCATGCAATACTTTTTCAGACCAGTGAGTGACATTTTATACCGTGTCATCTTCTTGTGCTCAGGAAAGAGCTTCACTTTGACCATCACTGTGTTCACTGGACCACCCCAGGTCGCCACATACCACCGCGCTATTAAAGTCACCGTGGATGGACCTCGAGAACCAAGACGTGAGTACTCAGAATTCCCCTGAATGACTATCAAAAAAAGCGTTGACCTAGCAGCCCCAACAGTGATAACATTATCTTGCACTGGTATCCACCTCTTTGCATGACAATGTTCTGCATGAACTCAAATGGTTTGTTTTATATAGAGTACTTTATCAAGAGCTGCGTGTTTCTTTATGCACAAAACCAGCAAAGAATACAACATAGAAGCGCTGCCGGTTTAATGATTTATTGTCTGTGTATAATTTTATGCTAGACTGCAAATCACAACTCTGGTAGAAAAGCATTTCTTTTGCTGTGTTTGATAGCGAGGGAAAGTACTTGAGAAGGTGATACGAGATGAGATAGTCTCCCCTTTGTGTCTGCTTTATACCGTGTTATTTACTGCAGTAAAAACCAGCCTGAGCAGTCTTTAGAACGTGTGCCAAGTAAAACAGATTAGTTAATCTGTTGGTTCCTGGAGTTTTTCTTACTGTATTAGAGCTGGGAGGTTGGTCATTGCACACTACTGTTGCTAAATCGGTGAATGTGCGTAATGGTTTTGATATTATACTATGTTGGGACGGAGTATTTGGATAGTGTGATGAGTATTTAAACTATTTTTGCAGCAGCGACAGCTTTAAAAGTTCTATGAGTCATTCACAGATAATACCGGGGAGCAGAGTAAGTGTGTGTGAGTGTGTTCCCAAATAGTGCAGTCTATTTTTGTGAGTAAGTGTTGGTTTCGATGTCTCCTTGTTTGGGTGTATACATACCTGTACAGCAGCGTGTGTTAATATTAAACAGCGAACAGTCCTTCGTGGTCTAGATGGTTGCCAACCTCAGATGTCAGTTGTGGTGTATTATTAAGCCGTTTCGGGCGCAGAGAGTGAGGGTGCGTCTCTGAGCCGCAAACACAGAGGGCTCAATGAAAGTGGCCACTCTTTCTGACCAGCAGGGTCAGCAGTGCCTGACCGCATTAGAGCCGCTGAATTAACACAGCACTGAACGCCTGCTAGGGGGTGCAGATCCATAATGCTAATGCAGTGCACGACCACAACAAGAGGAGACTGGAGAGAAAGAGAGAGAGAGAGAGAGAAGAGTCAATGCCACTGTTTACAGAGCTGTTGTTATATTTGTTCAAACAGTAACTCCAAAATATACATTGGAAACTGTAATGAATTTATGACATTTATGACATATGTCATTGCACTAGATTTAAAACCAAGCACAGGTACACTTTTTTAAGCGGAACGGCAGTTTGTTTTGGTTTGAAATGACAAGTAAATGGATCCAGCATACCTGAAAAGACCGTTTAGGAAGGTTTATAAAGGTTGAGTGAACCTCACAAAGTCTGTCAAGAATCAAGAACATGCCCAGTTCAAATTTCCAATTTAAAAAAGTAATAAGAAATTAATTAGCTTAAAGAAAAAGCCTATTTTTAGAAACAATATTTATTTTATTTTTTTATTTGATAGTTCAGCACACCCCACTGCCAGTTCTCATGATTTATTGCAATATATATTGGTTATTATTATTTATAAATTAAGTTACAATTAATATGGCAATTTATATATATAGTAAATTTACATAATTTGTTGTACAGTATTACATAATTTGAGCAAAATATTAAAGAGGTATATTGCTGTGTGCAATGTAAAAAAAAAAGTCCTAATTTTTTTTTTTTTTTAAATGTGACCTGGATATGTTTGTTCTGTAAAAATAATCTAGCATTATGTGAGTAAATGCCACTTGTTTTGATATTTTATAAATTCCAATGACATGTAGTAAAGCAAAGCATATGCAAAAATCACTTTTGGTTCAATCCGGCACTATGTTTACTTTTTGGTTACGTCTGTAATTCTAGATTTCCTCATGCATGTCATATCTATCAAATGGCTGACTGACGCTTGGCCTGTAATGACTCTTTAGAGCCGTTTCCTGCAGAGCGGGTCACACTGCCGTACCTGTAGTCTACGCTCACTCAACTAGCACTAATGAACAGGTGCTTCAGAAGCCATGCAGTTCGAAATGATGTGGGATTGAACGCGGTCCGGTTCCATTATAGCCCTTTGAGTATGTGAACTTACTTCAGACCAGCAACAAAGATGAGATACAGGATATGAGATGTTTTTAATAAACAATACGTTAGAAATATTAAATGATAATGTGACAGGTAGAAAAAAAAGTGTATACTGATTATCCCATCATGATGAATACTAATTTGTGTGATAGACTGAATTTACTGAGTGGTTTATTTGCAGTTTGTGTGTGTATTCTGCTTTTGTCAGATATGTTGTGTTGATGGCATCTTTCATAAGAAAACCACACCCTCTTCTCCCCCCAGGCACAGGCTGACTGAGGCAGTATGTGTACTTTGATAGTGCTGCCAATAGAATAATACCTCATTAATGTTTACTTACAGAGTTGATAAACCTGATGGACAGGACCCCACAAACACTCATGTTTTTATGTTTTACGGGGACTTTCCATAGATATGATCAATTTTTAATTCTAATTTACCTGTTACCATCAAAGAAAACTGCTTTTCCACATTAAAAGAAATCATCATTTAGTATGATTTGTAAGGCGTTTTCCTAATTGGGACCAAAAAACGTCTTCAGTATTTGGTTCTCACATCACAGACTTGACCTGGACCATATATGTATAAATACAAAAGACTTGATATAGTCTAAGAGTGATATAGTCGCACTATAACAATATAGTCAGAGTGCGATTTTAGCCTCACTACTTCACAATTTCATGTGTAATTTAACATGTCACTTGCTGTTTCTAAGTGAACATAGTTTCAGAGTAAATCCAACACCTTTTTTATTTTAGTGTGTATGAAGGTCATTAACCAACAACCTGTCAAAGCTAGCGTCATTCATTTTAAAGATGCAAGCACACTTACTAAGCGAAACATCCCTAGCTGGTTTGGAATTCTTTGCAGAAAAAGGCTCTAAATGTGAAGAGCTTATTGAGCGCAGATGCCAGTTGAATTGAAATTTCATTCACAAGAGAAGAGTCGAGATTATGAGCCGGGGTTTCGGGTTCGACTGTATTTGCATTTTGGCACACAGTTCGTAGAGGGCATGTAAATCTGTTAACAATATCATTTGCTGTGTTATTTTTCCACAGATATCTCTCTGTGTTTCTGTAAATAAAGGAGTGTACATGCATACATTAGTATGTGTGTGTGCGTGTAAAACACCTGCCAGGTGTGTCATCCATTAAATAATGCATGCCACACCCATAGATATGAGTACATAGTTCTGCATATTGCAGATGACATCAAAAAAAGCCTTATTTGAGACTTAGCTTTCCTTTGGGAGGATAAAAAGCTTGTGTGTGTGTGTGAGTGTTTTGCACATTTTTAATGGTGGAATCATCACACTAATGCTATTAACAGTCATTCTGTTATGTGTGCATCATAAGAGCGCTTCTTCAAAGCAGCGCTAACGGCGAGTGGCAGCTTTCGTCACCGCTGACGCTAAATATGAATGGAGCCAATATCGGACGGCAAATGAATGGAATGCGTTTGAAAAATGAACAGGCGATTCATTACAGAGCAAACGCATGCAGTGCAGATTTAACCATTGATGCTTTAGCTTGCATTCAATGATTCCTTGCTGATACTAGAGCTCCACAGCTACAAAACAAAAAAGATGCTCTCATTATCTTTACCTCCCGGTCATATTTTCTTTTCTTTGAGGGATAAACTCAACAAAGGAGGGCAAGAGAGGCATGGAGTGTCTACACCCCTGCACACACACATCTTACAGGCTCAACTTGTGTTTGTGAACTTCCTTGTTTATTCTTTCACCCAAGCAGACACCATTAGCAGCTTTAAAGAGTAATTTAATAAAGTAGCATAATAAAGCACCTCACAGTCCATGATAAACGTCTGAGAGGCATTGAGTAGGAGAGGGAGACAGAAAGGGGAGGGAGGAGTGTTACGGGAATATTATAGTGAATCATCTGTTTATTTTTCTGCCATTTTAAACAGTGAGGAAAATTCTGCAAATAGCCTAATTGAAGAAGCGAGATGTGCCCAGACTTCCAGTAACACACACACACATGCCGAGCTTGTTGGGAAAAGGAGATTTTCTTTTTGTCAGTGCGTAGTGTTTCAGCATTTTAAATGGGTCATATCATGAGGAATCAATTTATCCTTGATCTTTTGAGATGAAAGACTTCATTGTGTCATGAAACTTTTCAAGCTCGAAATTTTCTGCTAACATGTCCCGCTTCCGCACTTCCACTGCTTTCTGATGTCAGACAGACACGTTTGACCATGACCGCCGTATGTTAATGATGACTGTTTGCTTTTCAGAAACTTGACCCATTGTAATGATGGCAAGATAATAAAGAGGAAGTAGAATAGATACTATTATTTTTAAATATGGGAAGATCTAAAGATAAGATGAAATGTAGGAAAGTCTGTAAAATTTTGCAGGTCGTTCTGAAGAATACCAATATTAGAAATAAGCGTCTGAATTTATTTTCAATGAAATCACTGATCTGAACAACTTAAGGAACATGTTTCAGTGCATATTGTCTTGTAAGAAGTAAAATGTTTATTTCGCAAGTTCAGAGGACATTTACATAAATATTTTAATGACAGCAGGTGCATAATGGTCAAGACTAAACCACATTTTATGTATTTGTAAAATTCTAATATTATTTTGTAAATTATTATACAGTTATATATTAAATAAAATAAAACTAATTAAAAAAATAATGAAAAATTTATACACACATTATGTATATATATATATACATATTTATTTTTATTATATAATCTATATTAGATTTAAATTATATTTATATAATGTTAGAATATAATATATTTTTATTATAATATTGTACAATGTTGTATGAATATATATATATATATATATATATATATATGTGTGTGTGTGTGTCTCTCTCTCTCTCTCTCTCTCTCTCTCTCTCTCTCTATATATATATATATATATATATATATATATATATATATAAAATGATGTTTCTTTTAAGGTTATGGTTTTAGATAATTCCAGAAACAGCTTTAGTATTAGAAAAACTACAATTAGACTGTACAAATAGACTTTATATAGTCTACACTATGTCCTTATTAGATGGCAAAGTAAACATATGCGTGTGTGAACTATAAAACTGAAACCTATTTCACTTGACAGATATATCTCAGTTCTCACACTCCTGCAAGCTGCAGTTGCGTCAAATCCTGTCACAAGTGCATATACGCGTAGGTGCTTGCGTTTTTATGTCAAGGGTCTCTTCCTGCCCTTTAACACCTCTAGCAGTTCTCATCAGAGCACCTCTGCCCACTTTTCTGTCATCCCCTCCCTAATTTCCACTCCATCTTCCAGAACAATCTCAAATAAAGCCTTTAGACAGTCAGTCTCTGCTGAGAGCAGCACGTTAAAAGAGCCGGGGTGAAATTCCTCGTGCTGAAGCTCAGTTGCGTTTGAATTTCATTAGTTTGGCACGGGAATGCGCTCCTAAATCACGCTCTTTACACAAAGTGCGCTCTTTCTTTTGTCCTATAAACTCCAGGCGTTCGATTTCAGCACATTCCAGCTGCGTACAGCCAACAGACAGCAGGACACCTCCTTCAGATGCACGCTTGTTCGGAGACACAATGTGAGTATAAGTCGAGCTCACATCGCATCATCTGGGTCAGAAGGGTTTCTTGGTTTGAGTTACAACTAGGTCAACCAAAACCAACCAAACACCAAACCACACATATGCAGGTGCATGCACATATGCATACAATAGCACTGCCACTCAAAGGCTTGGGTGCACCTACTCATTTAACACATCTTAAAAACTTTCATTTTTGAGCTTCTTTTGTCACAGTCATCAAACAGCTTCATGGATAGATAGATAGATAGATAGATAGATAGATAAATAGATAGATAGATATACACATATGAACACATATGTAATTTCTCACTGAAGTCACAGAAAACCACAAGCACATGTGTGCTGTTACGCCCTTTCTGTTTATCATGCTCTTTTTTGCATTAGACATGAACAGGAAAAGCAAAGAGGGCGTAACACAGACATAGAAAACACAAAGAGGTGGGTGATTGCCTCTGGCTGGTATTTTGTCTGATGGATATGGGCACTATTGAAGGGTCTTTGTTTATTTCACCTGCTCCAACTTGCCCTGGAGAATGAATCATGGAGTAGAGATAATAATAAAGAGACTCTTTATTCCTATGCGACCGGTACCATTGGAATTCTTTGTATGAATAATTATTTTAAAATATGGTGTGAATATTTAATCCAAACATTATATTCCAATATAGCTTTCTCAATTAGGTAAACACAGCTTCAGTTACTTGAGTAATTATTTTGTGTTTACCTTTTTGGCCTATCTTTGTGTTCATGTTCAGTTGAAGGGGGTTATTAAAGTTATTAAAGATAGCTTTTTTATTAATATCAACAAAATAACATAATACACACTTACACTGCAAGATCTAATGCACAGATTTTGACACATATCCAGATTTTTTGTCCTGTCTGTTTACATTCTCTTAAGACATAACCGACTGTGTTTACATGAATGTCTTGCCAAGACATGCATTTTGACCACATTTCCACACATGCAAGTAACCGAAAGCAGCCTATCAGCATGTTGGGCACCTACCAAATTCTGTATTACCTGAATTACAAACTCTGCATTCTGAATTACTAGTAAAGATATTGGTCAGCTACCAGAGTAATTTGATATCCTTAATTTGAGGTGCAAAAAAAGTCATCAAATCTCAGAAACAGTGTGCAGTTTGAGGTTGAATACAGGCTCTGTTCAGGATTTCAGTTTACCGCCCAACACACTTCACTGGCACAGACCCACTTCCTGTCATGGGCTGATGGGATTGGTCACGCATTGGCCTGACATTACGATAACTTTCAGATGGAGAGAGACCGAGTTTAGGATGTTTCGAAAAGGAAGACAGGTGCAGCAATCCTAGCAGATGTAGAAACGTCTCCAGCGTTCGTTACTACGGAAGCACACTTTCATCTGAGGCCTCGGTTTCCACACCTGACATACGCAAAAACTCACTCTCATCAACTGTCAGCTACAATGGTGGGGAGAAAGACAGGTGGAGCTCTGCGTTATTTACCATGCTGAGACGTTTCAAGTCATTTAAAAGTGTGTTTCAGAGCTGGAAACCCTTAGATGTATTGACCGCATTTATTTTAATTTTCCATCTTTTTGTAGGCTATTATTGTGTTGTTTGTAAATGGCGAGTAAAAACAAAATGTGCTATGGCTTGGAATATTATGCCAAAAGTCAAATATTTGCCTGCAATTTCTTTTGAATTGAGTTTAAAACATGAGCTAAAGCATGAAAAACTGTTCATTCTAAAACACAAAAGCAACTGTGTGTAAATATATCTCTTTTTTGCTTTTTGCATGTTTATTCAATATTTTTGCTAATTGCATTTTTTATGTTTTTAGCACTGAAAAAAAGTGCAGAATTAATGTTCACTCAGGAATTACTAGTGAATTTCAGTCAATTGAAAAGAATTAAAAAATACTCCAAAAAATACTTGTTTTATATATTAAAAAAAAAAAAAAAAAAATAT
>JAUMHE010000062.1:19423987-19438896 GCA_032359235.1 Enteromius mattozi | reverse complement strand
GCCTTGATGAGCAGAAGAAACATCTTTAAAAACCGTTAAATATCTTACTGTTCTAAAACTTTTGAACGGTAGTGTACATATTTAAGAGCAGATTTTATCTGAACAGTTATATGAAGTCAATTAGCATGATATAATTAACTAATAACAGAAAGTGTGCTAAATACCATTATTAACAACACAGTCTATGTAAATACATCACAACACGGTATTCCAGTGAACCAGAAAATCTTTATTTGATCAGTGAATCAATCATTTGACAGAAACGATTTAATTCACTAGAACAAACTGATTTAATAGTTCAGTCACGCTATGCTACTGTTTGTTGGAAGCATACAGAGTTGCTGCCATATTACTAATATATGTATTTTAAGTCACATAGCTACTTTTAGTTAGCTTCACCCCAACATCAGTCCACTCAGAGATGCACAAATCTCACATATTGTCCTGCTCACAGACTGTGACATGCTGCTTTAATAGTGGTAGAAATCGGTCTGTTATTGACGTTGTGTATCAGCCAATCAAAATATTTGAGTGAGATGTTTATTTTGAGCAGAAGCATCGGCTGTGGCCTGAATAAGAGCATTTATACTGAAGAATTTATCATTGTGCGGCGAAAACCAGAGAGAGAGACTGAGAGCAGCGTGTTGTTAGTGGTGTTTGCTAAGACAAGCATCACTGTTACTACTGCTCGTGCTTACGGTTATAGAAATTTACCTCAAATATTAAACTTTGGCAGACATGAATAATATTTAAAAAATAAAAAATAAAAAAAATCCCATAGACTTGCTTTTGTCTTGACTAGTAGTCACCCACTATAGAAACACAGACTATGTTTTGCATGGACAAGCACCACTCACATTTTTCTCAGAAAATGTAAAAATCTCATATCTCACATGTGTATGTGTGTTTGTCGCAACGATTAGCTTGTAACAACTATCTCATCTCGGTCTGAGAGCAAACAGGATTTATTTGCATGTCAAATTGGCAGTTCGGTGCACTGACGCACACACACACACACACACACACATACTCTATAATTCCCAAAGTATCTTATTTTAGACTCGTGCAGTGACTTGTGTGTGTGTGTGAGAGAGAGAGAAACTTTTAATGCTGACAGAGTGTTTTAAAGTGTTCGGCTCATACACACATACAGGCCTCACACGCTCAAGATAAGATAAATGATAATCACACACACCTTTAACAGACACCCGAAATATCATTTCTCCTGAAACACTGATGCTTTTCTTGGCTCATCAGCAAAACAGACAGATTTCAGAGTTATCTACTCACACACACATACACACTTTTGACAGATGGAGTTCTAACATGTATGTGTGTGTGTGCGTGTGTATGTAATGTGACACCAGCATAAGATTTCGTGTTTGTTTTTTTCGGCACCTTTGATGAAAACACTAGCAGCTCTTTCACACTGAACATGTGTGGACAAATTCTTTGTGTCGCAATCCTGCAAGCACACACACACACAGGGCTGGGTGGAATATTTAATAATCACTGTATATGCATGATGATTTTGCTGCTAAAATTATAATAATATTAAGCAACAGCATCTCTGGTTTACACTTTATTAACAAAAATGGCATTGTTCAGACTCCTTCTATAAATCAGTTTATCAGTTCGTTTTACCATTAAAAAATATTTACATTGTTTACAATTAAAAATTATGTTTGTGCTAATTTGCAGCAACTTTAAAGTGCTAATACATAAATATTAATATATAAATATTTTAAATATAATCAAATGGATATAATATAAGAACATTTTTTAATTTATTGCATTAATTGATATTTTGGTTTGATAAATTGTATTTATTATTATGGAATATTATATTGCTGTATATAAATGATATATATAAAGATCTTTATTATGTTTATTTTTTACATTTTTATTCATTTGCAGCAACTTTTAGGAGTAAATACATAAATATCAATAAAGCGGTACTGAACAATTTTTTGAGATTTTTTTTATGTCACTCACTGCCTATACATATGTATAAATATATATTTCTATTTATATATATATATATATATTTTTTTTTTATTTTTATTTTTTTTTTGTAGCATTATGGACAGATCAGATTGACCCTCCTGCACTGAAGACTTGCAAAGTTGAAGACGACTTACGCTGGTCAAGTAAGAGACCTTACAAATCACAAATAATTCACCTTTGTTTATTTATTTATTTATTCTTTAGCTATACATCTGTTTCAGGAAAATACTTATTGTTCAGTGGTGCTCTTTTATGTAATTGGTAGTTGAATGAGAATATGAATCACTGACATCTAAATCATTAAAAACCACACACACAAACACACCGTTGTCCTCAAATGACTTCTTTAATATGCAGATGTGTGTATGTGTGGGTGTGTTGCCGTCAAAATGGATGGATCATAAAATTAATGATCCAATCAGAATGCAGTGTTTTTGTGGAGGGGCTGAAACAAACAGAATATAAAAAATGATCTACTTTCATTTACACACGCACACACACACACACACACACGCATGGAACCAGAAACATCAATAAACATTCTCAGTATGTGAAATACACACACACACACACCCACTTGCTTTGGCATCCACACAAACACGCACACACACACATAAACACTCTCACTCAAAAACATTCACACAAACTCACGCTGCCATGGACACACAGCCATACTGTGGTATACACACAACATACCTGGTCCTGGCACGGTTTTCCTTCCCCACGGCGACGCAGAATTCCTGCCCTTCCTGTTCCCGCAAACCCCAAACATTCAAACCAGCTGAGTCATTTTTACCTCCAACACACACAAACACACACAAGATTCCCTTTGTCACACCAACCCCTGTGACATGTAAGTTATAGCTTTCTTTAATTGCACTTTGATTGATTTATTATTCCTAATAGACTCGCTGCGTGTCAGGTGACATGTTTCAAAACACCAGATGCCAGTTTCAACATAATTCGTGCTCTGTGATGTGAGGAAATATTTGACGTTTATTAAAAACCTGACTGCAGCTAAAAATATTGTCACTTCTCTACTGAGGGGTTCATTTTGTTCGGTACACTCTGTAGCTATTTAGCAGCATAAAATGAGTTGATCTGGCAAGCATGTTTCTTTTTTACAGCCATTTCACTGTCAACCGTTGTGAGGAAAATAAGGGTATTTACTCCAACAACTTTGCTTGCCCTTCCTGAAACACTGCAGGGTTTAAAACTGAAACAAAAAGATGCTTGGAAGACAAAATTCAAAAGTCGTTTTGGTCTGGAGCTTCCCAATAAACTTCTAAAATGACTTCTAGTGCACTTCAGGTCAGCCAGTATCCGATTCAATTAATTCATGTCATTGCAAAAGAAACCATTTTAGAATCAGAAGTTTTCAAATAGGTGTCTTTTAAAGGCCTAGTCCACCAAAAAATTGAAAAATTCTATCATCACTTTCACTTTCTATCACTCACTCAGATTACTAACTTCTGTGGAACACAAAAGACGGTACAAAAATGCAATGGAAGTCTATGGCACACATAATTGTTTGGTTACCAACATTCTTCAACATGCATGTCTCTTTAAAACTGTCAACCATCACAACATAATTAAGGGTATTTACTCCAACATTTAACTCTGGTTGTCACTCTTGAAATGCTGCAGTGTATACGTGGCCAAAGAGAGTTCGAAAAGCGCACAGATACATGATTGGAAGGCAGAATTCTCTTTTATAACTTGAAGGTTTGTTCTATAACTGCCAAATATGCATTTGAACATTTTGGAACATACTTCAGGTCAGTCAATAGTAAATTAGTTTAGGTTACTCTAATGGAAAATCTTCCAAAAAGAAAAAAATCTGAATCATAATGTAATGAAGTTTTTAATGAAGAGATAGTCCACCCAAAATTAACAGTCAATGGGACCCAAAACTGTTTGGTTACCTCTTCTTTTGTGTTCCACATTTACTGGTTTAGCGTAACATGAGGGTGAGTAAATGATGACAGGATTTTCATTTTTGGGTCAGCTGTCCCTTTAAGTATCAATATTGTCTCGGTTGTTTCTCTCAAAAAGTAGCCCAGATCATTTGGACTTCAAAGAACTTGATGACAAATGTTTATGTGCAGAACTCTGAAAGTTTGATTTTGCTCTCCATAAGAAACAGCTGAGAAATTAAATAGATCTCATTTTCGCTGTGGGTTCAGATAGCATGTGTTCTGTGCTGCAGACTTGCGTGAGTTCAATGTTGACTCACCGCTCTGAACTGCAATGATCAGAAACGCCTACAGGAATAATGAGATCCAACAGTTCTTCTATTTCATAATAATTGCTTCCGAAAGAACTGAATATTGATTCCTTTCAGCATCCTAGAAAAGCAAAAGCAGCTTAATAATTGTGATTTTTGGATCAATAATAATGCCGTCGTTTCAACAAATGGATTTTTAGAGTCAATAAGGTCAAAATTCCTCACTGGTGGAAAAAAGGCATTCCTGATGTATTCACAAATGCATCTCATTGTGATCCAGAATCAACGACCTGATTTGTAGATCTCTAGTACAGTATCGGATGTTTGTGAATGGTAACCTGAGCCGTCCTGATGTATGAGATGGCGACGGAGCACATGTTGGAGATGAGCTAGTTTGCATGCGACGTGCCGTGTTGTCTTATGGACTACAGCTCTAACATAAACACACAAGATCTACATGTTTGCCTGCGTCTCAGGTTCTCTGGCTGTTGGAGCGATATGCCATTACCTTCAGTTATCATTCATCAACATCCAGTGCAAACATTTAGCCATTTCAGCCCTGCTCCAGTTTTCTGCCTGCTTGTAAAACCATCGGTTTATCATGTGGAAAAATAGGCTATAAATATAAGAGATTGCAAACCATAAATTGTTAAAACAACCACATTTTGTTTTGTTTTTTAACCAGGTAGCATTCTTTTTTACTTTAAACGTGTGTTTGTACCATTGTTCTTTATTGTAATGCCATATATATATATATATATATATATATGAAGAGTTAATTTGCAAAAACTCAGATAACACAAAGTTGTGTTTTTTTATTGTGCATTTCAATTAATGCCAATCAAACTGTAGGTGGGTTATTTTGACTAGGTTAAAAAATAAAATAAGTAAATAAATAAGTAATAAAACACAATAAAAATGTGGTAACATAATGAAAAACTTTTTAGAAAATCAAAAAAAGGAGTTACCTGTTTTTGCAAATGAACTCTTCATATAAATACATATAATTTTTAAAGTCAAGTAAGTACAGTGCAAATTGAGTTAAACCAGTTTCATAAATTAAATAGAAATATATGAACAATTTATATAATTTATATAAATTATTTTTCACAATATTTCACAAAAAGTAGGATATGTAGCTGGGTTACAAAAAACCAAAACAATATATATATACTATTTAAACCGGATGTTTAGACAAATTGGTTGTCAAACGTAAGTGGAACATGTTCATTGTACAACACCATTTGTTTAAAAATAATAGTTTGAGGCCTCTGTGTATGGCTTAGTTGAGTTACATGTAGTGATTGGTTGGTTCCTGTGGGTTTGTGTCACCAGTTGAGCATAAAACCACATAGTAGAAACTCAAACCATGAACCAGTAAGCCAGTCTGGGATCCCCATCATTGTATGATTGTTGGATATGTGGTATTTTCGATATCCTACGTTCTAAAGCAAATATACATGATTTGATTAGATTATATAGAGTATCAAGTATATATTTCAGTCTTTATGTCTCCGTGTCTTTCTTTCCACATGATTTGCCTGGTCCAGGTGTAATCCATCTGTTTTTGCATTGCCATTTTACAGGTGAGGGCCGAGATTTGCATCCTCACCAGAACCCTGATCCCACATACAAACACGCACAATTCCTGCCGACTAGCTACTGCTTGCTCTTCTGTTAACAAACAAAATCAGTTTCTACAGCAGTCAAATGAGGCAAACCTCTGTAGTGAGCCGGGTTACACGCTTGACTGTGGGCTAGTGGAACATGGAGAACTGAACTGATCGCTGTGATGGGCCAACACACACTGGGGGGAGGATAACAGCCTTTGACAGTGGCAGGAGAATATAAGTTTTATTTTCTTTATTTCCATTTGGAAACACTACTGCTGAACTTTAAAGTAGCGCTTTTTTCCCACCTCAGGGCCATAACTGCCATAGACGACATTTGTCCTCTCAGTAGTCAACATGGCTTGGTTGTGCCAAGACCAAATGTCCCTTAAATTTATTATTATTATTATTTGCATAATTTTTTTTTATTTTGTTTTGTCTTTTTTTTACTTGTTCTAGTAAGCATTTTTTATGAATATTGATTTCTCAATACATTAATGTTAGATTTTTTTTCATGTCTAATATTTTACTTCAACTTATTAATATTAATTATAGCATTAAAATGTTAGCAATACAATTAGTATAAATATTGTTTTTACGGATTTTTTTCCAATTAAGCATTTTTATTAATAATAATTTATTTATAATATTTATTAATATATTTTTCTTAGAAATGTCTGTTATTTTCAACATAAGAGGTTTTATTAATATATTAATAAATATTACTAATATCCATATTTATATTTACAAATGTGAGACATAATACAAATACTGGGTGGATAAAAATATGTTGTCAAGAAAATATCAAATCATTTTGAATTATATAAATATTAAATACTAATATTATGCAGACATTTTATTTATTTTATTTTATTTTATTTTATGAATATTTATTTATATATAATATATTAATATTAATTTGTTATTTTCAAAATAATAGAGTTCAATAATATTAGCAAGTTTAATCTTATTAACATTGCTATTAATGGTAATATTGATGTTCATATAATACATAAGAAAGTCAATGTAAATGTAAACATAATGAACAAAATACTGAGTGTAAGAAAAAAATCTACCTCTGTTTAAATCCATTGGTTAAAAAAGGGAATTCGGTGGCTTAAATATGTTGTCAGAAACTTCAAACCATGATTTTTTTTAAAGGGGGAAATGTCGCACAATTATGTGTTGTACCACATGGTTTCCTGCTCTTTTTTTCTTAGTTTTAAAGAGTTTTTCCACTGACACTAATGTAGATCATGTGTGAAGTGGTTCTGCTGAGAAACACAGCAAACTAGTAACTCTCTAGAGAAATGGTCTTTGAAAAACGATCTCAATAATGTGTTTTTCTAAATGTTTTTTATGGTGTAAACAACATTAAGTTGTCATCAGCCAGGTTTGAAATTAAACCTTCTTTTTTCAAAATAATAACAGTAAAAATATCCACCAAGGGCTCTGAAAAGGTTGAAGACCCCTGTTCTGGAAATGTTCTTGTTGTTAATATCTTGTCAGGCAGTAGAGGGCGCCTGTGTCTGCGAGGGTAATGAGGGTAAACAGCGTTTACAGTTTGGCTGTTATATCTGGTTTGCAGCTGTTTCTCAACTCATTTGTCAGATTTCCGCCTTTAGTAATTAATCTCATATGGTGTGTGTGTATCTGTGTGTGTGAGCACGAGTAAAACTGTAGAGACTGGCAGGAATTTGTGGCCATTTCAGTTAAATCAGTGGCAGCTGAAATCTTGAATTCTCCTTAGTGCAAATCAGATTCTGGCCCCCCAAACGAGAGAAAGAGAAAGTCAACACCCCTCAGAGAAAAAGAGAGAGAGAGAGAACATGGTCTGAGGAAGCTGAAATAGAACTGTATGTTTTTCTCTCTTTCTCTTTCTCTGTTTCTGTTTGCAAATGGACCCAGTGCCCCAGACAAACGGGGGGAGAGTGTTTTAAACGAGTCAGTGGCACGCACAGACGGCATTCTCCTCCCTCAGGCGCTGGCATGCCAAAGCCTGTGTCCCAGCAGCCCCTGCTCGCATGTGAGCAATATGCAGAAAAATCAAGCAAAAGACAGCACTAAGTGTGCTTGTGTGCAGGTGAATATACGTTAAAGTCATGACGCACGGGTGGTGAATACAAAATGAAAGTCTAGACATCAGAGCATACCAGTCTTCATCATCTTCTTCCTCCCCAGCCTCATAACATTATGCTTCCGCTGACTGTTTTCACTTTTACCGTTTATCAGGCAATCATGTGAAGTTTAGAAATGACACTAGGTGGCGTAAGATCAGTGTGTCAATAAGGTTTTAAGGCAGTAGTTATATATCTGATGCATTTCATTTTAATGTATATTAATATTAAATATTAACATTATATTATGTTTTATATTAATAGAATATTAATGTGATGTTAGCATAAAAAGCAGTGACATAAAAATTTTCTATATATATATATATATATATTATATTCTAAATCTTATATAAACAATTTTATTTTTAGCTTGAATTCAATCTTGGTCTAAAAAAAATTCAAACAAATTAAATGAAAATTCTTTGGTGAACATATTACTCTTTTTGTTGTGTGTGTGTGTATGTTTATATATATATATATGTGTGTGTGTGTATATAAATGTATTGTTCAAATTCTTGTTCTCATTATTGTGCAAAAAATAATGTACTTACAGTTGCAAATTATTTACATTTACAAAATCATAGGAATATTTTTTTATGCAAAAAATATTTTAAAATAGTTTTGATTGTAGGGTGATTTGTTAAAATATACAACTATGTATATAATACAAAGATAGGCAATCATAAACATTTAGAATTTTTTTTATTTTAATTAACAATTTATTAAATTTGTTACTTTTTATGCAAATAAATAAATAAATATATATTTTTTTTATTTTGGGCTGACATGTGATTTATGAAAACTTAAAAGCATCTATAATCCATAGACAGAAAGCCAATCACAAACAATTTAATATTTTTTATTATTATTTTATAATAAATTAAATTGTTTTATTAATTTATTAAGTAAAATATATATATATATATATATATATATTAGTAAATAATCTACATTTTATTTCTTAATTCAATCTTAGTCTGAATTTTTAAAAATGGAATCTCAAATTCTATAATATTTTAGCTGTTTAAATGTTAAAGTAACACTTTCTTTGTCTTTCTCGTCCAGGTACGGATCTGTTCCCTCAGAGGACATCCTTCCCATCTCTGTCTCCATTAACGGCTCCTCGGTTCTCAGATTCACACATGCATTATCCAGGTCCCTTCACCTACTCTGCAAACCCGTCCAGCACTGGAATCGGCGGTCTCAGCGTGGCTGGGATGCCCACCCCCAGCCGCTACCACACCTACCTGCCTCCTCCATACCCCGGCAACCAGAACCAGAACTCCCACTTCCAGACCAACTCTTCGCCGTACCACCTGTACTACGGCACCGGATCCGGCTCCTACCAGTTCTCCATGGTTCCGACCGGTGGCACCGGAACGGGAGGCGACAGGTCGCCCACCCGCATGCTGACGTCCTGCACCGCGGCGGGCGGAGCCGGGGGCACAGCGGGCGGAAACAACAACCTGCTCAACGCCAGCCTTGGCAACCAGAGCGACGGCGTGGATGCTGACGGAAGCCACAGCAACTCACCCACAGCCATGAGTGCATCCACGCGCATAGATGAGTCCGTCTGGAGGCCTTACTGAGAAAACACAGGACTCAGAGAAGTCGTCGAAGTTTAGATTAGAGCTGAAAAGTCTTGCATGTTTGATCATTTTGTTTCTTCTATGACATGTCAATTGCTTTTAAGACCACCAAAATGAACCGATGAACAGAAATGAGTCTGGACGCTCCAGACAGGACAAAAATGGACCTCCGCTGATCAAAACTAAAGGAGGACAGAAGTCTCACAGGAAAATGAGGTGTATATAGAAAGATTATAATTACAAAAAGGCATCCCATAGTAATATATCAGCAACTTTTCTTACTAAAAAAGCTGAAAAACCAAAGAAAAGACAAGCCTGTATCTGAAAAAAAGCCAATTTATCCAGCCTTACAAACCGATCTGCCTGAACGCTGTAATTCCCAGAGTGCTTTGCAGCCACAAAAACGTGTTGTGCAGACAGTATGAGAGAGCTTCACAGAGCTGCAGGACTGTTGGACTTTTAATGTGTAAATATGACGATGAACGAAATTGCTACCCACAAGTTTCAGGTACTTTCCAAACTTGCTGAAATAGTCTTGAAATGGTGAGATGTGATTATATAATACAAGCGTGGAACTTTCTGAGATGTTTTGTCAATGGGTTTTCATAGAAACGGATTTTAGGGTGAATATCACTGAACCTGCCAGGAACATATTCAGATCATATTTAATAAGAAATTACATTTTGGATGAAGAAAATGATGCTCTAACATTCATTTTTGAGTTTGCATTGTGCCTTTGTTTTCATCAAAATGAAGCACATTTGAACCTCATTATTGTAATGCAAAAGTTGTTCTCATGACTGTAATGTAAAATATAGATATATTATTTCATTGGCAAATCATCTACATTTACATAAACATAGCATCGTTTTCATTATGCAAAAATATTTTTGCTTTGATTTTAGGGTGGAATGTGATCTGGATGAGCTTTCGTGAGATTCACCCTTTAGGTTCTCGATTTGTAGAAACATAAAACAGTGTCTAAAATCCAAATACAAACAGGTGTTTGATTTTTTTCAATTTTTTCTTCCTTGCTTCATGCCAAAATCGCGAACAATTTATTCATCTTTGAACTTGTGGAGACTTGTCTTTTTTGGAATAGTTTTTAGAGCAATTTTTTTTTTCCTTTTTTTTAATTTGAGCTCAGTTTTATGGTTTGTGTATTTTTACATTTTTATTTCAATTTTTATTTTTTTTTATATTTATTTGAGCCAAAGAGGATGCGTTCCTATTTTGGATCGTTTCCGGGTCACAAACATTTCCTGTTTTTTGTTTGTTTGTTTGTTTTATCGATCTTTTAATTTTCTTTGTTTTAATATAAAATTGGAATTTGTGCTACTGTAATATATTCTTTCTAAATTATACAAAAGTTTTAATGTAATACCTATGTTTTCCAAAGCAGCTTTAATGCACTAAAACATTTATTTAAGAGGTTATATGTCCTTATTAAACCACATAATGGAGACATTCATATACCAGATTGAATTCCATGTGATATTCAATCATGTGCCTGAAAGGCCTCAACCATCACAAGCCAAAGAATCCAACAATCACCTGTTGTCATTCCACGTCTCTAAAGTGTGAAAAATATGTTGCTCTAAGCACCTACATTATGTTTCTATTTTTCCTACCTTGTTCTTGGAATGGCTGAAATCGGAGACAATAATTGGGAACGTTTGAAAGGAGATCGTCCGTGATTATTTGAATAACAAAACCATGTGCAAGCTCATACAAGGAGGGTAAAGTGGCCATGACACACACACACACATACATCCGCGTAACAGGTGTAAATGAATATTCAAGCACATAACCCAGAGGTTTTTTCCCATGCTCACACCTGCTGCCATCACCTAAGGGCCGAGAGCCCCAAAAGAGCAAAGGAAACAGGTAGAAAGATGGATGAAGAGAGACGTATCTCCTTTCCCAATCATTGGTCATCCTTCAGGCCTTGCTATCCAAGCAGAAGTGCCCGTGTTCAGCTTGATTCACGGCCGCTTTGATGCCTTTATGTGGGCGGTTATTTTCCTTCCCATTGTGCCTCTGCTTGATTATCGCCCCAAGCTGCAGGCTACAGGAAAGATGGATTCAAAATGCGAGCTGGTCTAGTTACAAGCGGGAGTCGATACTCTCCTGCAAGGACTTCTGGGTAATAGAACCCCTGGGTAAACTATTTGCTTCTGTGTCGTATGATAATTCTTTCTCAGTGCCTCGGTATGGATCTAATGTCTGTGGATATGAAATCCTGTCAGTGTAAAAGCTGTATTTTCTCCAAAGAGTTTGTTGTGATTGTTGAATATGGTTTAGATGGATCGAGAATCCAAATCAAGCTCAGTTATGGTTTACTGCCCAAATCAGACCAAAAACAAATCTATTTATTTCCACGTGTGTGTTGCGTTGAATATTCTGTTGATATCAAGGTTCTGTTCCAAAACCTAACTTTTGAAAATTAAGGTTCTTTATTGGCATTGATGGTTCCTTTAAGAGTCTTTAACATTCCAAAATGTAAAAGGCTCTTTAGATTTTTAAAAATGGCAGAAAATGAGGAAACAAACAAACTGTTTAACTGTTGGAAAAAAATATATATGCAATGCTGTGCCCTTTTAGAACCTTTATTTTTAAGAGTGTAGTGGGCTCCCTACGTAGGCAGCACAGAATCTGTTCCAAAAAGCGGTTTAGATATGCCTGTGGGTTTCTCTCTATGTGAAATGTTCCAAATCAGTCACTTATTTAAAGGCAGAAACCTACGTAGGCAGCAGTAGGTTTTGAAACACAACCCAAATGTTGCCAGTGAAGTGAATATCACTGAAGGCACTCATAACTGAGTGGGTGCATTGTGTTTGTAAAGTGCACAGATTCAAATCATACTGAAAGAGCTAAAAAGCACAACACACTCCTGTTGAACAAATTGTCTTTTTCACTCATTGTACGTTTGTAATTTTGGTTACGAAATATGCTTATTTGTTCTTTCATTGTGTGCTAATGATGTAGTTTTTTATGCATTTTAATTAAAAAAAGATCAGGATTTGCTTGTGATTTTGAATTTCATTTACTTCATGTTTTTGTAATTCAGCCATGGATTTTACAATGCCATAAAAAAGTTACTTAAATTAAATTTCCTCAATATTTCCACATTTTAGTGGTGTCATTTGTTTGAGATCATGCAAGTTTAAAGGTTTAAAATATTTTGCACCTTAGTTCTACAAACATAAATGAAGCTACTTCTAACTTTTAAAATGATGTGGAACAAAATAAAGGTACAAAAGCCGTCACTGGGGCGGTACCTTTTCAAAATGTACACTTTTGTACCTATTAGGTTCAAATATGTACACTTTAAGTACTAATATGTACCTTTAAGGTACCAAAATGTACCCTTTAGGTACAAACATGTCCCTTTTGAAAAGGTACATAAAACGATTATCATTCAAAAGTTTGAGGTTGGTAAGATTTTTTATGTTTTTTAAATAAGTCTCTTCTCACCAAGGATGCATTTATTTAAACAAAATGCAATAAAAAACAGTAATATTGTGAATTATTACTATTTTATATTGCTGTTTTACTAACATTAGTAACTTTTTAATATATTAGTACTTTTTATGCTTTCTATTTTAATATAGTAACTTATTCCATGCAAAGCTGAATTTTCAGCATCATTACTCCATGTCTTCAGTGTCACATGATCCTCCAGAAATTATTCTAAGATGTTGATTATTTCTTATGGTGAAGAATGTTGAAAACAGCTGTTTAATGTTTTTGTGGAAACTGATACATTGTTTTCAGGACTCTCTGATGAACAGAACTTTCAGCAATTCTTTGAAATACATAAAAATCATTTGTAACATTTAAAATGTATTTGCTCTCACTTCACTTCTAAAAAAATAAATTACAGCCCTCAAACATTTAAACAGTAGTGTAAGCGGCCTAGAAAAACTTTTCATTTACAGAAATCACAGCACTGCTAAATCTGCTACATGACTCAATGTGATGTAAGCAGTAGAAGAAATAAATAAAATTGTCTCAAATTAAACCGTCAAACTTCACATCCCTTCCTTATAACCCTCAAATGTGAAGGGTTGTTTTTTCAAATGGTCAAGCCAACATTCAGAATTTGTCTTGACAAGCCTTCCTTCTCTAATGAATGTCAGTGTGTTTAGCGAGGATGTGCTTTCTGTCACTTCAGAGGAGGTTCGTGCTAACCACTTCTCACTTCACACATCATATCTGTTTCACACAATCATATCTGAGCTGTTTTCACACCTTCCACCAGACAAAAAGCAGATGCTCGATAGCTTCGCGTAACAAGAAAGATGTGTGAAGATTTACATCCTTCATCAGATTTACCTCTAACGTCTGAAAGCCTTTAGGACACCGTGTTCAAATGTAATGCAAATGTAAACATGGCCGCTCTTCCAAACCTGTCATGCAGTCAGCAGACATTACTGTCAGAACAGGTAATTATTGGAAAAGACTAAACTGGATGCGGTCACTTGCATCACCCTCTGCTGGATGTAAATATAAACAATAAATTCACCAAATAAGTCGTGTTCAGTGAGTATGACGGGGTTTAGGGACCTGAGCTGCATTTTAACATAATGTAAGAACGCTACTGTCTTGTTTTTGACATTGTAGGGGAACATGCACAAACTTGATTGTTATGTTTTCTGTAGCCTATCTATCTATCTAGGAGTGTGTGATATTAACAAAAACAATTCTCCACACTTTAAGGGGAGAGAAGTTAATAATGATAATATTTTGCTGAGTGTGTTTTTGTGTTGGTAACTTGACTGGTTTAGATCTGTCATGGATAAGCAAATATGATACTAAAACCACAAGTAGGTGACAAAATGTCCCTTAAAGGGTTAGCTCATTCAAAAACATCTATCTATCTACCTTTCTGTTCTATCTATCGTTCCATTTATCTAGTTGTTGATGTTTTTGGAGTCTTATGTTCTGGTTTTAGATAAACGCTACAAATATAATCACAACTTCTATTTTCCTGTTGAACCCAGTGTTGCAGTCACTCTCCCATAGAGCGCAGATAAACATCAGGCTTTTAATTAACTAAAGCTCAAGGGAAATGCTGATACACAGGCCGTGATGCGAGAAAGTTTTACTCTTTCTTACACAAACTTTATAAACATAAGGTTATCGGAAAATCTCCCATCTTTTGGAAGTCTTTTATCTCTGAGTATTTGTTCCTTATTTTTCTATATAATGAATGAATGAATGAATGAATGGCACATTTATATAGCGCTTTACTGTGTATTGCCGTACACCCAAAGCGCTTTACAATCATGTGGGGGGGAGGGTCTCTCCTCAACCACCACCAGTGTGCAGCATCCACCTGGATGATGCGACGGCA
>JAUMHE010000062.1:19405173-19418134 GCA_032359235.1 Enteromius mattozi | reverse complement strand
AACCCAAAGATCACTGTGGCTGAGCTCCAGAGATGCAGTCGGGAGATGGGAGAAAGTTGTAGAAAGTCAACCATCACCACAGCCCTCCACCAGTCGGGGCTTTATGGCAGAGTTGCTCCTCAGTGCAAGACACATGAAAGCCTGCATAGAGTTTGCTCTGGTCTGATGAGACCAAGATAGAACTTTTTGGCCTTAATTCTAAGCGGAGAAAAGTGGAGAAAACCAGGCACTGCTCATCAAGGGTGGTTCTACTGAATACTGAGCAAAGGGTCTGAATACTTAAGACCATGTGATATTTCAGTTTTTCTGTTTTAATAAATCTGCAAAAATGTTTTCTGTCAATATGGGGTGCTGTGTGTACATTAATGAGGGGGAAAAAAGAACTTTATTTATGATTTTAGCAAATGGCTGCAATATTTGGGATCCACTTCCCAAATGTTAGTAGAGGCATTTCTTGCACTAAAAACAGTCAGGATTTTGCTTTTTATTACTTTTTTCTTATACTAGAAAGAAAGCACTGTGAGTAAAGTGTGTGTGTGTTATTGATGGTTAAAGCAGTCTGTGCAGTTATGCTACTTAATGCCACTGGCTTGAGCTAATGGAGCTATTAGACTAAAGCCCTTAAACCCTACAGAGAGACACAGACAGAGATGCTGAGGGAACATCAAGGGTCTCGTGTGCTTTACCTACGGCTGAGGTTTCTTGAATTCAGTTGGATATGTTTTCAGAGCACTAAACTATTATTACACTTCATCATAAACTCTTTCAAAATAAAAGACTAACTAGCTAAATAAATAAATAACATAGAAATAATATTTAGCATTATACTTTTTGGCATTCTTTTGCATTAATTATTGCATTGCAGGTCCCAAAATTATGCTTGCTACATTAAAGAAAACATTATAATATTACAATATCCATATTATTTTAAGCTGATGTATATTGCACAATAACTGCACAAAAAAACATTAGAATTCCTTTTAAAACCCATTCCCATATTTCTGTAATACTTGGCTGTACTTGTGCATGTTATACTTGCATGTATCAGCAGCTGTCATAAGGCCACACACGGTTTAGTGTTAATGCAATTTATCTCTGTGACATTAGCGACCCCTAGTGACCAGGGTTACTAATATCAGAAAATAATTGCACTGTGTTTTAATTTTGAGTTAATGACTGTGGTGTTTTTACTGGTGAATTATTAATTCATCTTGGCATATATTTTGAAAGATTTATACAGAGCATTTATTATCTGAAAACTGTTTCTCTTATTGCACAGCAATGTATTATTTAGCATTTGGATATGGCTTTGTTTAAATTTCAGTATTTGCACTGGTCAATCCAATGAAAACAGAAAAAAGATGAAGAGAAATTCTGATGTTAGCAACATTTTTCGAAACTATGATTCTTATTGCGCTATTCCTCATTTGTAGGTTGCTATGTGGATAAAAGCGTCTGATGAATAATTAAATACAAATTTATTAAGGCCTATAACATTGTAACATTGAAAACGGTTGCTCATATTTCACACAACACAATTTGAAGTCGAACTGACATCACATTTCAGAGTAGAATTACTGGTTATAGCATTTTTTTTTCTTAGAAAAACAGCTATGATAACATAACATGATTCCTTGACAGTAATATGCAGGATCACATATTAAAGGTGCAGTAGGCTATGTAAAATTGCCAGCTAGCGGTTGAAATGAAATGAGTAACAGTACTGCAATTTTGGACCAGAATCTGCTCAAAATGCATATTTCAGAATACAATTACTGGCCATAACATTATTATTCAGATAAATGGCTATGTAAACATAACATGTTTCCTAAATATCTACATTATGCTTTTTTTGGCTTTGAAATGACATGAAACAGAGAAGAATTCATCTTTAAATTCTGATCTGAATGTCAATGTGTCTTTTGAATAGATCAAGTTAAATTGGAAAAGACAGCATCGTTCCCGATTCCACCTTCACCTCTCTCTTCTTTATTGCCGCACCTGCGCTCTTTAGACAAGAGTGCTTTCAGAACTCCACGAGTGTGTTTCCATCCGTATTGACTGACTGTTTGTGAGGAAAAAGTATCGTTTTGCAAAGGTCTTTGCGTTCACATATAACTCCTGTTCTGTAAAAGTGCCATAAAATGGGATAGAGCGAATATACCCGACCCCCAGTGCTCTCCTGCTTCACGCCACTCACGGAAACGGAAGATCTCGCACAGATAAGTTCCTGGAAGTCATTAGAGCATATGAGTTTACAGGGATGGAGAAACGCTCTTGCCTTCAAGACGTCCAAGAACAACAAGCGTGCAGCGGGCGTTCTCTGTCCCGCGTGAGTAAATGCAGGCCTCGGCCCAGGGTTTAAAACGGTAAGCTTTGGATTACAAGTCATGCAACCACTCAACTCTTGATATTTCTTGGCAGGAGGAGACATTTGCTATTTTTTTTGAGCATGAGGTGCCCTAAAATCTGTTTATTTTCAGGAATGGAAAGCCACCTGTTTCAATAAAAGTGTTGTGAGCTCTTTACCTGGAATCATCTAAATTAGTTTGAAGCCCTGTGCTATTTGTAGCCTACATTTCCAGTAACACCTTCTTAATATTAGTTAATAGATTGGTATGCAGCAAAAAAGTAACCTATTAAAAATATTTAAAAAGAAATTAATTACAATAAATAGTATATATATATATATATATATAATCTTACATATATTTAAAAATGTATAGAAATTACTAAAATATATATTTGCTAACATATGTTTTAAAAGTAAATATTTTCCACCAATGCATTCTTTCGACATTTTAACATAGGTATGTATAAAAGTCCTATGACAGCAACTTTTAAGTTTCTAGAGCATCCAGGGGGTCTTTCTTTCTTTCGTAAATGAGCTGAGAGCCTCAATGTAGGCAAGTAACCAGCGTCAATATTTACCCAGCTGCATGAAAACATGTAATGAGAGTTTGGACTACCACTTCATTGCCACTGTTCTGTTGATTTGCACTGTTTATAATACTAATTCCAATTCTTATGAAATCATTAGATAAGAAGCTGTATCCCAAATGACGCATTATGCACTTATGCACTTATATGCACTTAATCGTATTAAGTGTCGTCCCAAATGGAATACTAACGGTTTTTTTTACTAACCGGAAATTCAAAACTTTCAAATGCTACATAAGAAAGCTGCGACCGCTGAATTCAGAAACTGAAGACAATGAATGTGAATCCATTTTTAATAAGGTGGTATTTTGACTAATCAGACAGAACAGGTTAGAATTAATAACATGTTATCAGATTCAGAGCTGAAAGGTATTAGCACAGGCGTTCCACAGGGATAGTTCTCCTATCCTTACACTGTATACCAACAAGTTGTGATTCTACAAACTTTATAGTGAAATTCTCAGTTGACACAACAAGACTTAGTCTTCTGCATGACAATACTGATTTGTCAGTTTATTTCTCAGAGATATCAAAGTTTGTAGAGTGGTGTGATTTAAACCATCTAATTTTAAACACACAAAAAAGGAGATGCTCTTTAACCCAAGATCAATAGAAGATCCCACTCCAGTGTTTCTACATGAAACATCAATTAATGAAGTACCTTGGTATCCGTATGGATGATAAACTCAGTCATGTGGATACAATTTGTTTGGATTTTTGGAGTGGAGCAGAAAATTGTGTATTTATTCTATCAGGCAGTTATAGAGAGTATAATTAGACATGGCATTACGGTATGGTTTGGTAACCTCAAAATTCAGGTAAAGCCTAAGCTTGCACGCTTGTTAAAAATAGCATGAAGGCCGTTGGGAGAAAAAAGTATTTGTCCCTTGAGTCACTGTATGAAAAGTCGATTTTTACGGAAGCACCATAGCTGATCCGTTGCATGTACTGCATACAGAGTGTGAATTGTTGCCTTCAGGAAGATGGTACAGATTTCCAATGTGTAGGTATAATCGTTTTAAAAAGTCTTTTATATTAATGTCAGTTAAAATGTTAAATAATGAATGATTGTCTTTTCAGGGTGAGTATAGGAATTATGTGTATATTGTGTGTACATTGTTGGATCCAGTGTTCTTGAGTCCAACACAAATTTCCCCTTTGGGGACAATAAAGTGTATTTCATTTCATTTCAATTTGTGTGCACGCTTGTAAGGATAAGGTGAATTTAGGATAAGGTTATGAAGATTTAAAAATTTTAGAAGAATTTAAGGAATATTTAGGTTCTTGTAACGCCAAGCCAGCAGAGGGAGCTCTCACCTCTGCACTGACTGTCACAGCTCCCTCTGCTTCCTCTCTGGTGACTTCCTCTTTGGCGGCCATTTAAGCGGAAGCCTGCCAAACAGAAAGTTGTGAAGTATTGTTTTGCTGTATCAGACTCTACCAAGTGTTTCCCCTGTTTATTCCTTGTTTTCTCGTTCATGTTTATAGCCATAGCCATAGTCTTGTTTCATTTGTTGCTTTGGATAGCCCTCTTGAATTTTGACCCTGGACTGTTACCTGTGTTTTTTGAATGTTTTGCTGCCTGCCCTGACCATTGCTTGCATACTGGATTACGATTCTGTCTCGCCTACTGTTTGCTGGTTTTTGGACCTTGCCTGTTTTGACCATGCTCTGTAGTGTAAATAAAGCTGCATTTGGATCTTCAGCGCTTGTCTGAGTTGTCTGGCCCTTGTTACAGTTCTATTGTAGTGTGAATATAGTGGAATTTGAGATATATAGGTATGCCCTTAATTTGTAAAATAGTAATACAATGATATAAATGACAATAACAAATTTAGGAAATTCAGCTGCAATCAGACTCTACATATTTTAAGGTGACAATTTTAAAATCAAATTAGTCAGAATTTGATGATAATACTTTACTTCTCCCACAGTTCAATGTCAAAAACCTTTTTAAATGTTTTTTGTTTTTTCAGTTTAAACCAGCAGTGTGATGTGCGGCCAAAAAATTATAATTAGATATTTGAATATGAAAATGTACTCCTGTCTTGTTGTCATAAAATTAGCATTGATCTTATTCTGCTACATCTGCATTTGTTCTTTAAAGTTCTTTTAATTGAAATGTTAACAGAAGTGTGTTGGTGTGTGTGTGTTCATGTGGATCAAGACCCCATGTCACGTATTTCTATATTGGGTTACTTTCTGTTCCAGGCTTATATAAAGGAATCTGTGGAATACATATATCTTATTTTAATTTGTGAAAGCTAAGGCAAGGTTTGTTAGACTACACGGATACTACATGGATTCTTTCTTGTTCACATTGGCACTTATTCTGTTTTAGCTAAGAACTGAGAGGAGCATGTAAAGTTGTTTTGTTTTACTTTACATTTAGGGGCATGGTTACCCAAAATAACCGGAGAGTGATGCGATGTCACTTTTGTAGATGATCCTGCCGAGTAGCAGTTAAGCAGTAACAGTAGCAGTTGAAAGTCTCTATAAAAATATAAAGGTAAGACTGAGGTAAGAAATTACCATTTCACATCTGACTGTAATTTATTTCAAGATAATGTTAATGGATTTTAAATAAATCAGAATGATGTCATCATTTAATTTACATCCAGTCAAAAGTTGGAATCATTTTTTAAAGTTACAAAAAAAAATTAAATACACCAAAAACTGTAATATCATAGAATACAAATGAAAATGCTTTCCATTTTAATACATTTTAAAATGTGATTTATTCCTTCGGTGCAAAGGGGACTTTTAAGGTGTCTTTACTCCAGTCTTCAGTGTCACATGATCCTTCAGAAATCATTCTAATATGATAGTCTGTTAATTGTCTTATCTTTTACCATTGTGAACTAAATTGTTTAAACTGAAATAGAAGTGGAGGTGATGACATGGAAGTAAAATTTATTTCCACAGTACAATTATACACAATATCTAAAATGTTATCTTACAGACATCCGAAACAAGACTGTGTTGCAGCATTTATTGATCTGCTATAAACAATGTAAATAATAATAATGAATAATAATGAGAATGATTGTTTTTTTTGTAGAAAGAAGTTTTCTTGTATGTTAGTATTCTGAGTTAAACTGCAGCGTCAAGATATATTCAAGATTATCTTCTTTGCCCAAGATGCTTTGTCCAGTGATGAGATGACAAATGAAAATTAGCTATTTAAATATGAAAATTACTGACATCTTGTCATCACAAAAATCAGCATATATTTTTGGTGTGTGTGTGTGTGTGTGTTAGACCTGAAGCCAAAAGACATATTACGGACATATTGCATATTACCAAAGACATAAAACTACAGCTACTCTCTATTCTTCAAGTATCAAGTAACACCAATGTAATGGTTTTGATCCCCAGGTATTGCATAAACTGATCAAATGTACTGTAAACTGTAGTTTGAATAAGTCACACCAGGTAAAATAATCTGCCTTTAATCCAGTGTGTTCCAACAGATTGGATCTCATTAGACCGAGAAACGTCCAGATTGCGAGTGTTACATGTTATTTTGGGATGTGTGTCTTATGTATTCACTTCTTGCAGAGCAATGACACAGAAAACATATGTTTAATCATCCCTTTATTAGAATCCGGCCGAGAGGATCTGTATGACCAGTCATGGACGGGATTCTGTTTGTGCTGCTTCTGCTGTCAGGTTGGTGAGCTCATTTGTATTTATGATGGTGTGTTCATATGTAAATGATTTAACCTGTTAATTTTAAAGGACTCTTCTGGAGCACTTCTGCTCTTTCTCGTCCATACTACTATATAAATGCAAATATGTCATGGCCAGAGGCTCAGAGTTACTGCAGATCGAAGTACGCTGATCTGGCTACTGTAGACAGCATGGGTGATGTGAACAGGCTGATAAATACAGTGAATGCTGGATACAGTGGATCAGTGTGGATTGGACTGAAGAGAGGGACACAAAATCGCTGGGGTTGGTCTAATGGAGAACACACAACTTCTCAGTACTATAACTGGGCTTCAGGACAGCCAAATCAGGGTGCCCATTGTGTAACGTCTTTATCTGGATCTTGGTATGATGGGCAATGTGCCCATTCAAAATATTTTATGTGCTACATAGGTGAGTTCTTGTTAAACGATGAATGTGAACTATGAATAAGCTGGGAAAGCTTTAAACTGATTTTTTTATTATTATTATTGCTCTCAATAGGAAATACTACATACCTAATAAAATCTGCTAAAAACTGGAGTGATGCTCAGAGCTACTGCAGACAGTATTACACAGACCTGCCCACCATCCATAACTTTGAGGAAAATAACCAGACTACTAAGATTCTTTTATCTGGAGATCACGTCTGGATTGGTCTGTTCCTGGACTCTTGGTATTGGTCTGATAAATGGATCCTCTTCTTCAGACACTGGGCGGCAGGTCAACCATCTCAGAGTTCAGGATCTGGTGACTGTGTTGGCATGTCAAGAACCAATTCTGGCAGATGGTCTCACTACAGCTGTGCTCTACAGCAGCCATTTATCTGCCATGGAGGTGACCATCTAACAAATATCAAGTTAGACGGAATGAAAAATACGATTTCTGTCATTTTGTTTGTGCCTTACTGTATTTAACAGTTATTGTGTTTACCAGCACAACAACATGCTGAACTTGATATCAGCATATATTCTACTACTATCTACTGTATACAGTATTTAGTCTGTTACCTTTGCATATTTCCCTCTGTAAGTCCATTGGCTTTTAGTTTATAATACTGGTCACAAAAATCTTAATACAATTTGTTTTAGGACAACATGATTTTGTTTTTGTTTTAAAATAAAGATTTTGTTTTGTTTTTTTTATTTACGATCTTCACAATCCTTTGATTTTCCTCCTAAAGGACCTAGGCCTTCTGCACCAACGTACCAGTTTGTGAACATAAGCATGACATGGCTAGATGCTCTGAGATACTGCAGATATAGATTCAATGAGCTGGCCGCTGTTCTGACCATAAACGATGCGAGAAGGCTGGTAAATACAAAGGATCTTGGAGACAATGGTTCAGTATGGATAGGTCTCTATGGGGTGGGAGCGAAAAGCTGGGTCTGGTCTATAGGGGACAGCTCAGCCTCCCAGGACACTATGTGGTATCCAGGAGAACCAAGTGGTGATGGGGAGTGTGTGAGGAGTTTTAATGGAAGCTGGTATGATGAGAGCTGCACCACTCTTCTCCCATTTGTGTGCTTCAATGGTGAGTCCTCAAAACTGGTTTATTTTTTGCACTTTAGCTGATACTTGACTGAGGGCTGGTCCTTATCTTGTATTTCTATAGACAGCACTGGTTTTATTATAACTGAAACTGCTATGACATGGAGAGATGCTCAGAGTTACTGCAGACAACAACATACTGATTTGGCGAGTATCAGCGGCCCAGAGCAGCAAAATCTGCTGAGTAATGAATCATCGCTCTGGATTGGTCTGTTTCTAGACTCTTGGGCATGGTCTAGCCAATGGAGCCGGTTCTTTAGAAACTGGGCAACAGATCAACCGTTCCTGAGTTCAGGATCTAGTAACTGTGCTGGCATGTCAATAACCGATTCTGGGAAATGGGCTCAATACAGCTGTAATCTACAGAAGCCTTTTATCTGCTATGGAAGTGAGTTTTCCCCATTAGCATTAATTTGTATAGTAGGTCACTCTCGAAACAGACACTAAAAAGAACTGTGATATGTGTTTGTGTGTTGGGTGTTTTGAGGGTGACTTTTGTATTTCTCTAGCTGACAGGTTAGTTAAAAACCAAATTGTCAAACTGAAATTTTCCTGTAGCGGAAAATGCACATTGAATGATCCTGTACTACAGACAGCCATGCTGAATGAGGTTTGTATCATCCTTCATTGTCAAATTCTAAATTAATAATCTGCCAACCATCTTATTAGATTTTATTTGATTCTTTCTTGCCGGTCTTCCAGATAAGTAACAAGCTGAAGAGCATGGGGCTGGGCAGTGACAAAAAACTAAGCTGGAGAAAGGGGCAAGGTGGAGAAGTGTTTCATCAGGAGATAAAACCAAGAGGGAGTTCAAACAATGCATGTAAACAGCAGTAAAATTTTATGGGCCTTGTTTAAGTAAACTTTAAAACAGATTCAATGAATGTAAAAGTAGACTTTCTAGTAAAGTAGTTTGATTTAGTATATAGTAGTATTTAAACATCATGAATGGTGATGGTATGTAATATTTATTGGCAAAAAAGCATCCAGCATATTATTCTTATTATCACGTGAGGCCTAGATGTGTCATAACCTAAAAATTGTTTTTTTCTTTTGAAACTGAATGAATAATTTAATGTTGTAACTTTCAATGCGCTTCATGTTAAAAATAAAATTAGTTTTGTAAAGCTTAAGTTTGAAATTTGGATTTTTATCAGTTCACCGGCATTGCAGCAACCCTTCAAAAGTTTATCTTTTGATAAAACAACAGACATTACGGGGCCAAGCACTCCAAAGGCAAAATGAGGAGCTAACGAAAAATGTTTTGTGTATCGACATGAAATCCATAACTTTTTGCCAGCTTGGTTTGAAGATTATCCAATTTGGTGCAAATGAGACAAACGGTCTATGAGGAGCTTGAAAAAGTAGGTTTTCAACATGGATCAAAATGGCGGACAGGGAGTTCAAATTTCCTACTAGAAAATTGGTATGTATGTTTTCGACATGACCCAAGGAATATTTTGAGACCAGTTTCATAACAATAGGCTAATGCAACCAAAAGTTATTAGCATATTTGGAAATTTTATAATTAAAGGTTAATGAATAGCTTATTACTCTTGAACAGTAGGTGGTGCTGTTACCAAACTGATGTGGCCTGGCCAGAGGAGGTGACAATGGCACATACAAAGTTTGGTTTAAATATGTCAAACCTATGCAGAGAAACAGCCCTCAGATGCAGTTTGGCATCTTGCCAGCAAATTTGTTGACGCGCTAAATGAAAGCTGTTTTGACAATACGCTAATGCATTCTTAAGATACAGCATTTTAGAACTAAATTTTACATTTTCTAAAGACAGCCTTCCTTCAGAAATACGCCTCGGTTTGATTTTTGAATGTGCATTCACTTTTGATATCGTGGCAGGTTGCCACAAATGAATTAATATATGGGAAACACATCCCACAGCACAATAACCTGAGACCAACTTCATTACTCCATTATTAGCTGCGGCGACACTGACCAGACCATTAAACAAAACACAGACTGGAAGTTAACTTTGGTCCAGGCGTGTGCGCCCGATGAAACAGTCTATACGCCTCTGCGAGGTTAACACAAGTCTTCTGAAGCAGATTGATGGGTTTTTGTAACAAAAATGTTTATATTTTTAAAATTATAACTCAAATCAGTGATTTCCGGCAATGGCTGTATGCGTGTTTGCGAGAGAGATTATTTTTAACTTCTCGTTTTCGGCTTACAATTTGTTACCGGCATTTGTATTGCTCTTCCTCATTCTTCTATTCTCTTCTGAGCGTATGTTATGAATGCAGCTTACATCATACGTGGAGTCAGAAGTCAGCCAAGAAGCTGGAACTCAACTCTCTCTGTCTCTCACGAACATGCATACGTCCATTTCTGGAAGTCAGTGATTTGGGTTAGAATTTAAAAAATAGGAATATGTTTGTTCCGAAAACCCATCGATTTGCTTCAGAAGACATGTGTGAGTAAATTATGGAGTAATTTAAATTTTTGAGTGAACTACTCCTTTAAGCATGAGACATCTTGTTCAGGCAATTGTTTTTGAGATTCAGGCTTGATGTCACTCTCATGTGGAGGTAAGGGTGTTTCTTACTGAATTTCATTTGCATTTCATTTGTACCTCTGAATATGTTTTGTTTTTATAATGAGAGGTTTTAACAGCATCTTAACAGAACCCAAATTGCGCTTTGAAGGATACTGAACACGGTGCACGCACTATTAACCTCACACACAAACAAGCAATTCTGTCTCAAACACATGCAAAACTGTATCACACATGTACTAGTTTCATACTATGCATTTTTTTTGTGTGTTTTGAAGCCTACCAATTATCTGTTTTACTTGCATGGAGAGATCCTTTCACTGCATGATGTGGGTTCACAGCAAAAGCTTCCAAATGCAAATGGCACACTTATAATAGACTCCAAACTTTTTACCCCTGGCTAGGTAGGTTTTGAAGCTGGGATGCTGGTTTATGCTGGTCCTTTGCTGGTATATATACCAGCATAAACCAGCAAAGGACCAGCTTAAACCAGCATCACAGCTTTAAAACCTACCTAGCCAGCATATGCTGTTTTTTCAGCAGGGTTGCACACTCATTTTCCGGTGCATTATGGGATTGAATGAGTGTAGAGCCCTATTTGAGGGTTTAGGGGACAATTTCGGATACAGCCTGTGCTGCTAATTAAAATATATATATTACTTAGGAGCACAGTAAAAAAAACAAAAAAAAACGTTTCTGGTCCCTAATGACTTATTATTTGACCATTTTCTTTCTCCGATTTTAATTTAGAGGTTTGGTGTGATTTTCTGCTTCTCCTTCCAGCTTAATCTTTCTGGTTTTGGTTTATGCCACTTAGACAGTTATATTATAGGCTATCTAAGTCCACATACGATTTGCATATTGTTAGCCTATTTTAATAATTGTTTAGGTTTTTAAATAACGAACATACCTGAAGCCTATCTAAACGATTTAATTTTTTTTGTTTGTTTTTGCATAATCTCGCTTTAATCCATGTTCTAACACTTCTCTCTTCATGCAGTAGATGGCAGCATTGCCTCGTAAACGCACAACGCTGTTTTTCCTCTAGTGGGCGCTAGAACCCTCTGTTCAACCACATTCAAATCACCTTCAAACTTTTTTTTTTTTTTTTGCCTTCTAGAGATTGATTAGGAAAAATAGGCACTAATATGTTAAATGTTACTGTTAGTTAACATTCAAATAGAAATCTGCCACATAAATCTCAATAAATTGACTTTATTACCGAATAATCACTGAAAATATACATTTAGAATATAAATTGTTAGCTTTGATTTATATTTTTGTTTGGTTTCAGTATTACAATAAAGTGAAAATAATGGTGAATGTATTTCTCTGCTGTTCTTTTAAGGTGGATGTCGTGTGTCCTGCTAACAACTTGTTATGAAATAAGTGTTTCTTCATTTTCCTTTGGAAATGTTTCAAGCAAAACATATTTCGATTGGTGTCTCTAGTTTTTATTTCCAGTGTCCTCGATAGCACTCCTTCTAACTACCAACAACACCCCATCACTGACTGATTTATCCATGGTTGATACAAGTACTGAGCAAACAGGTGAACCAAACCATATATATATATATCTGACACATGTTTAAACAGATGATGAAGAAGATTTTGTAAGGGACTTTTCTTCCTGTTTTAGATGTTCAAAGTTCGAAGTTCCAATCTAAATCAAAAGATTCATAAACCCACTTCGAAAATATAATCTATATCAAATGATTTGCGATCCACCCTCTGTCCTGATCTAAATAGGATTCACAAACATCATTCAAAATTATAAATGTGTATAAAGTTTAATGTGGTATCAGTCATAACCTATCCTATGACCTATTTCCAATGAGACCATTGGTTACATACTACTTGATGCCATATTTTTGATCAAAAATATTGGTGTAGCGACAATTTAGTCATTGGATATTGGTAAATAATAATATATAATAAAATATTAGTGGTAGTAATGACAAACGTTCAAATTCAACATCATCATGACATTAACTTTGTTTCCATTGCTCTTTTGTTGTCAAGGTTAAAGGCACAATATGTACGTTTTCGCCACTAGAGGTCGCATGTCTCTGCGAAGTCTCTGTCCAGTCCGAGGTTTTCACGAAGATGTTCTCGCTTTATTCTGTTTACTGTTCCAATATCCAATTTGGTTTGTATACATCTACATTTTTTGGGATTGTGGAGAGTTTAATCATGATCCATGATATCGAAATGCACAGTAAATAACTACCACTTCCGCATTTGTCCACGCGTGTTGCCGTAGTA
>JAUMHE010000062.1:19374911-19389957 GCA_032359235.1 Enteromius mattozi | reverse complement strand
AGTTGAGTATAAAATGATTATTGTGAAAGAGATATTGTTAAAAATAAACTTCAGCCACTCATTTTCTTGGAGTTAAAATTCTAAGCAAGGATATGCAAAGTGACTGATAAAATATAAGTAACTGTGTCTAGCATACTTGTATTATTCTTGTGTACAGAATTTTAACATTATAAAATTCAGTATGAACCTCTTTTGCAGGTTTGTTTCAGTAGATGGTCTTTTTGAACCTCAGAAGATCAAAAGAAAATTAATTTCACATGAAATAAGTAATTAAGAAAAGTTCATGCATAGGAAGTTACAGTCTGCTATTGAGCCACTTGATGGCGCCAGAAAATAATGTAAAAAATATAAACGGACTTCAACTGTGTTTTCCAGGTTTTGAGAATGATGGTGGGCGTGAATATTTCAGATGAACAGCTTGGAAGCATCGCAGACAGAACCATCCAGGAAGCTGACTCTAATGGAGACATGTGCATCTCCTTCAATGAGTTCACCAAGGTAACTGACTCAGGGAATGGTCCACCCAAATAGGGAAATTCACTAAAGGTTTACTCAGCCTCAGGCCATCCAAGATGAAACTGAGTTTTTTCATCAGAACAGAGCTGGGGAAATTTAGTATTACATCACCCAGTGAGTGGGTATTGTCGTAATGAAAGTCCATCTTTAATTTAAAACTGTCATCACTGGCTAAAATAAGTCCATAATTCATTAATAACACTGCCTCCTTTAAAAAGGTTAATCGTCCTTTCATATCAAAATCTACCAGAATATTTGGTGCTTGACCTGAACATATTTCTCTCCTGACCCAGACGAGGTTAGAACGCATTATTTTGGATTGAGGATTCATTTTCAGCTGCAAGCAACAGAAGTTAAGAGCGTCCTGATTATGTATTCGATCCTTACAAACATGCAGCTTTTTGCTTCACAAGACATTAATAGATGGCCTGGAGTGATATGGATTACTGTGATGTTTTTATCAGCTGTTCGGACTCTCATTCTGACTGCACCCATTCACTGCAGAGGATGATTACAAGGTTTTTGGGTGATTTATTCATTGTCAAACACCCTTTTTTGTTCATCAGGTATTGGAAAAAGTGGATGTCGAACAGAAGATGAGCATCCGCTTCCTTCACTGAAAACCAAACGCGTTCTGAACTCTGATTGGAGACCATCAGTGTCAATAGAAATAAGACACGCTCCCTGTTTCTTCTCTCTGTGGGCTGATTCATCCTTTATAAACATGATCATGTTGTCATGGTTATGTTCGTTCCAATCGTCTATCAATCTTGGGTTGCTGTTGCACTAGAAGGGCGGGTCCAGTGCCTTCACTTTTTTTCAAAAGTCACAGCAACTTTTATCTTGTAAAATGATATTTATTTCAGCTGTGAAAGCAGCTGACTAAACTTTCCAAATGGAAGCGGTCACTGATCTTGATATTGTTGGATGTTGTTTGTCACACCCAATTGATCACTATCTTAAAGGCCAAATTTTTAGAGAAACTTTCCTTCTCACCCATCAAAAATGATATTTTGCTCCACAAAAATACCTCATTGTATAAGTAGGTAAAGGAATTTCCGTTCTTATCATTTATAATGATCTTAAGTCCACACGTGAGAGGGAGTGAAATGGCTGAATACCTCATTTATCTCCGAAAAAAAGAAAGAAAATCGCTGAATTTGAGTGGGTTTTTTTTAAAGGCATAATGAGCAGAAGAGAAGCAGTTCAGTTGAGTATTTATAACTCTACTCTTCATCTTACTTACACTCCCATTTCATTTTTAAATTACAAATGAATAGTCAATATTACATTTTTAAAGGTGGAGCCGAAATGCTAACCCTGAGTATTAAACAGTACGAGATGTGATGCACACCAAAGTTTTTGTGAAATGAAATTGTGCACTGTTCATCTCGTTTATATTAAAAATAGTTTGCCCAGCAGATGATAACAGTTTGAAAAAAATCTGTTAGACCTTGCGTTTGACAGATGGGCTCAAGATATATAGAGGGACCAGAATATAATCGCTTGTGCTTTATAGACTCCTTTAATTTCAACTGGAAAACAAACATATAGTACTATGGAACCCCATAAAGATTATTGCAACTTTTTATCACGCATTTCAGACTTTCTTTCTTTTTCATAAATGCTAGATATAAAGACAGAATTGTGTTATGTTTAGAATTGAGTTTATATCTCGCAATTCTGACTTTTTTTTTCTTCTGAATTGTAAGATATAAACTTGCAAATGTAAGTTATAAATTCCAATTCTGAGGGGAAAAAAACTTTTTTTTACAATTGTTGCAATTCTGACTTTGTTTCACAAATTTGTGAGTTCATATTACAATTCTAAAGGAGAAAAGTCAGAATTGTGGGAGGAAAAAGTGGCAATTACCTCTTATTTTTTTTATTCAGTGGTGGAAACAGGCTTCCATATCGAAAGCTTAACAATATGACAGTCACTTTGAAACCTTTAGCAACACTGCAATGTTTTGAACAGCCAAAAAACGACTCACCTCTTTCAGAAAGAGTAAAAATCTTTGCAGTTCTGTTTATTTTTCAGCTCTCATTCATTTGGTCCAGTCAGTTTCGAAAATGCATTAGTGTTGGGTGTGATTTGTGCTATATGATATATGTTCTCAGAGTTTTAATGCATCATTATTTATAAAAAGGGTACTTGAAGCCAAACGTCACTCAATTATTTGTCCATTGATTGAACACTTAAGTTGTTTAGGATGGCAATGATAGTCTGTTGCGTTTTAATGCTTTTTGTCTTCGCTTTATAGATAAACTAACAAAATCAAAGTTATGTGCCCGTGTCCCTGACGGATGTAAACACTGATTGTTCGATTATCAACGCTACAATTAAATCCATGTATCATTCACCGATACTTGAAAGGCTTCAGCGCTTCTTACGGGTTCTTGCTTCATGTATAGATTTCTTGAATGTGTTTGACTTGGAGTTGGTAGTGTGAAAGGTTTCATAGCCTCTTCAAATGAACTCATTCAGTGAGATGTAATAATCATGAAACCCGTTTGAGATGTGGTTAAGTCATGTATGTTTTGTTTCCAATAAATTCAAGTGCCATGATTCCCTAGTGTTTTGTGGTCCAGTCTGTGGTGTAACACATCAAATGAAATCCAAACAATTGTGGATACAGTAGCATGCTTGAAATAAATAAGCTTTTGTAGGGTTTAAAAGCAGAATGTTAAGCGTTTGCATATTTTAAAGTACTTACGTCATTATTTGGAAATGAGATGTCTTGGCTAATCTTTTGAGTAGTGAAGTCCTGTTTGTGTAATTTCCTTGGTTTCCTTGGGTGTGGAAGTTATCCATTAATTTTGTGAAAGACCGGGTGACAGCACTTAATTTTATACAGTTTTACGTATTATCAAGACCAGTGCTTCCAAAGTATTAATAATTCTGTTAAATAGCTTATTTTTGTAATTTCTGTGTATAAAATTGGTAATTACAGCTATTTTATTTAAAGCTGTCATCATTAAGTGTGAGGCAAAATGCAATCATTTGGAGGACAGAAGGCATTTAGTAGATTGTGATAATAAAAATAATTTGCATGTCTAATATAATACACAGGGTGAAAGTCAACATCCGGATTAGGCAAAAACGAACAGAGTTGCTTTTCAAAGAGCATCATGAGATAAGTTAACCATAAGAGACCAATGTATCTATGACCTACTTAGGCTTACAATGTTACTGAGAAACACCAGCCCACCACCAATCAGTCAAACATCCCCACCTAAACAAGCCAAAGCTGACAGTGAGAAGGAAACAAAACTCCACATTGGGAAAAAACAGGCTCAGGAGGCAGTTATTATTATTATTATATATAATTATTATAATTAGTATTTGTTATGATGTTTACAGATCAAACCGAGCATAATTTGTTTTAATATAATGAAAAATAGTAAAGAGTAACCACACGCACTCATATATGTACGTGTATGTGTGTGTGATAAATCTTTTAACATTGTATTTAATGTTTTCTAATTAAATACTGTACTTATATCTTTTTACAAATTAAACCTATTAGTACTATTTCTACACAGTTTCCACTTGAGATGCATGATGCACACTAATTTTTCTAGTCTGCAAAAACTGACATTGAAGTAGAAAAACTGGAAACTACAAAGTCAACAATCAACTCTTTGTTATTTGCTTTTTGGGCAAAAAAATAATAAAAAAAGAAGAAAATATTCATTTGCACTCTGTATGACCAAAACTCTCCTTTTATGAAGAATTTTCTTAGACTTCTGCGTTTAAGAGACCCACACAAAGCAGATAGCTGGTGATCTACTCGTGTTCCCAAGCACCCATTAATCTAATGTCCTGTGCCAGACGTGTTGTAAACTGCCCCATTTATGCTGCTTTGTCCTCGCCCTGCTCACATTCACACTTTTACCCTGTGTGAAACACATCGATATTCCCTGATCAATATTCTTTTGTCTTCCATTTTTACATTTACATTAGAAAAACAATCCACCTCATCAACATCAGCCTCTATTCTGCATCTGCTCATCATTGCCTTTGTAATGTCAGTCTAGATTATTTAATCTGTATTGCAAGTCCATTTAAAATGTCTTTTGTATGTTTCTGTTTTTAATTGTGGTTCCACGTGCTATTATTTTTATGAATAGCAATATATTTGTAGGTTTAACCGACCATTTTAATCACCATTTCCCAAAAATCACACTATGAAAGAGAATACATATAGCATTATAGTGAATTTACAAAAACACAGTACAAAAATATATATTTTTATTTTTTTCACTTTTTCACAATATTTGTGGACCACAAAACCAGGCATAAATCACACAGGTATATTTTCTAGCCAACAATATGACAATTTTTCTTTTTTCATTTGGTTATTAAGTAAAAATATTTTGTAAAATTACTACAGTGAATATATCAACACTTATTTTTAATTAGAAATATGCATTGCTAAGAACTTCATTTTGGGCAATTTTAAATGCGATTTTCCTCAACATTTTGCTTTTTTGTGATTCTCAGATTCCTGATCTTAAAATAGTTGTATCTCTGCCGAATATTATCCTGTCCTAACAACCACACATCAGTGGACATGCTATTATTCAGATTTCACATCACGTATAAACCTCAAATACGAAAAACTGCCCCTTATGGCTGGCTTTGTGTTATTCAGGGTCACAGTTGAATTTCCACCAAATGTGAAAAATGCTGTATACAGTAATTGCAACTTTTGTACAGATTTAACCTTTAAAACGTGCTTGATCAGTGAGTCAGTATATATTGGTTTGGTAATTTTATTATACACCTCTTATACCGCACAATTTTGCTCATAAAGGTTGCTTTTTGTTCCCCTTGCAAAGGGCCTAATCGACAGCATAGTCTCCTGATATCTGTTACGTTTCTCAGCGCTGATCAGGACAGGCCAATCACAGTCTGCGCCCCTCCCCCAACTCTACCAATACTGAAACGGAAGCGGGGTTCGCCACGTGACGTAATTTCCACCTGCGCCATTACCCGCCGTTTCCTTTGTTAGGACAAGTAGAAAAGCGTCGGCCACGCGTTGCCACCTCCACTCTCCTGCACCCGTCGTTTGAAATCTCTGCAGAAGTCCCGTAAGCAACATGGATGCTGCTAACAGCAACAACAAGCGTAAGAACAGCGCCGGGGACAGTAAATATCTGCCGGAGTTATTGGCGGAGAAAGACAGCCTGGACTCCTCATTCACGCACGCCATGAAGCTCCTCTCTGCAGGTCAGTGCTGCTTCATTCATTATTAAACGATTCACGCAGAACTCCAGTAACTGTTATTTAACGGTGAAGTCAGGACTTTTGACCGCTGGCTCATGTTCATGCGGGGATAACTTCACGCGCGTTGTAGGCCGCGTGCTTTGGCGTTTGGGCCTGGTCCTTGTTCGTGTTTTTTTTAATGCTCTGATGTAATGAGTTTTGTGCTGTCGTGCATCGGTGTTTAAATTTGGAGATGTGGGACGTTGCACTATGATTTTGCACGTTATTCTACTAAAACACACAAACTGATCGCCAGGAGGTTTGACTCGCACCCTATAATTATCATAATTGCCTTGTTACTAATAGGTTAAAATAAGGTCATATTGTAACCTCTTTTAAAACCATTGCATGATTCGGCCTAATGTGCGGAATTTGCACACACGCAAATGTATGAAGTGGTCACGCGACTTTAATAGAAGATAACTTGCTTGTGGTGGCATCTCCTGGTGCGTTTAGACCACTACACAGGGAACAGCTTGTTTGAGTTTTTCTTAATCGAAAGCAACATGTGTAGCTGACTTTGGCCACCATCGTTTGCGTTTTCTTTGTGGATAAAGACAATCCCATGATGCATTGCGTCAAGCTCTGTGGGAGGGAAAAGGCCAGGATTGCCACCAATGCAACAGAAACGTGGTTTATAAATGCAACCAGTGTTGTACTGAACCTATAAAACAAGCATAGCTAATTTAGTTTTATTTCACGCAAAATGTGCAATTAATTATAGAGATTCCTTGCCTTTTTCGTTTAATACCCGGATTTACCCACTGCCTTTTCTTGTTTTGTTTCCTGAAACTGAGAATAGTTATGTTTATACATTTTTGTCTTGGTATTGTTTGGGTTATAAATTGAGTATAAAAGCCCTGCGTTCTTGCATTGTAACATTAGTATATCACGTTTCATTCCTTTAACTGTGGTGCATTGCATAGAAAACGTCCAGAAAAGCCAGTCAACATTTTAAAACCATGATTTTATGCTTTCTTACCAACATCCATCAAATGGGTTGATAGCACTTATCTATCTGTGTATGTGTTATAGTGATTGGTGCGTGTAATTGAAATAGAAGTCTGTGTGGTCATCTGTGGTTTGGTCCATCTTTTGCCGATTACTGGTTTTCTTTCTTTCAGTTTTTAAAATTGCTGCAGCGAGGTAGAAAAATGTGTATTTTTTTTGCTCTTGAGCTGATCTTGTGATTTCTCTTGCAGAGATTGAAAGGGTCCAGAAAGGTGAGCCTAAAAAAGAGTCTGAGACGTATCTGGACCTGTTCACCGCCAAGAACGTGAGAGTGAAAGAGAGAGTGCTCATTCCTGTAAAGCAATACCCTCGGGTAAGACGTTATACGCTGCTTTTATTTTATTTAGTTTTTCTTCACTGCAAGGACCTGTTGGTTAACACACAATTTCTCAATGTTTCCCATCAGTTCAATTTTGTGGGGAAGATTCTGGGGCCGCAGGGCAGCACCATCAAACGTCTGCAGGAGGACACCGGCGCAAAGATCTCAGTGCTGGGCAAAGGATCCATGAGAGATAAGAACAAGGTAATGAACCAGGCTGTTTGTGTAATGTGTTTACCGTTAAATGACCTGATTAATAAAGATTAAGTTATGAAACCTGCAGGAAGAGGAGCTGAGGAAGGGTGGAGATCTGAAGTACGCACACTTGGCCATGGAGCTTCACGTGCACATCGAGGTCTTTGCTCCAATTCCTGATTGTTATCTGCGTATGGCTCATGCCATGGATGAGGTCAAGAAGTTCCTAATGCCTGTAAGTGTGTATGCAAGCAAATTATTGCTTTTTTTTTCTTCTTAATGTAACATTTTCACTGTCTTTTTAGCAAATTTATGAACTACAATATTTATAATAACAAAAGTGTGTGGGCGGGTACCCCATTATAGCATTTCTATGGCTGGAGTAATATAAAAGATATTAAATTAGTTTACATTGATCCAAAAAGAGAAAGTTGTTTTATATTCCATCAGATTTGTTATTAGAGAAATGGGTTTTTGCTAGTTTTCTGTAATTTTAATGCCAAAGAATTAGACCAAAGTGTAGTGCTATGAATGTCCATTACATTTGTAGAATGTGCACGGACAATTACCACCACTAATCTCTACAATCATCTCAAGCATGTCCACAAAAATGGAGAGGTTCATTCCTAAAACCTCAATGTTTGTATTCTTGGCCAAGAAATTTAATGTTCTGTGCCATTTGGAGCAAAAGGAGTGATCGGAGCATGTGCGTGCCATTAGTCGTTTGGCATGCGCTTGTCTAAGGGAGCGATGTGATTTCCTCTTCATCAGCTGGGATGTTCATGCAGGGACGGCATAAAAAAAACATTGTAGAATTAATTATTATTTTTTTTATATATATATCTCTCTCTCTCTCTCAGTGGCGATTTCTTTAAGACTGCAAGGGAAGCTCAGCTTCCCCTATAATGTCACAAAATTAATGGTCAAATTATGTACTATTGTATTAACATTTTATTGACTAAAAATGCGTTAGAAAACGTTCATCTCAAAGACGAGTTCGTTCAGAATCCGTTCGATATAGCAGGTCTTCTCATACATTCCCGTAGCGTCACAGTGCATTTCCCCGTTGAAGCCCAGCGTCCATTGACTTCAAAGCTTGATTTTATGATGTAGGCCGAAAATGAGCTTCCCCTATTTGACAGACCAGTAGCCGCCACTGAGATATACATATTGGCTAAGAATTATGGTAAAATTTTTACTGCCATGTTCACATACCCCACTGCATAGGACAAATTATGGACTCATAACACAGGTGCGTTACCTATTATCTGCTGTTTAAATGTATTTATTTTAATGAAAAACTTTTATATTTGATATTTGTTTCTGGATAAGAGTAAGGAATCGAAGGCAGCAAGTTGTGTTTCTGAGTTTTCCCAAGAAATGTGATGCTTTCTTATCCACAAAGGTTTCTAATCTGCATATTATTACCGGTCCGTGCCATGCCATTCATGTAAAAGTAATTACCATAAATGTGTCAGCGGGAAATAGTAAGGAGATATTTAAACTGCTTGTTTTCTGTGAGTGTGTCGCAAAGATACATATGCAACTTTAAGAAGTCATCTTTACGGATTATGATTAGGCTAAATTATGATTAGTAAATTAATTCAAAATTTTATGTGGTTATTTAAAGCTTTCTGTAGATATATTTATCATGTCCCTTCGCAGAGATTCGGTTCATTTTTGCTCCTGTTCAAGAAGCAAAGGCAGAAAATCATGTTTTGTTGATATTGTCAGTGCACACAAATAAAAGTAGACCATTTACAGTTCCGAAAGATGTATGTTACGTGTATCAGAAAAAATGATAACGAAGGCTATTTTGTTTCCACTGAAAATATAAAAGTGATTGCGCTGGAGCCTCCGTGTCCTGCAGAGCGAGCTTCTAGTCTCCGAACAAATTTGGATATGCTAGGCTAGCGCACATTTATTATTATAGTAAGGTTTAAAGTTGAAATATTTTTATTATTTTAAATTGTTTTTTGTATGTAAGGTACATTTGATTTGATTTTAGGCAAGTCGTGATGATTTGAAGAGTCATCAGCTTTTCTGCCGCTGGCCGCTTGGTCGGTACTTTTAAAAAGCAAAAACTTACAGGCTATTTAACAAACAAGAATGCCCCAAACATTTTTCTAAATTGACTTAAAAAAAAAATGAAATGAAATAATAATTTTGCCATTACACACACAACTAAATTATTTTAATTGCCAAAACAGTAATAAAGACTGGTCAGAGCGGCAATATTTCGATTAAGGTGTTTACATGTCTGTATATTTAGATTAAAATCGGCGTAGGCCACCTATGTTAATATGATTATGCTTGCTACGATTATGAGCATAATCACATTATTTAAATCGAAATATTGCGTTTACATGAGTTAAAGTTTAATCACAATACTGTCAAAATCGCATTAAGAGGGTCCATGTAAACGCAGTCGTTATTGCAACCACACACACTCTTTATATTTGCATTTAGACTATTCACTGGAAATATAATAAATCTGCTGCCGTTTGAAATTAAATGAAAGAGAACTACTTAACAACTGTTAACTGATCAGCCTGTTTTGTCCTTTTTATTGCGTGTCAGGTGGAGGGGCTTGAGGAGATGCATCCGGAGGCATTTATGGATCCAGGGTTTCTGAACGGCTCTCAGGATATTCATGGCCCTGGCAGAGGTCTCCCTCCTGGCCGAGGCCGTGGTGGCCCACCACCCCCAATGGGACCTAGGTGAGAGATCTATAAATGAGAATATTGAAATGCATATATTTGATAATGTGAACAACTATGTATTTGGAGTACATATGTAGTAGTAATCCATATATTGTTTCCAAAGGGGTCGTGGTATGCTGCCTCGTGGAGCACCACGTGGAGGAGCGCCAAGAGGTGGTCCAGGGCGTGGAGCTGCTGCGAGGGGAGCCCCTGCGGGAAGAGGTGGTCCTCCACCCCAATCAGCAGCCAGAGGAGGCACAGCCGCTCGCTCAAGACCACCAGCCCCGACTCAGAGGATGACACCAGCAACCGCTCTCTCCCACCAACAGCACCCAGCCAAACCTGAAACTTACGGCGAATATGTAAGTAAATATACACAACACCACTGTTAACTATAATTGTTATATGCACTGCCATTCAGAAGTTCAGGGTTTTTTCCCCAGATTAAATTGATTAAAAGTGACTGGTTTAAAACGTTACAAAATCTCGATTTCATATAAATGCTGTTCTTTACCTTTCCGTTCATCAAACAACCTTGAAAAACAATTTTCATAAAACACATCACATTCCCCACCCTGCATCGCAGGAGTAAACTACATTATAAAATGGTTATTTAGAATTGTAATATTTCACAGAAAACCTGTTTTTACTGTGTTTTTAGTTTAAAAAGAGAATCGTTACAACTCCAAACGCTTGAATGGTCATGTACTAAAAGACTATTAGTCTTAAGGTTATTTATAAGCCAGTGTGCTCCAAAACAGTGACAAAATTCGCCTTTAGAAGAAGTAACTTGCAGTTCTGTCACTTCCACCAAAACCGATCAAAATATCTCTAGCTAGTGATAAATTTGTGTCCTGTTTTTTTTCAGGCATATGAAGAACAATATGCAGAGCCTTCTTATGAAGGATATGAGAGCTACTACAGTCAGCCTGCTCCACAGCCGTGAGTGCGGGGTTTTTTTTTTTTTCGTAATAAGAGTACTTTCTGTTGATTTCACTTATTAATCATGGTTTCTCTGAAGCCTTGTAATTGTGTTAAGTCTTGCCTTTTATTAAAAACTTTTTTTTTTTCCTTCCACAGAGACACCGAGTATTATGATTACGGTCACGGAGAGGCACAAGAAACTTACGAGTCTTACAGTAAGATATGTTATCGTTTACCCATACATTGAGTGAAATGTGCAGCTTTTGGCACATCTTTTGAAAACAATACAGCCAGATTATACTACATGTACTCGAATGTGAAACCTATATCATGCTTAAACTACAGCATAAACCTGTGTCTGATGCCAGGAACACACTATGTAAGATGCACTAAACTATCATGCGGTCAGCTATCCATGTTAAAGGGTGTGTGTTTGTGTTTCTAGCTGAAGATGACTGGGAGGGTGGAGCTTGGGGTGCCGGTGGAAAGGCTCCAGCTGCCCGACAGGGCAAATCGTATCGGGAACATCCATACGGCAGATACTGAGAGCTGTCCGTCACTACGGTTGCCTGGCAACTTCCTCCCCTCGTAACCTCTTGTAACCACCTAAAGTAATTCTAGTTGTTATTTTTGTATTCTGTTTTGGTTAAGACTTCTTTTTAATATTCTGAATCTACTCTTTAAGTAGGACGATGACCATAAGTTGGACACAACGCTTTTTAGATTTGCGATTATGCTGTGCTTTTTTTTTTTTTTTTTTTTTGTTGTTGTTGTTGTTTTTTATTTTTAGTCATTTTGCTGTTTTTGTTCATTTATCTTGATGCTTAAATGTTCCTTCTCTGAAAAAGTTGATACCTGAATGCTAAATAATTAGCTGATGGCCATGTGTAAAATGACTTGCTAAAGACAAATGCTTGTTAATGTCACTTAGACTTATTCCAAACACGCTTTTGTGAAGCGTAACAAAAACTCTTCGAGGAATGCACAAAAATATTAGTTGCTGTACAAACCAACATGTTACTTTAGTTTTCAAAGAGCAAATTCCATTTGGTCTGAGGCTATTTATTGTTGAAAATCTCGTAAAAAAAAATAAAAAAAATTCAAACTTCGCATCAATTGATTCGCTTTGTTAAACGAGCAAAATAAATCTCAAAGTTTGTAGTTTACCTATAGTCTGACAAAGTACAAATCTCTCAAATCTTTGTACATACAATACTCCAATATTAGAAACTTGTTCTTTGGTGTTTTATAGATTTGCAGTTTCCGAAATATTAGCAAAGTTGTGTGCATTTCCTAACTAGGGAACTAAATATGTCCAAAATGTGTCCCTATCAGTTTGTCAATAAAGCATAGTTTTCTTTTACAGCCTTCAAAACTTTTGTATTTGACTTTTATTAAAGTGCTAATATTCATCCCATTATAAAACTGTCAAATTGTTGCAAACTGTAAAACTGTCCTAATTCTGCATGCAGCTTATAACATCACAACATTTAGATAGAAAACTTTGTTTTATTTAATGCTGTTCAAAATATATTGTGTATAAACCGTTGATAAATAGTCTGCAATTATTTGTATTAAGTAGATCGTGCAAAATATGCATATTATGTCTTGTACAGGAACAATTGTCCTCAATAGCATTAAAGACAAATATTTTCAAAATGTTACCTTGGTTCCCCCAACAAGCTAATCTCAATTCTTTAATCATTTTAAAGGGGTCATATCTTTAAAAATCAGCTGCTCATTAAACTTTTGAGCGTTGTTCATATTATGAAAATGTACTATAACATAAAACGAAGTAAAAATGTATTCACTTTAATTAGTGTGAACTAAATGTCTGCCTGTTTTTGGTGCAAAAACAAGTGGATTTGATTTAATATGACCCCTTTAACAAATAAGTCAAGCTGTTCAACATTAACAATGATTTATACACAATAACAAGAAAATCGTGGAACTTTTTAAATGTGTTTATACCTGTTTTAAAAGCAATAACCCTGTTGCAACCTTGCATCAGAGTCACTAAATCCCTCCGATGTCACAGAGACTCTACGTATCTGTCTTCTATTGAAGGGATCTTGAGGTAAGACCTGCAGAGTCCCCTCTAAAAGTGCAGATAGATTTCCCTTTTTAAAAGGTAAAGTATACATGCACAAAACAATTTAGATGTTTGGTGCTCTGGTAATTTTCGTGCAAAAAAAAAAAAAAAGGCAAACGGAATTATATGTATTGTTCAACCAAATCACTCAGCACAAAGACTTTTGTAGCCCAGAAGGAAAGTTTGACCGTGAAGATGATTCAAATGTTGCATTCGCTGGCTTAAAAAACAACAAAATTGGGAAAGAAGGCATAAAGTGTAATGCAAGCTTCAAAAAAGGTAATATCAACCCTGAATTTCTCTCTTAGCACAAATGTTCATTTACTCATTTCTACACAATCATTGCAAATTCAAATTCCGTTGTTTTCAAATTCAAAAGTCAATATTCCTAAACCTGGCTAACGCATCCTAAAACATTTCATTTTTTTTTTTTTTTTTTTTTTCAAAAACTTAGTGTTATAGTATATGAAACTCTTGTTTTTAAAAACCAAATAGATTGTAGTTTTTAGTCAAAATGACACTGTTCTTAAAAAGTTTTCTTTGTAGCTGTATGAAGTAGACGAAAAATGTCCTCAAATCTAACAAGCATGTAATCAGATGTGTGTAGAGTTGGACTTGTTTATGAGTTGTTGACTTGTGAGGTCTTGTGTACTAACTCATCTTTTGTGTTGCTCAGCGACTGATGCCGAGAGGTTCTTTCCAGGCTGGCTTTACCAGGCAGCTGCTACAGGTGAAGTGTTTATGTATATATGTACATTATTAATGACTTGCAAGCATAACATTTTTTTAAACAAGCAAATGCACGAAAATATCCTTGGTAAATTGTGTGGGAATAAGAATTCTATATAACATCTTTAGTTCAGTGTAGTCTGTGTCATGAAACTCATTTGGTCAGAAATGGCTTATAATGGCAAAAAGATCCTCTCTAGATTTAAAATGACTGAAATACCACATGAGGATTAATCTGAATGTAAGCCATAACTGCCTCATTATGGTCTGCATATCTTTGGTTTAATTGGGTTCCTGAAATTTACATGGCATGCAGAGCAGAACTTTGTGGCCAGGTTTCATGACGACAACCCGCCAATTTGCTACTACATTTGAGGGGCCAAATCATGTTATTGTGTCTGCAGTGTTTTCCCAAATCTGTGGAGAAACTCTGTAGCACAGCTACGATTACGATTATGGTGGAGAGCCAGTTTTCTATTGCGAGTTATATCATGTATCATCTTGTAATCATAACTCGAAGCAACATGGGAAGTCCAAACATACTGGATGAAAGGGTATTGGAAGCCTGACAAAAGTTCCTTCAATTTAGCTTTTTTTTTGTTTTGTGAGAGCTGTTTAAGTAATTGCCCTGCATGCTTGTACAGCTCCTGTAGAGGTAATGACCATGTCTCTGAGACCTGTTAAAACTCTGATCTAATGTGACTCTGTATTACTTCTGTACTTGTTATAACTTGTCTAAAAACATTGTAATTCTGTGTGTTGCAGGATTTTGTTGTAATTTTTTACTGAAGAGGAAAATCACAGCACCCTTTTTATACAGTCTCCTGTGAGAGGAATGTTTAGTGAATATTTTATGAATTTTTTTTTTTTTTTTTTTTTTTTTTAATCGTGTATTAAGTTATTTTTGTTACTTTTATACATGCATTTTTTGGAACCCAATAAATGATTTTATACTGTTTTATTAAAGCTTGTATTACTGATGGTTTCAAAATGATTTGGTATTGCAGAAGGAAACGCAAGAACGCTTTAAGTGAAGAGCTTTATTTGGCTGTTGTAGTTTGAACCTACATGAAGGGACCTATTTATAAAAATCTCAGAACAATGTTTGTGCTTATAAACAGTACAAAATGTGAACAATGGGAATGGAAAGTTGCAAAAAATAAACGTCTCAAATGTACGTTAGTCATACTGCGTTCACGCCATCCCGTAATTCCGAGATGACAACGTGACCTTTTTCTCGTAGCTTTCCATATTGTGAGACTCAAAAGAAGCGGCTGAGTAGTGAC
>JAUMHE010000062.1:19329692-19343889 GCA_032359235.1 Enteromius mattozi | reverse complement strand
GAGGACTCCATAGTCCAGGTGTTAGTAATCTGTACTTAATCTGTGTTTCAGAAAGCCATTTTTTAAAACATGATTAACTATTCTAGATTAAGGCCTACTCCTGTCTTAATTTAATCTTGGTCCGGGAAACCACCCCTAAATAAATGTTCACGTTTTCTGCAAGATTTGCCAAGCATATCTTCCAAAGAACAACATGCATTATCCAGAGTGTAGTGAGATAAATGACCCACAAAAGAATATTGCAGAAGGCAATTTTAATACAAGTCTCTCTACTGAGGACCAGCTCTTACAGTCATTGAATGTGGGCAGAGCGCCACTGAGAATGATGTTGATCATGTGTTTGGAGTGAAGACACCATTAGTCGTCCTGAATTCCTCCACTGGCTTTGACATTGTAAACAGCTTTCTGATAGACTACATGCACTGTGTTCTCTTGGGAGTGACAAAGCAATTCTTGGACTTGTGGTTTAATAGCAAGTACCACGACTGCCCTTGGTATATTGGGACATCACACAAGCATGTACCACGGACTGTGAAAGTTGCACAAAGGTGGAAGGCTGCAGAATGCAGAAGCTTCCTGTAATTTCACAATGGGCCTGTTCTGTACAAGATTCTTCCAACAAATTTTTTTAAACATTGGCTATTTCTGGTCACTGCCGTTTTTTGCTTTCTTAAAGACACTATCACAGAAAGTGACTTGGCATCAGCAACGGTGCCTGGTGGGAACAATGACCAGTGTCAATGTCTCAAATAGGGTGGACAAACTTGTCAAAGACTGGCTAGGTGTTTATCCTCTTGTTGCAAAGGCACAGAAGCTGGAAGATCTTGTTTTATTGGGATGTTCTCGACAAAAAATTAAACATATGAGAGAACCATTGTAAATGGTGTAAACAACTGTTTACAGCAGAGAGGCACACAAACACAACAGTTTTATGATATTTACAGTCAATTGTAAATATCTTAAATGGTCACAAAAATAATCTGCTGATCCAGGTTCAGCTTTTCCAGACCTCACTTGCTGGTTTTGTTCCCATATAAAGAAGTAGTGCCAACTACAACAGTCATGGTTGTGAAACCTCTGGAGGTAGTCCACAAGGTTGTGCACATCAGCTTCAGGAAAACATGCTATGCTGCATTGCAGCCAAACAACGTAGAGCTTGACTGATGTTTAAGTCCAATATAGACCTCAGCCAATGGTGATATTTTTATGGTAACTTATGGTGTCCCTGCAAGAGATGGTAAATAAAACCTTGCACTGTGTCAACTGTATAAAATTCTAAACTGTAAAATTATTATAAATCTAAATTGTATTTATTTTCTGTATGAATCTGTCTATATTGTTTTTGTATTGTTTAAAATGATCTTGCTGTATAAAATCCCTTTACAATATTTTTTTGTAATTACCTGGAATAACTTTTTTGTATCAATGTTTTTGTTGCATTATTAACATTTTACAATACAGATTTAAATTACAAAATGATCCCTCTCTCCTTCTTTCTACAGTGTATAACACACACACACACACACACACACACACACAATGCTACTCTAAAAAAGTAAAGTTGCTCTTTAAAAATAATTAACAGAATCAAATAAAAATCAAATTCCATTTAAAAATCCTATAGGACAAAGTGAAATTCCATTAAAATACAAAAGAATGTCCAGTAGGATTCTGAGGTTTCAATAAAGTCCTAAAGGATCATTTGAAATTCTAATAGGATTTTTTGACAAGGGATTCTAAAAGCGTTCCCACAGAGGATGGAAGACTGGATCAACAGAAAGAAGGAATCATACATTGGGCTAATTCCAAACAAAAGTGAACATCCCTGTGCCATACTTCCTTCGATGGGCAGAGCCTTTGTAATGTGTTTTTTTTTATGGGCGATAGGGCATTTCTGTCTTATATAACTGCTGTTTGGAAATTTCTCACATAATTTTCCTCACAGACCTTTTATTTTATCATCTACTTTTTTTATGCCACACCATGCATCACAATAAGGGCCTGTATGAGTGATTGGTCATGCTGTGTGATACACAATCACAAGGTCTTGTCAGTTTTGCAAACACTCTAATAGAAATTTCATGAGCCTGTTTCCACTGCAGGAACCTTTCCCAGGAACTAGGGACATTTGCATATTTACTACTTAGCCTAGTGTTTACGTCCCTACCTGGACTGGGAGAAGCAGTGGCATGCTTATGGCTTCGTGCAATCTTCACGGTACTTAGAACGCGATGGAAATGCAGAAAGCTTTAGATTTGCTAGCTTGTTTATCCTCGCCATCTTTATTAAAGCAATAAGTTTAATAATGGACAGTTACTTTAATTTATTGTCATGTCATGTTCATTGTATCAATACTAAATGGAGAATCAATGCACATTGTCTACACAAGTGTCTGTATTTTAATAGTTTAATTTATTATAATATATTTATAAATGCACACACACACAATTCACATATCTATATGTTCTTTTACCTTTCTACATTAAAAAAAATAAAATAAAAAATCTAATTTAGAGTTTTTAAAATCACTTCACATACACCCCTATAATGTCACTCAGTCATAATACATGATGTGTGTATAGGATGACATTTATGGCCCTAGAGTTTCTCTTACTTCACTAACCCTTTTGTTTTTGTTCAACACCCCAATTCTCTAAATTTTAGTACGTGTTACATTTATGGAAACCCACTCACTGGGAAATACTTTTTCGCCCTCTGCAGGAAGGAAAGTGAAATTAAAGCATACCGGTTATTTTATCGCCCCTCCCACAGTTACGTCAGACTTCTGACGCTATGCGCAGTGACCACGCCCCCTTGCGTGGTATCTTTCCGCCAAAGTGTCAGCAGCGAAGTGACCATCAAGCCGCAACCTACCTAAAAATGACCGACCAAGGGCTGACGAATGAAGCAGCTGCCGCTGCGTGTAAAGAGGGGAACCCCATCACTAAAGTAAGCCGCTGCACTTGAGTCCAGAACTAGGGCGAGACCTGTCAATCAAACACGAAGTTCGTCGCTCATTTCCCTGTTCTCCTTTATAACTACTGCAGGCAAACTTCGCAAAGCATAGCATCTCTTTGATATCGATGTTACTTTACAGTGGTTTATCTGCGTCTCTGGGTCTCGGTTAGTTTCTCAGATGAGTTTGTAGAGATTGTATGTGTAAGTGCTGTATTGCTGAGTCATATGGATTTGAAAATCAATACAGACTTGATTCTCTATGTAATGCTGATTGATATGGGTTACTAGAATGACCTTTGACATTTTACACAGATGAAATGTTGATCTGTGGCTCCTACAGTGTCACAGACAGAGCAGTGCTTACATATAAATATTACCATAAGTACATATAAATATCAGAACAGACACTTTTCATCATGGGAAACCATAACAGCATATCCGTAGTTCAGAGCAGAGCTGCTAGATATTACAGAATTACATCTTTTGAATAATTTTAAATATTGCATAACTTCTATTTTTAGTCTTACTCAAATGTTTGAGCCATTAACTAAAATCCATCCAAAGTTCTGACACCATAATGGGGGGACATTGTGGTCTCAGGCCTTTGGATGCTGCTGTTTATCATTTTCCCCTTATCAGTTTTATTCTTACTGAATGTTATTTATGCCACATATGTAGGACTTCATGATGCAGCAGACGATGCTTCGGGTTAAGGATCCAGTGAAGTCCCTGGATTTCTACACACGCATACTGGGAATGACGTGAGTAAACTTTTCTCTTCTAGAAATGGGAATTAAGTCTTGACGTGATTGACTTTAGTAGGCTAATTATTTTGTAATATCTAAACGTGTTATGAAAGTTTAGACAAAATGCATTTACTTTCATTTTTGTAATATAATAAATAGACATTGTAAATTTGTTTATTAAAATGCACAGAAAATAAGAATGTGAATGGGTCAAAATCTTTGCAATCAAGTATTTTTAATGTAAGTTTCTCTGTAGGCTGTTACAGAAGTTTGATTTCCCCTCCATGCGATTCACCCTGTATTTTCTGGGTTATGAGGATAAGAAAGAGATCCCTGCAGATGTGAAGGAGAGGACAGCCTGGACGTTCTCCCGTCGAGCCACTATAGAGCTCACACAGTAAGAGTGTGTGTTTGTGTGCTGTAAGGAGCAAATTAAAGCCTTCCTGGTCTTAAGATATCAGCATCAGCCAAATTAAAAATTATACCAGTGTAACACTGAACTTCTGAACAGAAGTCCGAAGTGCAAGGCTGTTTTTCTGTGTCATGTGTATTTCTCATTTGTGTTTTCTCAGTAACTGGGGCTCAGAAACAGATGACAGCCAGTCTTACCACAACGGCAACTCAGACCCAAGAGGCTTTGGTAAAAATAACATGCATGACACCATTTCTGTCTGTCATAGTTAGGCTGGATATATAGCTAAACATATATACATATATATGTGAAAAGAGAGAAATATTTTCTCTATATCTTTATGCACTGAACCAGCTTAATAGGCCGCTTTTTATTAATGTATAGAAACCATAATTTTGGCTAAACAGCAATTAAATTCAAAACTTTTCATGTAATAACTAAAATACACAATCTGTCTTGAATATTATGCCTATATTTTAGTTCAAATATTTAGGGCGTATATTCCAGTATTAAATTCTAGCAATTTCAGTATATAGTATACAGTATCAGTGTATACAGTTCTAAACAGTAATATTTACTTGCATATATTTAAACTAAACATTTTATTGCATTAAAAAATGCCACACAGTGAACATTTTTGATCACTAAATGCCCACTATTTAAATTCACATTTATTTCCTCTGCTGTTATGGCCACTGAAGTTTAAATCAAAAAGTGCATTGTGACATTCATTATGTTGCATTATTCTGTATTTTATATTATACATTTTTCATGCATTATTTTATAGTCGTAAAGTCATTGCGATTATGTGAAAATATAGTCCTAGATATGTCTATTTTACATTATTAACCTAAAACATGAAGAATATTAATTATTTTCTTAGGCCATATTGGAATTGCTGTACCGGATGTCTATGCGGCCTGCAAGCTGTTTGAAGAGAATGGAGTGACCTTTGTAAAAAAGCCTGATGATGGTAATTTCCTTTGTTATTTTATGTTATTATTTTAATTACATAGTGTTTCTCCACCTGCCACACACTCATTCTCTTTTGTAGTGTCACAAAATTTGCTATATTTATATTTGCATGCTGCTGTGACTCATATTACTCTTGCTATTTTTGCACATATAACATAGTTACTGTGCACAGTATAGCGTTTCCGTATACATGCAATAAAAGAACCATTTTTTAAATAAATAAAATTTGACTAAAAATGCTAAATAACCCTATTTAATCTCCAAAGACCGAAAGTCACTGAAATAAACGTAAAGGAATACTGGTAAGACTGGTAATTTGTTTTGTATTTATTTATTAATTGCAGGTAAAATGAAGGGCCTAGCCTTTATTCAGGATCCCGACGGTTACTGGATTGAGATTCTCAGCCCTAACAGCATGGTGCCCATCACTTCATAAAGACTGTTGTTATGCTGTGACCTGATCTGAAGACACTAGTTGTGAAAATCAAGGACTGTTGGGAGATCAGAAAGGGGAATTACTCTGTGGACAGCATGGAAAGTTGTGCACTATGAAGACTGACAATCTTTGACATGACAGCAACAGTGTGTTAGACATCTAATGAGCTAAAAAAAAATATAACACTATAATTTGACAATTACTTTTTGAAATAATGCAGTCCTCCATAGAGTCTAACCCTAAAAGTTTACATTACTAAAATAAAATATTTTTTTGAATTTTTGCAGTCATTCTAACCTTAAAACCCTCCCTTTGTTTGTTCAAATAAAGCAAGACAAGTATTTTTGGATCACTCTTTTGTTGACTGTTCGAGGAAGCCTTTAGTACATTTGTTTCTGGATACAATATTGGTATGTACTCTGTGAAACTTGTATGAGTTTAATTTGAAGGAGATGTAGCTACAAACGTACTTTGCACGTCTGAACGTGTCTGAACACGTGGTTTACACCAAACCAGGTTTAAGAAGATTAAGTATTCAAACAGCTGACCTGCATTAAAATGTGTCTTCAAGCAGAGTTGGCTTTCAACAAAAGGCTGAGAAACACTTATTACGAAATGGGTTTGGTAAAAATGAAAAATCTTGCTGGGCAACAATCCAACCAGTCTCTGTCATGATCTGTGTCATGATAAGTAAGGCAGTTGGTATCGGCATTCAACATCTTGAGAAGCAGTGAGAATGCATTTAGTTATTATTAATCTACAATAAAAATCATTTTAGTGTCTGTCTATTAAAAAGGCTCAAATTTCAGACATAAAGCATTAAAAGGCTCCAATTTTCTAGCCTTTTAATGTGATAAAGAAAAAAGAAACAGGAAGCTGAAATTTAGCTTCATAACACTGGTTTAAGTTTATTGTATTTTTGTTTAATGCATATTTTAAATTTAAATTATTTGAGCCTTTGTTCAAGACTCTGTATAGTTTATATAGCCTAATAATAATTTTGTCCAATTACATTTTTGGTACAAATTCATCATGTAATTAATAGATATAAAGCCTTAGGTCCATATGTTTTAGAGTACAAATTAGAGTAATTATACTTAACAAATTAAATAAAGAATAACTGAAATAAACATTTTATTTCACATAGTTGCCAGTGCTGCAAAAACGTGTTTTCATTTAGATTTGATGCATTTTTGTTTTCATTTAAACTACAATGTTTAAATATTGGTACTAATACGTCTAAAAGCTCCTGTGTTCCTCCCGGAGGCAGAAAGACGTCATTCCTCCCCCGTCCACTGGAGGCGCTGCAACATTAACGCGCAGCGTACGCAGGACACCATAAAAACATCCGGTAGGTGTTTTTGCGCTGGAACAGATGGATTAGCGGCTCTTAACAAATGTGTTTTTAACATATTTAATTTAATGATAAATACATATATGAGATATATTCACTGGATTCGAGAGAGTTGCCTTCTCGGTCTGCTTCAGCCGGAGACAGATTGAATCTGTTTTAGTTTGGGTGAGTGTTGCTGGCTTATCGTTACAGCTGAAGAGTCACGACATATTCTCGATATGAGTCAGTTTTCACGACGACAACATGTAACACTGCTTTATTTCATAGTTTTTTAAACGAAAATTGAGCATTACATGTGCTCTTGTTATTACCGAAACTGAATGATCAGCTATGGTGCTTTTTTATTTAGTGAATAAATATTTGTTAGTGTCAGGACATGTAATCATATTTTGTTACTGAATGTTCCTATGTTATATTACATATCTATATTATGTTCAGTTCATGTATACGTTCTTCTTACTGTAAACCGTGTCCCGCATTAGAAAGTATATACATTTGATATTTGATTAGAAATTGTATTTACCATTGTGTTTACGTGATTGGGGGTTTCAAAATAAGACCAACAAGTTCATACCATTTTTAAAAGAACTAGATAGATAGATTTTTACAAAAGGTGAACACGTTAGCAGTGTGGAAAGTGACAGAAAACAGGGTGAAGAACTAATATACTAAGACATATGATACATATAGATATATATATACAAGGCAAACCTTATATGTCTTGTCCAGTATGAATGCTTATTTTCTCTGCACAATGTTCACTGAAAAATGTAAATGATTTTGTTCTTCATGATTGAGGTGTGAAGGTGTTCTCCAGCAGTGATCATGAGTGACAGTCATCCTCTGCGGCCCATGAGCTCCGCGTCTGAGATCGACCACCTCCATCTCCTGTCAGAGCAACTCGGCGCTTTAGTTCCTGGTGAAGAGTACAGCGATGTCACCTTCGTGGTGGAGGAGAAGCGCTTTCCTGCACACAGAGTCATTCTGGCCGCCCGCTGCCAATATTTCAGGTTATTCATGAAGAGATCTGTTGGGGCTTTTCTTGAGTAAAATCACTTATGATAAGAACAGAATCCATTTGGTATCGTAATGAAGCTGGGTCATTCTGTGAAAAACATGCCTTTTCCTTTTTTCAGTAAAATAATGTGACACAAGTGATGCAGTAATTTGTTCATATATTGCATTGGGGCAGTTATGTAATATGAATTATTAATAATTAATGATTGCAAATAATTGATATAAATATAACTGTTTTATTGTTAGTTCATTAATTATGTTTAAATTAAATAATAAGATTAATTAATGCCTTAGAGTTATTTTAACTTTTTAGTTTGTTAACTAAAGTAGTATATAATAATCAGTTCAAAAAGCTAACAGGGTTAATGTTTCAAGTCTTTAAGAGAATTTAACGCTGAATTTAATATTTTCTCATTTAATATTTTCTACACAAAATCAACACACAAAAACTACTTTGTTTGCATTATAAAAGTTTACATCATGTTAATTATTTAGTTTCACACATTATTGAGAGACGCACATTTTTAGTTCAGTTCAATAACAGTCAGTGTTGCAGAGAGATTCCCTTTTTGTAAAATGTTAATTTCTTGTAAATAAAATAGGATTTTTTTCTGTCTTTCGTTTGAACTCCTTAGGGCTCTGCTGTATGGAGGGCTGAAAGAGTCCCGGGACCAGGCAGAGGTTCGATTGGAGGAAACGCGTGCCGAGGCTTTCTCCATGTTGTTGCGGTACTTGTACACTGGCCGAGCCACCCTGAGTGAAGCCAGAGAAGAGACTCTGTTAGATTTCCTGGGGCTGGCTCACCGCTATGACCTCCAGCCACTAGAGAGCTCCATATGCGAGTTCCTCCGCACTTTATTGAGCACTCGAAACGTCTGTCTGGTGTTTGATGTGGCTAGTCTGTACTGCCTAAACACCCTGGCCGAGGCCTGCATGGCTTACATGGACCGTAATGCCATCGAAGTGTTAAAATCAGACGGCTTTCTCACGCTTTCAAAGGTGAGTGATAGAAAATTTGATTGTTGCATATGTTACATGCACTTACTATTATAATAGCAATAAATTACACATAATTACATGCATATAACTCTAACCCAAACCCTAATCCTAACAATAGTAAGTACATGTAGTTAATTAATATTACCCAATACTTAAATGTATAATTACACTTTAAAAGGACACCTTAAAATAAAGTGTAACCAGTTTGATAATCAAAGTTGGCTTGAGAAAGCCAATTTCCTATTTATTATTTAATCTGTTTCTTCTTCTGAGACTAAATTTAAAATGTTTTCAAAATACAGCCACCAAACTCAGCTCAGACCTTCAGACTGGGCTGACTTAAGTTACTTTATCTTACTATTGTCGTTAAACGGATGATCAAAAATACAAAAAGTTCCAGCAGACTAGCAATGTACTAAAACATGTTAGCAACATGGTAATCAGATTAGAAACATGTTTTCAGCACTTTAATCATGCTTAGAACATGCTAATCACGTTTAAGACTTGTTAACAACATTCTATCAACATCTATCTAATTATTAAACTTCAGACTTTCACAACTGCTTCAAACTGTCGGGTTGGGCTTTCTCAAGCTGACTTCAAAGTTTGTCTTGACCAGCGTTTTTGTCTAGTTAAGATGAAAACGTAATCTGTCTGTTTCCTCATTTTTCTCTCTGCAGTCTGCCCTGTTGACCGTTGTGAGGAGAGATTCCTTCGCTGCAAGTGAGAGGGAGATATTTCAGGCCCTCTGTCGTTGGTGTCATCACAACGGCGACGGCCCAGAGGCGAAGGAAGTGATGTCAGCAGTGCGACTGCCTCTAATGACCCTCTCTGAAATGCTGAATGTGGTTCGTCCCTCGGGCCTCCTCAGCCCAGACGACCTGCTAGATGCCATACAGACCCGCTCGGAGAGCAGAGACATGGACCTTAACTACCGCGGCATGCTCAGTGCGTTTACTTCCCTCTGCTTCTCAGTCTGTAGATACATGGGTCAGAAACGAGACATCCCAGTTTGGTGTCCGCATCAAATTAACTTACAAAAGTGATGTTACATACATAGAAAGCACAGTAAATGCAAGCAAAGTGTCTTCTTTATTGTTTCAAATAATATTTGTGAAAATAAAATATCAAATATCATTGTTCCACAACAGACACATTTATGAAAAGATTAAATTATATGGGTTTTTTTTGGATGTGTAATAACTGAACATACAAAATTTTAGGTAGTACTTTATTTTAAGGACAAATTCTCACTGTTAACAAGATTGCATATCAGTAGCATTTGGCTGTTTATTAGTACTTTTAAAACACATATTAATACTCATATTAATTTTAAATCCTTTAATAAACCCCATATATAAACTTAACAACCTCACTTAATATTAAGGAACAAATTAGGAGTTTGTCGAATCAAACATTGTAGTTAATAGTGAGAATTGGACATGTGTCGAGTCTTTTAATGGGATCTAATTATCTGGTTCGAAATATATTTAACAACAAGATTATGATCTTTTGTTATATGAAATATTGTTACACAGAATAACATTTTAGTGGGTGCCTACTGTAAATCCTGATAAAAGTGTATAATAATTATTGTGGTTTTTGCTCATAAAATAAAATTAAACATGACACATTCTAATGTACAGTAAAGAAACTACATGATGTGTGTTTTGATATTTGAGGTGTCAAGCGCTCTGACAGAGCTGAGTCAGATCCCGAGGCAGAAGAAATTGAAACTGCATGACCTCAACGATTACAAGAGTCTGTGTGAGTGTGATAAAATGTTTCCACTGCTGTGCTCTGTGTGTTGTAGTCCCAGAGGAGAACATCGCCACTATGAAGCACGGTGCTGTGGTGGTGAAGGGTGAGATGAAGTCTGCTCTCCTGGATGGAGACACGCAGAACTATGATCTGGACCACGGCTTCTCAAGACATCCCATAGAAGAAGAGGGACGGGCCGCTGGCATCCAGGTCCGCTTGGGTCAGCCCTCCATCATCAACCATATACGCCTGCTCCTGTGGGACAAGGACAGCAGGTAATGCAACATTAATGGGTTAGTTCACTCAAAAAAATCATAGTTATGTCAACGTTTATTCACCCTCATGTCATTCTAAACCCCAAAAGAGATTATAAACCATAAAAGTAGCTATATGAGATATGATAGCTCTGCGTACAAGACACAAGAAATAATGTTAAATGTCTTTATGTGGCTAATTTTAAATGTATACAATATCCTCAATAAATTTTTTGTACCATCCACAATATTTTATTGCCTCTTGTCTGTAGGTCATACTCATACTATATCGAGGTGTCTATGGACGAGCTGGACTGGGTGCGTGTGGTGGATCACTCCAAGTTCCTGTGCCGCTCCTGGCAGCATCTTTATTTCCCAGCACGAGTCTGCAGGTAGAACTTGTTACACAAAACCAACTGGGCTTTGTTTGTCAAAGTCCATTAAATTCATTACTGTTTAAAGTTTTATGGTCGGTAAGCTTTTTTGTATGTTGAAAGAAGTCTCTAATGCTCCCAAGCCAGCATTTATGTGATCAAAATCAGATTAGTTATAACCAGTATATTTAAAAATGATTAGTTTACATAATACTTATTAATAAAACATTTTTGTTGTAAGTCAATCAAATACAAATAATCGTTAAAAATATATTTTTATATATATATTTCTTATTTTCATAACATCTGCTACGAAGTTTCAGTGGTCGAACCCAAAACTTGATATCTCTAAAAAGTTTGGGATGTCCCAAGTGGATGGTCTCAAAGCAATTTACTTCAAATATCCACTACTGAGAACAGAAATGAATTACTGTGTTGTAAGATGTTATATTGCTTACTGATGTCTGTGTTTGTGAACGTTTATGTTTTGCTTTTTTGTGACTGCAGGTTTATTCGTGTTGTTGGGACACATAACACCGTCAACAAAGTGTTTCACTTGGTGGCTCTGGAGTGCATGTACACACAGCGACCTTTCACGTTGGAAAAAGGCATACTGGGTAATGTAGTTTCTCTAATTTCAGGAAGTTACCACACATCGGCTTGGCTCCTGAAACTCATTTCATGTCTCCCTGCAGTTCCCACAGAGAACGTTGCGACCGTGCAGGCATGTGCGAGTGTGACTGAGGGTGTGAGTCGCAGCAGAAACGCCCTGCTGAATGGGGACACCAGCCACTATGACTGGGACTCGGGATACACCTGCCACCAGCTGGGCTCTGGAGCCATCGTTATTCAGCTCGCTCAGCCTTACATGCTGGGCTCAATGCGGTATGTGAGCTCATGTTTAGGGTCCAGTAGAAGTTGAAGGTTATAATTCTGTCTCATGTGGATGCATTTCTTCTGTGGAACATAAAAAAATATTTTTATGATGATTATAAATTAAATTGACAGACTCAAATCATTCCTAGTCCATATGACTTGCACGAACAATAGGGCATGAAACAAACTAAAATTGAATCAGTTGCCAAAAACCTGCTCTGCCACACATCTCAAATCTAATAACAGTGGACACAAAAACACTTTAAAGTGGAAGTAAATGAAAGAATACAGGGCGAGGTAATAAACCAAACTGTTTCAGAAGTGTAGCCAAAAACATAGCTGCAAGACATGTTAACACAAGACTAGAGATTAAAATGACAGTCCTACTGCTAAAATAATGATTTATTCAACATCTAAAAAAGTAAGCAAAAGTAAAAAAAAATCTTTCAACAGTTTCTACACATCCCGATTTTTTATTATAGGTATTGTGCTATACCTTTGTTTCAGATCCCAAAACATTCCTTCAACTTGGTTTCACCCTCAAGTGCCTTTCACTCACTGAAATCACAGTGCTTGGTTAAAACATACTTACTCTTTGTGTTTATAGGTTACTGTTGTGGGACTGTGATGAGAGGAGCTATAGTTATTATGTGGAGTTATCCACAAACCAGCAACATTGGGTGAGAGTTGTAGACCGCACTAAAGTGGCATGCAGGTCAGTAAATTATGTTTTTGTTATCTCATTATTGCATTATAATTTTTCTGTCTTATATCTTTCCATTCTTTATATATAGTTGTAAGTTAGTTCTTGCATGTAATTCTTACAGGTCGTGGCAGACTCTGATGTTTGACAGACAGTCTGCGTCTTTTATTCGTATTGTAGGAACTCACAACACAGCCAATGAGGTGAGTGATCTCTCTAAACACTCACATTCACCTTAAAGGAGAAGTACACCCAAAAATGAACATTTGCTGAAAATTTACCCTCATGCAATGCAAAATGTAAATTGGTTCATTTCTTAAGGGACAGATTTGGAGAAATGTAGCATTACATCACTTGCTCACCAACATATCCTCTGCAGTGAATGGGTGCCATCAGAATGAGAGTCCAAACAGCTGATAAAAACCTCACATTAATACAATAGTAACCCGCATGACTGTAGTGTTTTTATCAGCTTAAACTCTCATTCTGATGGCACCCATTTTCTGCAGAGGTGACGAAGTGATAGAATGTTTTGCCAAATCTGTTCAGATGAAGAAACAATCTTATTTGCATCTTGGATGACCTTTATTTTCTCATGCCGTCTCCACTAGGTGTTCCATTGTGTTCACTTTGAGTGCCCAGCACAGGCGGATATGGTTGTTAAAGAAGGAAGTCCTGGACCAGATCAGCCCAAACCAGAGTGCAGCTCCCAGAACTCAGATTCACAGAGCCTAATGTCCCAAAAACCCTCCACCTCTCCACACACATAAGCTATGGAGGATTTCTGCATTAAATATGACAAGACACACTTGAGTTGCTCACCTTAAAAAGATGTTCTCAAGGTTTTGTGCTGCTAAAGAAAGGACTATTTATATTTATGAGAAAATACTTGAGCTGAATGTAACATGATGGTGAATATAATAATGACTGTCACATGCACTTGTTTTATTAGGTTCAGATAACTATAAAAACCATAATAAAAAAAAGTATTACAGACCTAATGTTTTTGCGATACAGTCTTATTTTATTAGACATCTAACCCTTGTTTAATATAGAAAGGTACACAACAATCCTGGTTAACATTAAATCAAAATGATCTGCATAGGCACAAATATATGCAATACTATTAACAGTATTGGTAGGTGGAATAGAAAATTTACATCATTGTAGCATAACAGCAAGCTGAAAGTGTGATTCGTTTTATTCTTTTTTTTTAAGTTTACATGTTTGGCTTCTAAACATATTTAAAATTTTCATGGTTTATTCTGGCCAATAATTTTAACACAGAACATATTGTGGTTGACAGTTTTGTTCATGTTTTTTTTATGTTGG
>JAUMHE010000062.1:19303097-19327210 GCA_032359235.1 Enteromius mattozi | reverse complement strand
AACAGCTGATATATTTAATTACATAAATATGATTATTTGACCATATAATACATTAATTAATTGTACCATTTTTTTTTTATTTGTTTAAAGAAAGGTACAGAATTCACTTTACCTGCTTGGTGAGAGTATCGCGCTGGTCTGAGGTAAAAAAACAAAACAAAACATACTTGAGGTAAAATCTGAAGACTGCTTGCGACAAATAACAAATCAGTTACGTAATAGTTAATAAAGCCGAGGTAGTTTAAAAAGCATATTGTTTAAACGAAACAATTTTGTGAAGAAATCTCCGATCGCAAAACGCGTCTCCTTTCCTTTACATTGAATGATTGACAGATGACTCTCTCGTTTGAAAACCCCGCCACGGAAGAGGCGGAAACAGCGCCATGAAATCAACGCGTGGCCAAAAGTATATTGCATCCGTAGTGTTAAGCACTACCATAAAGAATGAATGGGAAAAGTTAAGGGAAGTTAAGCTCAACCGGGAGGTCCCCGGTTCGAAACCGGGCGGAAACACATTATTGTTATTACTTTTGTTGACAATACAATGAATTTGAACATAAAAGATCTGTATAACATTTCTTTTAAAGACTTCTGTTGAATTCAGAACAGCATACAGGCACACTGCTGTGGTAGAAAGATAATACGAGTAGTATGCTTGCATGAAGTGCTAAATTAGCATTAGCTCCCCACAACGTTTGTCTCTAACTTTATATTACTAAAAATACTTATTTTTCCATCAAATAGCCTACTCTACTGAGTATCTATATGTGGTAAAAAGTTATTTTTAAGACATAAAAAGTGTCATTACTGTTTTGAGTCACACCTGAAATCATTATTTTTACAAATCTGAGACAAACACATGAGTATTTTTCAACTGAGTAAAGCCTTGTGAGAAGTGATGGGAGCAAATCGTCCATGGCGAAAAAGATCTAAATTCTCAAAAATAATTAGCCTAAGTTACCACAGTCGTGAGTACAGTTGCAAACTTGAAATGTATAGTCTCAAAAACTAGCTGGTGATAATAGATCAAAAAATAAGAAACTAAATCTTTCCTCACAAAAGATTTGCACAGTAGTCTTGTATCACGCAGTTTTATTTTGCAATCTGAACACGTGTCCTACATGCAGGTTTCCGTAGTGTAGTGGTTATCACGTTCGCCTCACACGCGAAAGGTCCCCGGTTCGAAACCGGGCGGAAACATCGTTTTGCAACCATCAGTTTGTTTTAAATGCCTGACTTGTTCTATCCTTTCTAATTTATGCTATAGCCTTGAAAAAAGAAAAAAAGATTTAAAAAAACTTTGTTTATAATGATTGTAAAACTGAACTAATCCTCCACAAGATGGCGCAGTAGAACCAGTAATCTTGCAGCAGTCTGGTTCTTACACAGTGTTCGTCTTTCTAAGACATAACGGTTATTCTTGAACACATCGCGATCTTGACCCTCCTAACCTCTATCTGGCGCTCTCACTGCAATCTGTCTCATAATTATCCCTGCACTCCTCCTGTTTTAACATCTCTCTCTTTCCTTCCATTGCGTTTGCCGAAAGGTTTTTCTCGGTATTCCCTTTGATCTTCCTTCTTCCTCTTCCCATGCCCTGAAGAAGCTCTAATAAGACTCTTGCTTTGGGCTGTTCATGACCCGTCAGCCACAGTCAAATTCACATGACCAGACGTGGACGTGTTCTGTCCACATCCATTTGTTTTTTTCCTTTTTTCTATAGTTGCACACAGAGAGAAGCAGTCTCCGTGGCTGCTGCAGCAGTCCTGTTTGCCTTCTGTAGTTTCTGGCAGTTTAGCAGCGCTTTGATCAGTGGATTGAGCGATGGTAGATTGGCCCGCCCTGACGCTAGCTGGGTCGCTCTGCTGGTACGCTGTGCCACAGAGTCTGCAGTCTGTTTATTTGCACCGATGGAGCAGAACAGCTCAGTGTGCCAGCAAAGCCCAATATATCTCATTAAGGGGCCAAGCATTGAAGGTTTGATACATTACAGGAGCAATTCACCCAGAAATGACCATTTGCTCAGTATTTACCCACCGTCAGGCCATCGAAGATGTAGATGAGTTTGTTTCTTCATCAGATTTGGAGAAATTTGCATTCCATCACTTGATCACTAATGGATGCTCTGCAGTGAATGGGTGCCGTCAGAATGAGAGTCCAAACAGCTGATATAAACATCACAGTAATCCACACCACTCCTGTCCATCAGTTAATATCTTGTGAAATATCTAAGAAGCTATTCCATCATTGAAGTGTTTTAACTCTAAACCGTTGCTTCTGGCTAAAATATAGGTTTTTAATATTGCTTTCTCAAGTGAAAATGCTAAATTTCCCCAAATTTTTTCCTGTGAAGAAACAAACTCATTTACATCTGGGATGGCCTGAGGGTGAGTACATTTTCAGCAAATTTGTATCTCTTTTAACACATTTGCATGTAATAAATTTGATGGCAACATGTATTTTAATCTGCTATTGGGTTGTGCTCAGAGAAAACCATGTACTAAACAAAGCTGTTACATTTTTATTTTATTTAGCCTATTTATTTGTTTCATAGTTATCATTCTTCTTGTGAACAGACATTTATACTGTAATATATGTCAAATGTTTTTTTAGTGGTTTTCATTTATGAAAACTACTTTGCGCGCTTAGTCTAGTTAGGTTATGATTAACATAGTAACAGGGGCATTTTGCTGAACACCCCACACCACAACCCCATAACGCATTACTGTAGACATTACATTACTGCAACAAGAGTCCAATCCAGTTATAACCAGATTAATCTTTCTTATAAGAGGGATGCTTTCTGTTATCCTATCCACAGCCCTATAAACACTGAAACACTTGTCAATAAAGCCCTCGCTCTTTCTTGGGAAGGAATTAAAGGATAAGAGAAGCACTCGTTTATGGAGAGACATGCACACATAAAGATTTCCCATGAAATCCATGGCTGTTTGTATCTTAAACATCCCTCTTCTGAAATTGGCTCTCATGAATCAAGCGGCTGTATTGACATGCTGAGTTTCTAGAGCAGCACGTGCCATATTTTCTTTCATTTTTATAATGATAGCGTTTTAATTAAGAACAAATAAATACTTATTTATGTCCGTCTGTCCACTTGTACCTTTTAAAACTCTGAGATGATTGCCTGGTCAAGCGAACATTTAAAGTCAAAATTTATTTTCTAGTTATGGGTTAAGTAGGGTTAGTTCACCCATAAATGAAAATTGGCTTGTGTTTTACTTACCCTTGAAGCAGCCTAGGTGTATGCAACTTACTTCTTTCCAGTTCGCCCTGAAGATGTAGATGAGTTTGTTTCTTCATCAGATTTGGAGAAATTTTGCATTCCATCACTTGATCACTAATGGATGCTCTGCAGTGAATGGGTGCCGTCAGAATGAGAGTCCAAACAGCTGATATAAACATCACAATAATCCACACCACTCCAGTCCATCAGTTAATATCTTTCAAAATTTGTAAGAAGCTATTCCACCATTAAAGCGTTTTAACTCTAAACCGTTGCTTCTGGTTAAAATACAGGTCTATAATATTGCTTTCTCGTGTGAAAATGTTACATTTGTTTTACTTACCCTTGGAGCTTCCTAGGTGTAGACTTTCTTCTTTCAGAAGAATCCAACTGAAGTTACATTAAAATTTGTCCTGATCCCTCCAAGCCTTTCAATGGAAGTAAGCGGGTGTTTGTTGTTAACAGTTCAGAAGATGTGAAATAAAATACGCACATCTATAATAAAACATCCCTCACCTGTAGCAACTCCATGCATATTTGTGAGATAAATATCGATTTTTCAAATGTAATAAACACGTAGGATGTAGGTGTGCGTCGTGTGCATGCCTCTGAGAAATGCGGGAGTAAAGGAAACAAAGTTTCCTTACTTCAGCAAAGGTAAACTACTCTTGGCTAATATTGAAATCCTCTAACATTTTTCTTTACAAATCCTTGTTTTGTGCTTTTAATTTGCGACTAGCTTTTGTTTTGTTCTCTTTTCCGTTCTCGTCATTAATCATGCCACATATCATAATTCCTGTAATATACGAGATACCAAATTGTAAAAAGCGCTCACGTAGCAGTATTACAAAAAAACAGCATTACTGCTCTAAAAAAAGGAAAATAGATTCATATTAATGGATACTAAGGGTGTAATGATACACGTACCGTGTATGGAACGGTTCATAGGCATTTTCCAAATCAAAGTGATCATCCTTATCCCCTTGTTAGTGGAAACTTTGGAGTGAGCAGAGCAGAGCACAAGCGAGTCATTGTTTAGTCGTTTGGAATGCACTTGGCAAAGAGAGCAATGTAATTTCTTCATTATCTTCAGCTGTTCTCATGATAACGTAGGAAAGGACGTGACATGTGGCCAGGTATGGTTTCCCATACTAGGAATTTGTGCTCTGCGTTTAACCCATCCAAGTGCACACACACAGCAGTGAGAAGTGAACAACCACGCACACACACAAACACACACCGTGAGCAGGGGGCAGCCAGGGGAGCAGTTGGGGGAACGGTGCCTTGCTCAAGGGTCTCACCTCAGTCGTGTTATTGAAGGTGGAGAGAGCGCTGGTTATTCACTCCCCCCACCCACCCTGCCGGACCTGGGACTCGAACCCGCAACCTTTGGGCCACGACTGCCCCTAGCACATAGACATCAGCAGAGGAACACCGGCATTAAAGAAAAAAAAGAAAAAACATTAAATATATATATATGTATATATATATATATATATATAAAATAAAATAAATGTTTTATTCATATTAGTTTTTATATATTAGCATATTTTAAAAACATTTTCAAATATAAAATGTATGTTCATTTGCAACAGTTATGTAAACAGCAATAAAGGCCTTTTTTTAACATTAAAATAGCGATATCTAGTCGAGTGCATTCCAAATGACTAGGCTACATAATGGCACACACGTGCCCTGCTCATCTGAAAGTCCCCACTAACAAGGGGGATCACTTGGATTTGGATCATTTTATTGACTGTCGCTATAGAAACGGATAATCCCCAGTCCGAGGACGTGAATAGCACAGTTGAATATCACGTGTTGTCATCTCAGAATTATGGTAATTACGATATGACATGAACGCAGCATAACTCCGATCGGATTCGTCTGAAAGAAGAAAGTCACATACACCTATGATTCTTCGAGGGTGAGTAAAACACAGGCTAATTTTCATTTTTGGGTGAATTATAGCAAGATTTGAAGACAAATTCTTGAACAATATTTGTTCTTAAAAGGTTACTTTTATTTTTGAATGTTTGTTCTTAAATAGTGACATTTTAAATAATAAAAAAAAGGTTCTTTATTGGCATTGATGGTTCTATGAACAACGTTTAGCATCCATGCACTTTCAAATATAAAGGTGAATATTTTTATTTTTTGCACAGGTGCCATAGGTTCCTCAAAGAACCTTTCAGTGAACACTTCTTAAAAGACCCATTTTTATTCAGCGTTATCCACCTGTGATCAGATCAGAAACACATGTTTATGCCTTTTCCCTTATAAAGAACCTTTTTCCATGGACAATAAAGGGTCTTTATGGAATCATGTATGCAAATAGAGAACCTTTTTTTTTAAGATTGTGGAAACTTTCCATTCCATGAGATGTTCTTTACAGTGGATAAATGTTCTTTAAACTGTTAAAATGTTCTTCACACTAGGAACTGTTTACTGAAAGGTTCTTTGGGGGACTAAATGTGGTTCACTTATGGCCATTGCTGTGAAAACCCCCTTTTGAAACATTTCTTTTTTAAAAGCGTATGTGTGAACCAGGAACTTTCCATTGTGTCCTAGACTAAAAACCTTCATACAAGTTTGCTTTAAGTGTGTTTATACCTGCAGCAGCTCTGCTGAATTACATTGGATCAACCGTGTATAACTCTGAAAGGATCATCGTTCAATGTAACGCTTAAAAGAAGCTTTTGAATGTACCTACCTTGATATGAAAGTTAAAATCGGAGTATATTTTACTCAAAGCATGAAAGTTCACCGGTGTTCATCAATTCACTGTAAAATCATCACAGTTGTTTTCCCCCTCTTCCAAGCACCTTGAGCTTCTGTGTCTTTTTTTGCACATCAATGCATCTACAAGGTCCCGCTGCACCGCACCTTCTGATTTTCCCCATTAAGTAATCAAACCTCCTTTGAGAGCGTCGTCTTTGTAGTCTCTCTTCAGGCAGGGAACAACACCGAGAGTAAAGGGGTATTTCTAACTCTGCAAAAAGTTGAAAAGTTGACGTGAACTCTTGTAAACCATCATGAATATCTGATGGTTATTTTCCTGAGTGACTGTTTGGTGTTTGTGTGCCACTTGAGTGAATAAAAACGTTGTGAAAGAAAGGAAATCTGTGTCACTCTTGATGCGCTCAAGCTACATTATAGCTCTGTCATCTTTGAAACAGTTTCTCATTAATTCCTAAATTTCTGTGTGTAGAAATGAGGGGAAAATTGTCTTTGAAGTTGTGTGGAGCGTCTCAGGAGACCTGGAGGCCTCAGGCTGGACTTAGCCAATGATGAGGGAGATGTTGCTTTGAAACGGAGTTCGTTCCACCCTCCGCTCATGTTCAACTATCACATGATAAAGAAAGGATCATTTGCTCTTATGTTTGGTAGGTCATGATACAAGGACTGCATTTGATTTACACATTCTTAAGACAAAATTCAGATTTGTACCCTGAATATTTGCAACATATCAATGTAATACTGAATACTGTAATACAGTGACATGCTTTATATATTGAAAGTTTGTTATTTTAATTCTTTTTAGTGAATTGTTGGCCTTCTGGAAAGTATGTTTATTTACTGTATATGTGCACAATACTTGGTAGGGGCTAGCTTTAATTACTGCCTCAATTCGGCATGGCGGTGATCAGTTTTTGGCACTGCTGAGGTGGTATGGAAGCCCAGGTTTCTTTGACAGTGACCTTCAGCTCATCTGCATTTTTTGGTCTCTTTTTGTCTTTTTCCTCTTTACAAAACTCCATAGATTCTCTATGGGGTTCAAGGTCTGGTGAGTTTGCAGTCAAACACACCAACACCATGGTCATTTAACCAACTTTCGGTGCTTTTGGCAGTGTGGGGAGGTGCCAAATCCTGCTGGAAAATGAAATCAGCATCTTTGAAAAGCTGGTCAGCAGAAGGAAGCGTGAAGTTCTCCAAAATTTCTTGGTAAACAGGTGCAGTGACGTTGGTTTTCAAAAAACACAATGGACCAACACCAGATGACACTGCATCCCAAATCATCACAGACTGTGGAAACTTAACACTGGACTTCATGCAACTTGGGCTATGAGCTTCTCCACCCTTCCCCCAGACTCTAAGACCTTGGTTTCCAAATGAAATACAAAACTTGCTCTCATCTGAAAAGAGGACTTTGGACCACTGGGTAACAGTCCATTTCTTCTTCTCTTAGCCCAGCACTCTGTGAACAGCTAGCTTCTTTGGCAATGAATGTTTGTGGCTTACCCTCCTTGTGAAGGGTGTCAATGATTGTCTTCTGGACAACTGTCAGATCAGCAGTCTTCTCCATGATTGTATAGGGGCAAAAATGTATTATGTCATAATTTTATTATTACAATTATGGTTAAAAAATTCCACAACGATTTGATGTAATGATACGCTAAAAAAAATATTATTGCTATCAAACGCATGTATACAAAAATGTTTAGTTTATATATGTAATATATTTATACATGAAATTATATGAATATACATATATACATGCAAATACATACAAATATTTTCAAAATAGAAGCTGTATATGTGTGTATTTATATATACATTATAAATATACACAATGCACATTATGTAAACAAAAACTTTTATTTTAGATGCGATTAATTGTGATAAATCGATTGACAGCCTAAATATATATTTACATGCACACACTATATCATCTATATCAAATATCTCCAGTTTCTGGTATAATATATAGTATTTATATGTATAAAGTGTACTCTGGTTTTTATAGAGTTATTATATATTATAATATAAAATTTATATCTGTGTCTGTCTATCTATCTCTATCTATCCCTTACAACTTGAAAAATCTCAAAGTATTCAAAGTCTATTAAGCATATACAACATTCAAACTCCAAACTTATCTGAGACATTCAGGTGAACCAACAGATTAATGCACTTTCCTTTTCTAGTTTTAATTCTTTAAGTGTGTAGACAAATGTAGGTTTGTACCTTGAATATTTCCAACACAACTTCTAAAAGGATCCAAGTACAATATAAGTTAACGCTTTTTGTATATCCAACTCAATCTTTGGTATCCCCCCTTCCAATAGAGAGAGAGAAGGAAACATTACTATATGGCCTTGAGCCAATGTGTTGTTAATGTGCAAATTCAATGTCATGTTTTTGTGTTTGCTTCACTAAGTGTTGTAGTCAAGGCCATCGCGAGCGGCTCGTCTTGTGTAGGGGTCTGTAGCAGGTCTTGTACTTTGAACAGCTTTAAAGCACAAATCCCCTTTACAAACAAGGAATACAGCTTGGGACGTTCCACTTTCATTTGGGGGAACAGTGGTTCGCTAAAGCGTTAATGACACTTGAGGTTATGCATGCAGACGAACATCTAAACATCGTATTAAGTATTTCACTTTTTAACAACAGGATCTTGTGTAAATATAAGTAAAATCGGCATATCAGTATTGAAATGGATTTTATTCATGATTAACAAAACCCTATTCGGAAGTTGGTATCTTCCACTCGCCAGCTGATCGGCCTCGACTCCCGGTGCGGTCCGTCGGACTGTACGCGGCCGTTATTTTCTTGATTTTTGTCTAAATTACGTCGAATTCATAGTAACGGCCGCTCGTGTCCGCGTCCTTGACTTCTTAGGCTACGTTTTCAGCTCGGGGGTTTCGTTGTAAAGCGTTTTTGATTAAACGTCGAGCCGAGGAATTCCCGCACAAGCACTAGGCCGCGAGCGGATCCCCGGTGTTTCCTGCAGAAACCTGCCGCCTTCACATCGCCACCATGGGGGACACAGGAAGCGAGCGCAGCAAGCCGCCTAGTATTCCTCCCCGCTGCCCTTGTGGATTTTGGGGGTAAGACGATTCATTTTACACGTGAGTGTACCTGTGCGCCGAATTTAACGCGGAAAAGGCGATAAATGTGAATGAAATGTGGAGTGTTTGTTGTTCATTGTTGTAGGCCGATGGATGGGGGTGGGGAACAACCACTCCTGTTTTTCACAGCCACAGCTGCTGTTTCCCCTCGAATACACACTTAAAATACACAAATCCATCAAACACACATTACATTTAAAAATCCAGGCTCATCAAAAGCAGATTTGGGCGATTTAGTGGTTTTTAACGAGCCTTGTGAGCTGGACTGACAGATCACTCATATCTCACTGTCCTCTATCACAATCACTGGCTGTGTTTGAAGATCTGATCTAGACAGCGTTGTTGGCATTATAGATGGTCAAATGTGTGTGTCGCAGTGAACTGGACGTTCTTAGCATCATAGGCGTTTGTAGGATTTTTTTGGCATCAAAGTGGACGTCGTTTTTGTTATACTTAAAAACATTCATTGCCAGCATTATAGGGTGCATACAATTTTTGTCTGTATTCAAAGTCTAGTGTGTTGCCTACCTAGACAACATTTTAAACATTAAGGGTGGCATATTTTTTTGATTGTAACCTAGTAAGCTGTCTACCTAGGGCATAACATGTGACATTGTCCTGTCTCTTTTAAAATATGGTCTGTTGGCTTCTTTGACCAAAGGGTTTCAATCTTTTAGATGCTATGGACCCCAGATATGATCATCGTTATTCAAGGGACCCCAATCCTACAATAAAAAAGGCAGCTATTTTAATCTATTATACTGTGAACAATTAATGTTAAAATACTTTTCCTTTTTTTCGTTAGTTTGTAAAATATTTTGTTTCTATTGCATTATCTGTGCATTCTATTATATTGTGCAGTTTCTCTTCTGTATTATTTATTCATTTTAGTTTTTTTTTTTTTTGCTATTTTTTAAATGTATTCAATCTATTTATATAAATATAGAATTTTTTTTATTTGAGTTTTTCTGTTAGCTTTTCCATGAACCACTTGCAATTCCTTGCGGCCCCCTTAGGGTCCATTTGCCCTAGTTTAAGAACTCTTGTCCTATACAACATTTATTGTATTTTTTTTTTTTTTGGACATACTTTCTACATAGACACCATTTTGGGTGTTTAGGTCCTTGCATCAGGTTTTGGCATCATTGAGGACAACACTTAAATACTGTATGTCAAAATCTATTTGATGGCCTGTGTAGACAGCATATTGAACATTTGATACACACCTCAGATGACTTGAGATGCTGTCTAGGTAGACACGTCCCTGGGTTTTGAGACACAGCCATGAAAGGCTAATGACAGATTTTTCTTGAGTGACACATAAATCAGGGCTCTTCTTCGAGCACGTGTCAGGCTCACAGGTGCAGTCATTTGACACTCCTTGCTGCCTGTGCCCCAAAGAAATGCATCAGATTTGGGCAAGACCAAGACAGACCTCTGACAGGTGATCATTCAACAGCCATTTATTAGCTATTTGTCCATTTGCTTTCATTAAATAAAAAAAAAAGATTAGTGATGGTTGGATCAAATGCTGATGGTACACCAGTAATAACATGTTTCATGGCTAGTCTATCAGGTAATTTAATCACATAAAGCCCCTCTCACTTTACCCATGACTAAGCTATTATAACATAGGCTCAACCTGCTGTTTTGTGTAAATTAGATTGTAGATAGTGTCCTTGGTTTATTAGGGTTTCACAAATAGGCAGACTAAATCTACATAGGCCTACACTTCACTGAACCAATGTTGTGAGTATAAGGTGGGAATACCTGTTTGAAGACAGTCATTTTTTGTGATTCTCTTAGGTGCTGCTAGTGGTGAAAAATGGCAACATGCAATGTCATGTTTCATTTCGGCTCATGTGAGAACAAAATCCATTCAGTATTTACTGTTTACCACTTCATAAACATGTTTTGCTGGAAATCTTACTTTTCACAAAATTCTGCAATGTATTTATATTAGGTTCTAAGTTAAGTAAAAAATAATATATTTATGACCCAGTGCTGTTATTATCATTTGTTCAGAACCGTTTTCTGGACTGAAGTCTTAAAGGTGTGTGTGTGTATTATTGTAAGTAAATATGATGACACATGATGAATAATCTTCAAATTGGTCTCTTCATCATCATTATGATCACTGTAGTCATTTTCAGCTCTCTTCTTTAAATGTGTCATGCTTGTGTGACTACAAGACTCAAATAGATTATAGAAGTGGCTTATTTTGGAATCTTTATTCAAGTGACACAGTTGCTGTCATTGAAGATGCACATGTGATTTGAAACTGGACGTTAACATAGCATACCACACAGCTTTTGATGACTGTGTATCCTGCAAATTTAAACCACAGTTCATCTCTATGCTGACTCCTTGACTGTTTTTCCCATTCAGCCTTAGACATTAATAGATTGACTGGTTTGCTTTGTGCGGTTATAAAGGAAATGATGCAGTAAATGTCCTAAAAAAGGCATATCTTGAATCAGCCTTGTAAGAATTTACAGCACATGGTTTTGTTTGCGTGTAAATCAGATGTTTAAAATTTTACCATTAAAAAAACACAATTTTAGGTATGTCCACTTGACTGAAGACATGCAGTAGTTTTATGTGACAAAGAGGCCAAAATGTCGATATTTGCTTTTTGGCAGTTCTCCTTTTGTGTTCAGTTTGGGAATGACATGAGGGTAATTCATGATTTTTAAAGTTTGATTCATTTGTCATTCAGTTAAAGCTGCTTGTTTGTATGTGTCATTGCTTTCTGCTTTGTTTCCTGTGCAACAACTATGTGCTGGTAGATGTTGTTTTACGGGTTTTGGTATATTGCATATAAATCACATGACTAAACATAATTTTTGTTATATACATCTGTATTTCAGCATTATTATTAGTGTACAAATGGTTATAATACCTGTTGAGTCACAATTGTTGTTAAAAAATAATTTAAACCATTCTAGACCAAATGCATGTTTGAATTTTAAATGCATTAACAATAACTCAACCTTATAGACAGTGAAGGGTTGTATCTGTTTTATAAATACGATCAAATGAAGACCCATAGCCTCTGTTATATAAATCATTTTCTTATGAATTTCCTCCGTGCATTATTTCTCTTGGTACTTTGCTGCTCCAATATGAACATTTTCCTGTTTATGTCTGGTTTTAGCTGTAGTTTGGATGGTCTAATGTGAACTAAATTATAGTTCACTTAAAGCACTAATGGCATCTGATGTCACTAATGTCGGTGGTCTTGTTTTTCATCAAAATCAGAAGTATAGGCCTATTTATGTTATCCCTAGCATGCATTAAACCGAGCAGCTTTTGTAAGCTAGTTATTTTGATTGGGCAAAACATAAAACCTAGTAAACCGATACTTGAGGCAAAGGTTTCGGCTAACCTGTTGCATGTGTAAAAGCAGTCTCAAAACGTGAGTGGCTCTTCCCTCAGCCTTGTATAGACTTGCCCAGCTGGTGTTGAATGACAGAAGCAAATGCAGCTCTGTTTTGATAACCAGTGTCACGAAAAATTGTGCACATCTACTTGAATTGTAAAACAACTGCACATCCTCACTAACATGTCAAGATTAAACCAACGGCTAACCATCTGATGGTAAGTCACGATAGTAAACTCAGCCCATCTTTAGTGCAGTATGTTATCTAAAAATGTGGTTTTAGCTGTAGCTATTAGATAGGGTACAAGTAAAGACAATAGTTAAGAAATAAAACGGCTTGCTGCGTTGATTCAAAACTTCAATTCAAATATTTTATTAAAAGGGTATTCAAATTACAATTGTCATAATTTACTTACCCTTAAGTTTATCCAAATCTGAGTTCCTTTCTTCTGTTGAACATAAAAAAGCAGATATTTTGAAAAATGCTGATGCTAATGCTGGTACCCATTAACTTCCATATGATGGAAAAAATACAATGAAAGTCAATGGGGACCGTTAACTATTTGATTACATTCTTTTCTTCTTTTGTATGTGATGACAAAGTGTTCATATTTGGGTTAAAGCCCTGTACTTTTAAGGCAATTTTATGTAGTGGTAACATCAAAATATAGCTATTTTGCTGGAAAATTGATTAAATTATGTTTATTTGTGGATGATCTAGTGAATTAAATATCTAATTTCAGTTGATCATATTTAAGTTTTTGTTTATAAGTATATGGATGTAAACCAAAAGAGCAAATAATACAATACTACAATGTCTGGTATAAAAATTAGAGCAAAATCTGTACTGTTCCATAGACACACTCTGTGTGTTTAGATAGAGGGCACCGCAGTTCAGAGGGGCTGAAGTGTGAAGGGCAGCAGTGGCGTTTCATTTTTCATCCCATTTCCAAACTTCCATCTGGCATCTTCCATTTTAACACCTGTTAGCACGTCGGTCTTCTCATTTTCAAGCATGCATTATCTTTTGGGAGCTGGTGCGGGCAGGGAATGAGTGTGGATAGTGAGATCATCTGTTGTGTTTGGATGCGCTGTCCCCTGTGATTCCCACAGAATACTCTCATTATCGTTAAAGAAAGCCTTCTCAATTTCAATGTCGCTTTAATTTTCTGTTCAAGGTAAGTGCAGAAATATCAGACCTTGAACAGCAGCTGCTTTTTAAAACGTGCAACTTTCTTGTTGTTTGCTGAGGTGCTGTGGATGTTGATCTCATACAGATAGAAACTACACACATTAATTATATTTAATATTTGGGATTTTAAGTTCCTAACTCTAAATATGACCAATAAAATTGATGCTTGACCTATCAAACATATGTTCAATGCGTCGAGAAAAGACTGTGATGAAATAATACAAATAAATAGATAAAGCTAGTTGTTTACAAGGAGTAGTTCAAAAATTCTAATTTACTCACCATTCTGTTCTTTCAACACTGTTGAGGTTTCTTTTCTTTTGAAGTTTGGTGACCAACATTCTGTAGATACTTCTTAGAATAATTTGAGTGTAAATGATGGAATTTTCAGTTTTTGGTGTACTATCCCTATCAATCAGTCAAAAAGACTCCCGAATTTAAGGTGCTTTTTGAAAGTGTTTGAGAGTGTTGAGAGCAGATATTACATGTCTTTTGAAGATTGCTGTTTTTGAAAAAAGTTATTTTAATTAATTAACTTAAAACATTAAAATGTTAATGTTGTTTTGTTTAGTATGTAGTTATAGACAATTATTGGTGGGTGGGTTCATTCTGTAGGAAGCGCGGCATTAATCACGTCTCTGAATTAGATTCCGTGTTATTGTGGTTATTTAGTAAAATGGCTTGATTAATGGTGTGATGTGATTTGTTGAATATGCCGCACACACAGTGACTCTTCAGAAGGTGGGCTGAGGTGTGTGTGCACTGGAGTCTTGATTGGGCTGTTGCTTCTTTTCATAAGCTGTAATTGCAGGTGACATTTAACAGGAGATGTCAGATTAATCCGGAGAGAGGCCAGCTTGATTGGCTTGGAGTCATGTGACTGAGGAAGACCCGCACACACACAGAGAGTTGCATTTCCTGAATATATCTAAAAGTTTGACTCCCCATTTTTTTGTGTTGTTGTTTTATCCAACAGAAGTAGAATGCATTGCTATGTATTTTAATATTTTTATATTTTTACAATAATTTATTTGAAAGATTTATTTTATTATATATATTCGTTACTATTAGCTGTCGTTATATAGCTTTATTAACTGATAATGACCTTCTTTTTAGATCATTAGCCAGCAAATCCTTGGTAAACATTGCAAGAATAATGAAAGTCCCAAGTATGGAGTGTTGCTTTATTTAATCGATCCAAGTGGCTGCTCTAAATGATTTCATCCACTGATCCTTATGTTTGTTACATTTTGAATTTGATCGAAAGTGGTTTCAAGAGTTGAATTGGTTGAGTTGTTTACTCTGTAATTACTTGATTCTTCCACCAGTGTAATCTATCTGAGCTGATTTATGGATGAGTGTCAGTAGGTGGGCATTATAGCGTTGATCAGCCAGTCATACTGCTCAGGAGACACCTGATGTGTTTCCACGGATTTAAGCGTTTTAGCTTATTTCAAGGACAACCGACATACATGTTACTCATCCAGCACTGTCAGTAACACCTTTTTTATTGCTCACACACACATGGCTACCCCCTCGGTGTGTTCATGTAGTGATGTGCTCTTCATGTTCATCTTCTTAATATGCATTATTCCTACCCACAATGCCCTGCTCTCTCCCCATGCTTCCTTCCGCCTCCTTGATTGGGCACTGATTATGATTGCTCTTGATTGTGCTGAAGAATGATGTTGTTTTCATAGCTAACCTGTGTCATCCTGAGAGACTTTCGAGGTGCATTCAGGAAGTAAATAAAGTGTTTGATATGTCAGCACCCTCAGCCAGCAGGTAAAGAAAAGTGAAGAGCTCTCCACTGAAGAGGCGTCTGAGGCTTTGTTCACACTGCAGACAATTCAGATTTGTTTTTAAATGTCCCCACTAAAATATCTCATTAATTAGTGAGTGCTCTTGTGTAGAGTAAGACTTGATTGCAAACCATAGCTAGTGTTGTTTGTTGTGTGAGCTAATTGTTCTTTCGAGACGTTTTGAGGTCTTTTCTGTGAATCAAATGAATCAGTTCAGAATCAGTATTTTTAAATCAATTTCACTTATAAACATCATACATTAAATACTTTGAATGAAAGTATGGGATCCTTTTAATTTGTGAGTAATTTTGTGCAAACCTTTTTTTTCATTTTCAAAATATTCAATATTGAATCAAAATACATATTATATAAATGGAAAATGTCCAATTTTATTTTTAATCATTTTTTAATTTCATTTATTAGATTTATAAATTAATGTGTGAAAGGAATTCCGCAGCACATTAGGTTTTGCCGTGGTATTAAAATCTGTGTCAAGAATCGTGAAATGTCATTAGTATTGGAGTCAGCTACTAATATTTGGTTGTATGATGGTCATTTCATAATATCGATGTGCTTTTCTTCTGTACAGATATTAAAAAGAATATTTCCTTTTGTCTTTTCTCTTTCCAGGTCCAGCAAAACCATGAACCTTTGCTCCAAATGTTTTGCTGGTAAGTTACTTTCATCACATGGTCTATATAATTATGACTATACTTGAACCAGTGTGTCTGAGAGACTCTTGTGCCCTCTCTGTTCTTTCCATCAGATATACAGAAGAAACAGCCAGACGAGGACTGCACTCCAGAGCCCGCTCCCAGCTCAAGCAATAGCCAATCAGCAGTCTTCTGTAACGAGACGAGCAGCAGCAGTAGCCAAACCCTGTCCTCCAAGCCAGCCAGCTCTGAAGAGCCCTCGACAGAAGCCACGCCTCTTCCTGCACAGGACGGTGAGGACACACAGATTCTGTCTTCTAATAAAGGAGATGATATTTCATCTAGTCTCAGATGGGCTCTAATCATTTTAATCTCACACAGCAGTCATAGAGAATGATAGACCACTGACACACAATACTGCAGATGAAAAATATCCACGGGCATATTTTAGTATGTTTATTAACTTTTGAGAATATGAAATGCCAAAATATGAGTTGGGGACAACTAGAAGGTCTGAAACCTTAGAGATGCAGTCTAGTAGGTTCTCAAATGGTGGGTAAAACGCTCTTTAACAGCAACGCCAAGGTCACGGGTTTGATTTCCAGGGAATCCAGGAACTGATAAATGCAGTGTACGTCGCTTCGGATAAATGCGTTTGTCAAATGCATAAATTTAAATCTTCTGTCATTCTCTCTCTCCCAGAAGTCTCCAGTACAGACACAGCTCGCGGCACGCTATCCACTCCTACAAAACGACCCTGCGACTCAGGTACATCTCACCAACGCTCTTGTGTATGTGTGTGTCTGACAGCTTTTAAAAGTCTAGCACATCACACCGAGTTGTAAATGTAAAGCAGCATACAAATGTGGTTATAAAGTTTCAAAGCAGCTGTTTGAATTTAATCAGGTGTTAGAAATTGCACAAAAGTTCTCTTTATCTGTAATGTTTTGTTGTACCATTTGTCCTAAAAAATTTTTTAGATAACATAATTCAGTTAATTTAAAAATCCAGTTCTCAAAATATATTTTTTGAGTCCGTGTAGAAATGTGATGCATCATTCCTTACCACCTCTCCATCCACTAAAATAACAGTTTTTAGGTTGTAAAACCATCTAAAGCTTTGGTTTAGACTGGCTAACCAAGGTCAGAGGGAGCTAAATCAATAGAGTTGAAGCTCTGGTCAAACCATGCTGCTGTCTCATGCGGCCTCTTTTGTGTTTAAATGGTTAAATAAATACACAGTTATGTTAAAATGCCCATCTTGGTCAGTATTCACATAAACATGGTTATGTCAAAATTTGATGTGTATCAGTGTATTACATCTGTGCATCATCTCTTAAAGGGACAGCAGCCTAATTTACCTGCTGCTGTCTGTGTTGTTAATTCTAATTAAACAACAAATGAAAACTAAAGAATGACTCACTGCTCCTGACTGAATAGCTCTGGTAGCTTTAACAAGAATCATGTATTAATTTCTACAGTGATGGTTATGTAGTGTTTAATTAATTTATGCATCATCTAATACTTAAAGTGATAGTTCACCTAAAATTTAACAAATCTTTTACTCACCCTCAAGTCTGCTCAAACCTCTATCAGTTTCTTTCACTAAGGAAGAAATGTAAAAAAAACAGTTGACCGTAATCATTTATTTTCATAGTATGGGGATAAAATACCATGGCTACCAGGAACTATTTGTCTCTGAATATTTAACTATGAATATATAACTATCCCTTTAAATGCTGCTGTTAAATAAACCTGAATAACTCATGTTAACTTATATATTCACAAACTCTATAAGGTCTATAAGGTTAATGAGTGGCAACACCTTAGAATCTGACTTGGCATGCACCTAGCAAGGCCTACATCCTTCAAACCTGAAACGATGCACTTGCAACTGCAAAAGCATTGGAAAGTGTGTGTTTGTGTGTTCAGCCTCAGGTTCGGAGAGCGAGTCGTCTCCGGAGAAGCGTGTTCGTGTGGGAGAGGCCTCATGTTCTGAAGATTCTCCACGAGTTCCCAAGCAGAAGAACCGTCGGCGGTGCCATCGCTGCCAAACCAAACTGGAGCTCGTACAACAGGAGCTGGGGTCCTGTCGCTGTGGTTAGTGTGGCTGTCATCTTACGGTAGTGTCGCCTGCGAGACGATGTGACAAAGCTGTAATGCTTCCTGAAGTCTGGACAGCTTCGTTGATGACAACGAAAGTTTCCTAGTTTTGCCGCATCACATCACTAGCTCTGAGACGTGCAGAATGGCTTGTTCATTCCTCACCTAACTGTTTGCAATTTCTGTGAGAACTTTTAGATCCCTACAGAACTAAAGGAGTATATTTAACCCCCCTCGGTTTTTTAAATCTTAGACACTAACTGTAGGTAATGAAATAAAAGGAGCATTTAAACATAATTGCGCAGTTAACATCAGTCCTCCTGGCTGTGCTAGTTATTTTTTGTCTTGTTTTGTTAAACTGAAGGTGGTATTGTAAGTCATCAGTCTAATGACAATTCCCACTGCTCTGCTAATACACTTATGGATCTGACTGTTCCCGTGACAGCTCGCATCTGAGTCATTATCCCGTCGGGATTTATCAGACAGGATTCCTGCCGTTATTTGATGCTGAAAACTGCCGCGTTTTCCTCCTAGGGTTAGGAAAATGTTTGGATGTACAGTAACGCATGTAGATTAGATTTAAAGGAATTGTTATGCCAAAAAAATTTAATTAGCTAAAAATACACTCACGCACTGGCCATCCAAGATATAGGTGATTGCTGAACATCATATGTTCAGCAATGGATCCTCTGCAGTGAATGGGTACCATCAGAGTGAGAGTCCAAACATCTGATAAAAACATACAATAATCCACACCACTCCAGTTCATTAATTAATGTCTTTTGAAGTGAAAAGCTGCATGTTTGTAAGAAACAAATCCAACATTAAAGTGTTGTTGCTTTAACCTGCTACTTCTGGCTAAAATAAAAGCCCATAATCCATAATTTCCTCAGTGAAAAATGCCACATGAAAACCTTTTTCAATTATTTATAAATAGTGCTTGAACTTTGCATATTTCTTTCCTAATTCAGAAAGCAAGGGTTTTATGTTTTCGCTTCAAGATGTTAATTGACGTACTGAGGAGGTGTGGATTATTAAGATGTTTTTATCGGCTGTTTGGACTCTTATTGTGACGGCACCCATTCACTGCAGAGCATCCATTGGTGAGCAAGTGATGTAACGCTACAAATCTGTTCCTATGAAGAAAGAAACTTCAGCTAGTTTTAGTTTTTGGCTGAAATACTCCTTCAAATGTTTAACTAATTTAGACCTCTGCTTATCGATTCCACAAATTTATTGTTGCGAACCGAATCTTTGATAAATCGGGCAGCACATTATGTTTTGTTCTTGGTTGTATGCAGTCAGTGAGAACAACGCCACACCTTGTTTTTCTTTCTCATCAGACACTTCACAAGCTGACAACTCAACTACAATATATTTGCACTTTTTTTATTTTATTTTTTTTTTTTACCGTGTGGCTGCAGCTTCAGCGACGTCGCTCCTGAATAGCACTACATGATGCACTGGTGTGTGCAGTGCCGTGCAGCTCTTCTGTGGCTGCAGTAATTGAAACATTGTAAGCTTTTAATCATCTCTGACTCATTAAAAACACCATGTGTATTAATGAATATATTAAACTGCTTAACGAGACTCTCTTCTTAATGAGGCTCTTAAGATGGAATGGATCCTCCGTGTGCAGAGCTGATTTTTATTTACTTGGAAATGAGCTCAGATCACAGTTTTTACACAAGAATTCAGCCTACATTTGGCCTACCTATAGTTACTGGTGTTTGCTAGCATAGATATTGTTTTGTAGCAATACAATTTTTTTACTTTATTTAATTTATTTATTTTACTTTTTTATTTTTTATTTGCTGATGCATTTTTTTTTTGTTTGTTTGCAAATTAAGAGAGGGGAACAATAGCAAAATAAGAACTAAATAGAATTGCACTATAGGACGGCCCGAGCACTATCTAGCTTTAGGACATAGAGTCTTGGAGGTGGACTCTCTTTACTTGTTCCAAGCACTCCACCATCACGCCAGTGTTGCTCTGCATGGGCAAGCAATCCAAATCCATTTCTTTTCACTTCGGAATGATCTGAGATCATTATAATCTCTGCGCCAGCTCTCTGCCGTTCATTTAAAAAAGCTGACACTTCAGCAGGGGTAACAGTGACGTAATTAGTGACTTTTCATAGCCATTCCTGATGTCTTAAAGAGGCGGCACATGTGAGGAACAAGACTCAAGCATGCTTTTAAAATTCATTAAACCGAGTGTTACATGTCATGCTATTAAAATCAACCTTGAGCAGATTATACAACACTTTCATCTCATTCTGATCGCTCTCTCTCTCTCTCTCTCTTTCTCTCTCTCTCTCTCTCTCAGGTTATGTGTTCTGCATGTTGCACCGGTTGCCGGAGCAACACAACTGTATGTTTGACCATCTGGGCCGTGGCCGAGAGGAAGCTGTGCTGAAGATGGTAAAACTCGACCGCAAGGTGGGCCGAACCTGCCAGCGCATCGGAGAGGAGTGCTCTTGAACGCCCCCCCTGCATACACACACACACACACTCACTCGCAAACACACACACACAGATGTATCCACCCACCACACGACTCACTCACCTGTTAGTGGCATCTTTTTTCCTCCAACACATCTCAGAGGACCTACACCCCTGCTTGACCTCTGACCTCTGACCTGTGACCCCTCTCAGTAGCCTCGTGCTCCTTACACACAGGCGACCCGCACAGCCTTAACTTTCTGTTATCTGTCCCTCCACGCACCTCCAAACGCAGGTCAGCAGGTCAGACGAATTTGGCGGTCTGTACTTTGGAGAACTGCTCTCGTCTCAGAGGCTGCGATCGACTCCAGGGGAAACACATAGATCGATCCAGGCCTCTGGGAACTTCTGCTCTGGACGTTCCAATGACAGACACCGGCCGAGGGAAGGGATGGGGTGACCTGGATCGCACGAGTCACCTCGTCCCGGGACAAAAAAAGAAAAAAAAAAAAGGCTGGCTCTGCCGCGGCCCGTGGGCTCGAGCCACGTCAGAGCCATGCCGTTCACTGGCGTACACTCACATATGCACTTACAGCCGTGTTTTCAAACCAGACGGTACCCTTCGGTTTGGGTTCGGTTGGGAAAGGGCCGCCCACAGCTCATCTGAGAACTAGTTCGTTCAGGTCTGAATAAACACACTCTGTAACCTCATACGACTCCCATCAGCCCTTGCATCATACACTCTGCCTCTTTTAAAGCAGCTGAAGATCTCAGTGGCTTTTTTTGCCCTTTTTTCTGGCTTTCTCTCCTTCATTCTCACTAGTTCATGTACTTTCTCCTGCCTGCTCATGCTAACCTTTCTTTCTGTATTCTCTTGATGCGTTCTCTCTTTCTTTTTCTTTCTTTGTTTTCTTCCCTCCCTCACATGCATTATGGAGGGATGTGTTCAGCTCTGGTGGGAACGAGGAAGGCGGAGTCTCAATTTACCTGCGCTTGTTTTAATTTTGTTTTTTTTGTTTTTTATTACTTTGACTGGTTTTCTGTTGAGATGTCGACATGGACAGAACTGAAGAAAAGAGATGAATATTGTGTATCTTAAGAAAAATCCTTATTTAACCTCCTTTGTGTTTCTGGTTAACTCTCACTTTAAGCATAGAGCTGCTTTACTTTGCCCTTTTTAGAATAATATTAAAAAAACATTCAAAAAACGAAGATATGGATAAGATAAAATTCTGTAGCCTTTCTTTTTTTTGTTTTCTTGTTTTCCTTTTTTCCTTTCCTGTTTTGCTGAAAAAGAATAAAACTGGATTAGAGGATGTGTGGTATGCTTTTCTTTTTTTTTGCTGTATAAAGAATGTTATTAATTTAGTTTGAGCAAAAACATGTTATAAACCGTTATAGGATGAAATATGCAATATACAATACACTACCAATTTTGGGGTCAATGTACGGTTTTGTATGTTTTGGAATGAAGTTTCTTATGCTCACCAAGGCTGCATTTATTGGATTAAAAATACAGTAAAAATTTTAATATTTTAAAATGTTTTTACAATATAAATTAACCACTTTCTAATTTAATCTAAGGAAAATTTAAATTTTTTCCTGTGATGAAATACTGAATTTTTTTTTTTTTTTCCCAGGCTTAATCCTTCTGAAATAATTCTAATATGCCGGTTTGCTGCTCAAGAAACATTTATCATAATCAACATTAAAAACAGTTGCAATGCTTAATATTTTTGTGAAAACTAATCTTTTTTTTTTAAGGATGTGCTTGTAATGTTATTTTACTTATGTAAAGCACTTTTAATGTAACATTGAAAGATGCTATAGAAAATAAAGATTATCATTATTATAATGAATAGAAAGTTCAAAAGAACAGCATTTATTTGAAATAGAAAAGCTGTTGTAACTTTGTAAATGTTTTTACTGTCACTTTTGATTAATTTAATGCGTCTTTGCTGAATATAACTCGCAATTTCTTCCTCTTCTTTAAAAAATATCTTATACTGACCCTAAATTTTTAAGTGTGTGGTGAAGCTGTGCTAAAATATAAACGCCAAAATGGCTGCTGGGTAAACCAACTTTGTTCAATAAAGGTTTTAGCCATAATAAATAATTACAGTGGACCTATTAATGTGCTGAAGATACTAAAAGAAAAAGACGGCGCTTGAACTTGTAGGTCCAAGAAGTAAACAGCCCGATTTGGAACAGGGCCGACAACAGTTCTCATATTTTTAATGTGGTTAAAAAGACAAATTGTCAACTAGCATAAGCCAAACATGAATTCCTTTGACAAATAGGTTAGCCGTAAAAACTGGAAGCACAACCGCAGGACAAACAGAAATTAGCGGGCTGGAGGAATGGCTTCATAAATTCCCCCGGATGGAATGAACACCTGTGACCCAGTTTCTACAAAACCTGCATCATGAGCCCCGCAAATATGGGTCTGACGGCACCCATTCATAAAGCGCTGCTGTTTAAGGTCAGTGATGTGTAACCTGTGGTGGAGAAGCTCTGATCCTGGATCCCATGAGTGCAGCGCAGGCTACGGTGGGCTGGAAGCTTTAAGCCCAGCTCTGAACTCATAATGGCTGTGTCTGAAACCAAAGGCAGCTGTCTTACTGCCAAGTGAGCCAGTCACTTAATAGAGCGCTTTTTCTTTTATTTCAGGCACAGCCAACATTTTGTTGCGTCATACGGTGGTATATAAATAAAACATTTGAATGTCTTCTGACTTGTTTTTATTATGAGACCTACTAGATGGAAAAAAATGTCTTATACTGAATTCACCCTATGTTTGATAAACTGTTACCTAACAAATTAAATTTGCCTACAACATGAAGAGCATCTATTTTTAGATGCATTCATTTGTCTGTATGCCCTTTTAAGCTGTATAATTAACTTAATTCAATGTCAGTTTGTTAATAATATGTTAATTGTAAAAATCAACATTTCTTTATTTCATTTTTTTATTCACTAATACATTTTTTAAATAATATAAATGATATTATTAATAATAATATACTTTTTTGTAAATAACACATTTAGACATATTTACCCGAATTTTGGTTTTGTAGGCCTGTCACCAAAATTCCAAAAAAATATGAATGTCTATATATATATATATATTAGTTTTGGTTGTGAAAATAAATCTGCATTGTTTATCCGTTTGATCTTTCATTCAAAAATTCACAAAATTCTAACCTATCATTGAAATAAAACAATTGAAAATGGGGAGAAAAACTCATGATGAAATCATTGTTTTTCTCCAATACATTTTGGGCCCCAATTATTGGCACCTAATTATTGCTACGTTCTTTTCCCAGGATAACAGCTCTGAGTTTTCTCCTGTAATGCCCGAAGAGTTTGGAGAACACCTGATAAGAGAAAAGAGACCATTCCTTCATCCAGAATCTCTCCAGATCCTTCAGAATACCAGCTC
>JAUMHE010000062.1:19260179-19279557 GCA_032359235.1 Enteromius mattozi | reverse complement strand
GTTGTTAAATGAACATTTCATGCACATTTCAGTTTAATAATTCTTACCATGATGGTGTTTAGTGTTTGTGTGAATGAGACTGAGCACCTTCTATATATATTACTATTTGAAAGCTACTTGTGATGAGTTTTGGTTCATCGTGTGATGTTCTCATCACCACCTTCATTTGGTAGTTATCAGTGTATTTGAAAGGTACAAAATAGATTTTACTAGTTACTACTTTATTGTTAGGTTGGTATATTAATATTATAACAGTTATTACGGTTCATTATTAGAAATTACGGTATTTAACTGTAAATTAAACATAAAGCCGGCATTCACGGTTTTATACTGGCAACCACAGCTGCCGGTTTTTTACCCTAAATTTTACAGATTTCTTTTTACAGTGTACCTTTACTTTATGTGTGAGTGTATTTATTCTTATCAGAGTGTATTGAAGTATCCGAGTAACACTGTTGAGTTCTGTTTTTAGACTCTTTCAAGGCCTTGTGAATCAATACAGAGTCCAGCTACCAAATGAATGCTTCTTAATGAGAGGGAAAAAACAGGAATTAGTCTGTGTCTGCAGCAGTGCTTATAGATTTCCAAAGACTCGCCCTCGGCCTCTCTGTCACTATCTGTTTGGAAATCTGTTTTTTTTTTTCTTTCTTTTTTTTAGAGTGGTCTGATAAAGGATTAAGTAAACTGCTGTGAATCTTTTTGAAAGAGTCACATATAATAGTTTTATTATTTATTTTATGTTTCCCCCCTGAGGTCCACTTATAATGTTATCAGTTTTGAGCAAAAAGAGAACTTACACTTCAGACAATTTTCCACTTGACTCTTAATATTAAAGAGGTCATATTTCATCTATTCATTCAGTCATTTAAATGTAAGATTTTCTATATTATAATTATAATTATTATTACTATAGCCTATTCTCCCCAGTGTTCAGTTGATTTATCTGCCTGATGTCTATCACTATCTGTATGGAAATGCTTTTTCATGTATTTATTTTTTTGCAGGACAGCCTCATTAACGATTAGATGAAAAGTTGTGGATCTTCTTGAAAGACTCACACATAAGTTTTATTAGACTTTTATTTCTTTTTTTATAACTCTTTTTTATATTATTATTATTGCTATTATTATTACAATTATTATTATTATTGATAAACATTAGAAAAGCTAATGACAGAAGGCATAATAATAGAGATAATAACAATATATATATGTATATATATAGGTGCTGTCCAAATTTTCCAAACTAATTGCATCCAAAATAAAAGTTTATGTTTACATAAAATATATGTGTGTACTGTGCATATTTATTATGAATGTATGTATATATATATATATATATATATATACAAACACATGCATTCATATATCTAAGTAAAATATGTGTAAATGTGTAAATAAAAATAACAGTATAAATATGCACGTCCTGATTTTGCTAAGTAGTATGTGTCCCTAGTTCAATATATTTTGTTGACCCTAGAACTTTAACGCACAAATTTAGTCTTGATCATATCTCTACACCTAAACCTACCCTTACCCATGAGTAATGCCTAAAATCAGAAAAAATGATAGATGACTGACACTGATGTACAAGCACCAAACACTGATTGTAAGCCTAAATGTCTTAAAAACTGTAAACTGTTTCTTCAAATCTGATTGGTTGTAACGTTCTCAGCCAGTTAGGCCATCTAGCGTCTCTAGAGGACACTCCCATCATGGCAGTTTACTTGGCTCTGTCACGCTGTCACATGGTCCTGTGTTTATGTTTTGATTTTGCTCCATGTGCTTCTTGTGTGTTTGTTTATTCCATGTGCTGTGCCTTGTTTGTAACCCCGCCCATCTCATTAGTGTTTCACTCCCTTCCAGCCGTGTCTCCAAGTGTTTTGTATTATGTCTTGTATTTAAACCGTGTCTTGTGTATTGTTCAGAGTCAGTCGTTAAATGTTATTGTATGCCATTGTCTCTGCGTTTTCGTCAGCCAGCCTTGTGTCCGTTTTGTTTTATTAAATGTTACTTGTTTCATCCGAGTTTCAGTTTCCTCGCCTCCTTGCCCGCTGAGAAGCGAGACAGCATCATTACATTGGTTAATCACAATGTTGCACATCTTGCACTTGACAAAATCAGGTTAGCGGTATAAATATATAAGTGTGTATGCATGTAAATATTTTCAAAACGTATACTGTATGTGTATGTATTTATATATACATAATAAATACATACAATACACATAAATATATTATGTAAACAAAAGCTTTTGTTTTGAATGTGATTAATCGCTGTTAATTGACAGCATCAATATATATGTTTATATATACACACACTTTTAAAAATAAATATGCTGTATTTGTTCTGTTGTCTATGAATAATAATAATATATTTTGTTCCAAATGATTACCAGTAAAGAGCTGATGTCAGAAAGTTTTTGGAAGTTCAAAGGAATCATTTCAGTAGATTATTTTCAGAACATTCACTTTTTTTTTTCAGTGTGGAGGATGTTCGAAGTAATGAAACAGTTACAGAATGCTACATTGAACTCTTTTACCTCAAAAGATGGATGAAAATTTGATATCTCACATTATGACCCCTTTAAGAAGAGAAGCTCCTGTGCGTTCTTGTCCTCATCTGCTCTTCTCTTCTTGTGTTTCCCCTCTCCTCCTTGTTTCATCTCTTTCTCTGTGCACTTGTGTGTCCTTGGAAGTGATAGCTAAGTGTTTGTCTCTCTGTACTCCCTCCCCGGCCTAATGAGGATCAGTGTTGTTTTAAACATGAAATCGGAGTCTCGGCTGAGAGCAATCAATACACGGCCATTACTTCTCTCTGTGAAGAAGCAGTCCATCTCTCTCTCTCTTCTCACACACCCGTCTCTTGTCTCAGCGTCTTTTCTGGTATCGGATATTGGCTTTGAGGGGGTTATGAATTGTTGGCTCCCAAGGGCATCTCCGTGCGCCGCTCTGCCAATTACACCCCTGAATAATGGCCCCCATGGAGGTGGCTGACATGCCTCAGCTGGAGTCTGATACATACACCAGAGGATGACCAGAACTCGGACCGGAAATGAGGCCCACTCAGGTCTGACTGTAAAGACGTCATTGAAATCCAAGTGAACTTTTGTTTCAGATCAATTACTCAGCCTTACTGTTTAGACCCAATTTGATTACAGCCTTGTTTTAGTAAGCTGACACTTTTTTTTTTCTTTTTTAAGCTGCTACTTTCTGTTGAAGTGATCTTACATACTTAAAGTTTTAGTGTTTATTCTAGCTTCAAGCTGCAGAGTTAAATGAACTTTGTGCCGCTGGTCAGAAGTCTGGGTTCATTTTTCTGTAAGCGTGAACATCTGGCAGACTCTGTAAATGCTTCTCTATTAGATCAGTCCAGCATTAGTGGCTCTTGCTCTAGGGTTTGTGATTTAGGCTGAATTTCACAACTGATCACCTCATCCATCGCTCGAGATGCCATCACACGCTTTCGGTTCTTACGCGCAGCATCTGCTATTACGTTACACTTGCCAAAACAGTTTTTTTATTCCTTTTTTTCAGGGATAGTTGTTTTGTTGCACTAATACTTAAAGTTGTTGAAATACGTCTTTTTGTCTGGTAATAAATACAGTAAAACAGTAATATTGTGAAAAATGAATACAAATTAAAAAAGCTGTTTTCTATTTAAATATATGTGACCCTGGACCACAAAATATAAGCTTTAAGTTGATGGGGTATATTTATAAAAGTTTTTTTTTTTTTAATTGAAAATTCAGAAAAAGAACTTGTGTTTTGGAGCAACTTGTTATACTAAATAAAACTGTCATTTGGATGTGTAAAGGTTGTTTTATATTTAACCTATTCTGCTGTAGTGCCTCTTTTATTAAAATTCTAAATTTACTAAAATTATGAAAATTCAGTAATTCTTCATGCCCGATGTGCCCAACTAGTGTGTTTTCTTTGCAAGTTACAAAGTCTTAATTACAAAATTATCAATTAGAAAAAGAAAGTTATTATATTTATGAATAAGAAATGTAATTAAATTTAAATTAAAACCATAAAATCAATTATCTGCTGTTCTTTCATTTTCTATAGTATCCCGAGTCTTCTGAAGTCATATGAAGGACATGAATTCATTATAAATATTCATTGTTCACCGAAAACCTTGCTCTACTGCATGTTTTACCTCTTAATCTCACACATGCATTACATAGTAAATATAAAATGTAATAAAAAACAAAAGTTTAGTGTTAGTGACTCCAAACACAAAAGGTCTGAATAAGCAAAATTGTTGGTTTTGAGAGCTATGACAGAAAGCAAGAGTTCTTGTAAAGAGCTATTTAAACTGGCCTGCACTTTCACATGGCTTTAGAAAAATAAATATGCAATTTTTTTGGATAGAGGGCAGCACGTAACTTATATAATAATTATGCTGCCCTTTTTAATGACAGTAATCCGCCATCCATTTTCATTACTCAAAAAGTTTATATTTTCTGTCCCGCAGAAGAAAGAAAATTATGCAGGGTGAGTGATGTCAGAATTTTAATTTCTGTGTGAACTTTCCCTTTAAATGTTAAAGATGTATAAACAAGAATAAGCCCAGGGATTTGTGGTGCTGCAAACTGTAAGCAGAGCATCCCGTTAATTAACAGCTCATTGAGGATATGTTCAATCTGAAGTAAGAGAAGCGTACTCCTTTGTGGCCAGCACAAGAGGAGTCTGGGAAAGCTGACATACTCCCACACACTGACACATGCTTGCTGACAGCATTCCCCTGGCTCACACATTCATTTGGCCAGAGTATTTCTCTGTCTTCCACTCCGGTCCAGAGAGCCCTCATCCTGCTTTCATGTGCCATGCGCTAGCCCTGGGCAGGAGAGGACACACCTGGGGCGCGCAGCGGGCATGTCAGCCGCCAGTCCGGCTCTGCCAACCTCTCACACACATTTACTGTGATGAACTAAACTATGATGTTCCCTTCACGATCCTTGCCAAGGCTGCTGGCTGTCTCCCAAACACGGGAGCAAGACGGAGAAAGGGAGAGGGAGGAGGATTTTGACAGGCTGCCGGTTTCTACAGTACATGCTGGAACTGATTTTTTAATTTCAGCATATTTTTCTCTAGATTTGTCTGTGCATCAAACTAATGTTTAATTTCTCTCTTTCCCAGGCAGGGCTTCCCAGTGGATTTGAGAATGGCGTTAATTCTCTGGCTGCGGATGTATCCCTCACTGTAAAAAGTAAAAATGCAGTTTTTTGCAAAAGTGACACACCCTTTCGGAAAAAACGCACCGACCGAAGACAGGTCAGCAAGCCCCGACACGCAAAACGATTGACGGCCAGAGAGTGTTTCTGATGGGATAAAAAAAAAAATCCACTAATGTAATTTTATTTGAGATCTAAGAAAAACAGTTTTCTCTGCTTTCACAGAGATGTGTGTGGTGTCCCAGAACACTTATTTCAGACATATTTGTCAGGTAATAGGACATTTTATGCAAAAATAGGCAAAAAATCATAAGCGACACACCTCCTTTACAAAACTTTGCCCCGGAAGACAAGTCATCAAACGCTGACATGCCAAACGATTAATGGCCAGACAGTGTTTCTGATGGGATAAAAATGCCACTAATGTAATTTTATTTGAGATCTAAGAAAATCAGTTTTCTCTGCTTTCACAGAGATGTGTGTGGTGTCTCAGAACACTTATTTCAGGCATATCTGTCAGGTAATAGGACAGTTATGCAAAAATGTGAAAAAAAAAACCAAGACAAAAAAACCCCTAAGTGACTCGCCCCCTTTGCAAAACCCCGCCCCTAAAGACAAGTCAGCAAACCCTGGCAAGCAGTCATTCTGTTTGAGCACTTTATGTGAAAACTGACTATTTTTACCGTTTTCTACTTTTACAGAGACACGTGCTTACTCAGATCACTTATTACAGTAATATCTGTCAGGTAGTTGAACATTTTAATGTCAAATTTCAAAAACTTTTTATAGCTTTTTTTCACCCTTATAATCTGAACCTTAAAATGACTTTCTATAGTCAGGTTGTTTCATTCTTAGCAAGTGATATTTGTGATGATTACTTGAATAAAACCACCTAATTTAGATGTTACCTGAAGCATTTTTAGGTTAGCTTGTTAAAATGTGTTTTACAGTGCTCTGCTAGTGGAGTAATATATTCCAAGGTTAGCATGTTTGATGATGTGTTCATGCTGCAATGTGCCAATTTCATACATTTACCAAAAGGAGTAAAAAATATATAATAAAAATATATGAAAAAATATTTAACTTTTTCATATTCCTGTAAATGAAGATACTAAAAGGTTATTTTTATTTCTGTTATGCATATTTGATGGCCAAGTTCTCATTACTGTAATACAAACTTGCTTTAATAGATACATAATAAATATTTTTTAATTGTAAAGTATTGTATTGCTTTATATGATGATTAAAATGTAAAAATAAGAACGGGAGTTAAAAATAATGATCAAATTTAGATCAAATTGATCATCAAATAATGAAAAATAATTTAACATTTTTATATTTATAAATATTTTTATTTTATAAAATAAATTAAAAATATAAAAAAAATAAAAAAATAAAATTTGATTGTAACTCAGCATCTTTGACCTCCTAATTCTCATTAGTGTAATGCTGAACAAAGAAATAAATAGTGATATGATAAAATAAATAAACAAATGAAGTATTTATTCATTGTGGCCCTGCTTGCTGTATTGCCTTTTATGAATAATAAGTTAAAAATAAAGTGCTTTAAATTTAGAGAACAATTGCAATAGTAATGACATATCCTTTTTACTCAAATATGCTGAAATATATTTGATTTATTTTTTATTCTAGTTTTTTTCTTTTGAATCTGTGGTGAAATGTGACATAGACATGTTTTAGTGACATTTACCCCGACATGCATGATGTCTTGATATAATATACTGACGGGAATATACGACAGCGTTTCGATTCATGACCTAATGCACGATTTGTTTTTTCGTTGTAAATAAGGGCAAGGGTGATAACGAGCGCTCTCTGGAATTATAATTAGCTCAAACACGCCACCTATCGGTCAAGAGCTGCAGCGCGCTTCGGTTCAAAAAGTGTCTGCACCATCAGTGACGACAGACACTGAGAAACTGATGGAAGGGGAGATGGAGTAGAAAGCGGGAGGAGGAGAGAGGGGAATAAAGAGGAGGGGTGGCAGAGACATTGTGTTTTTTTTTTCTTCTTCTTTCTTATTTAATTGGTCCTGCGGGATCCGGGGCGAGTCCTCCGTTCGCAGCTGCGCAGCTTTAATTGGCTGGAGATTCCACCAAAATACTATTGGAAAAAGCTGAGAGTTTATACAGTTTAGACCCCGGTCCCTTCTGATAAACCCACTCATTACCGAAAGCAGTGCTGGACAAGCGTTACGCAGAGACTCTCCAGAAGCCCGTTCAGATCTCAGACGCGCATCACCCAGTGAGATCTGTGCGCGCATCTCCACACTTGACGCGCAACCTCTCCATCCGCCTCACTCTTCAGAGAGCCATCGATGAGCACACATCTGATAGGAGAACATCACAGGACAAGAGTTTCAGTCAGAGATCGCATCGCATCGCATCGGACCGCTGCTTTCCACGATTTCGCCCTTGGATGTGTGAATGCGCGCCGCCTTCGAGACTTTCCCATCAGTTGAAGTTGCTTGGAAGAATGTGTTGGAATTTTGTCTTTATCTTCTGGACGGAGAGACATCGGTGCGCTCCCGCTGAACACGCAACAAACTAAACAGCTGGAACTCTAGCGTTCTGCTGAAAGTCGTTCTTTTCTAAGGGAATTATTTCGAAAGGCAGCGATCTACAGGCTGAACCCGCACAGAGAAAGGTAGGCGCTACTTTAGACCTGCGTTTTTTATTCTTAAGAGAGGTTTTGATGCCAGGTTTAAATGTGATTTTGAGGTCTAAATGTGAACGCTCGACGTCCACACCCAAATACAGGAATGTTTTGTGAGGTATCCTAAAAACATCACATTTTTCGTCAAGTCCCAAATAGACAGACTGCGTAAATTACATCAGTGAAATTCATTTTAACATTAAAATCAGGCAGAAGTTGCTGCACATTCTCACTTTTAATAGTGCGTCCTAGACATGAGAGAACTTTTCTTACTAACGAGTGAGTGACTTTTCTTTTTAGCCTTGTTAGCTGATAAATGCATCAACCTGTTCAGATGTATTTCAAATGAGCTGTGACTAAATGCTCATGAATTTAAACTTCGAGATTCACGGCAGAACTTCTCCACAGTCTGAAGGATCTTTTATACTAATCTGTCACACTGAACTGGTTTTCTAGTAGCCTACACTTACCACGGGTTTAGTCCTGTACTGGAAAGGGTGCGACACCTGGGGGGTTCGACGTCCCCTTACTTAAGGCTTGAACCTTCAAAAAAGGAAAAAAATGGTCGGGGGTCTTAAAGCATACACGTATATAACTTTTAACAGCATTTTAATGACCATAAAAGTAAGACTTACAAGTTAGTAGAATAATAGACGCCCGCGAAGTCACGGTCGCCTGAAGCGGTTACTATAGCAACAGTACGCTGCTCGAGGACTTTCCGTTCCGACTTTTCGTCTTTAAGATGTTGTACTACAGATTAAATAAGCGTAGTATATGTCATGCATTCAAATTGTAGCCCACTTGCTAATAATTTACTTGTGTATAGTGTAGAATTGTATTGTATTTAATGACTATTTTTGACGAATTTTCTTTACAGATTTCTCTTTTATTGAGATTCATTAATAATTTTGTAAAATATTAGTGTTATATCAAATGTTAAGTGCTAATTAATGTCATTATTTATGTATTGTAAATGCTTGTTAGTTACTAAATGCTCTATTCGATGTTAAGATGAAGCAAATACAGCCATGACCAGTCATGAAGTTGATTGAACAACCTTCTAACATAATTTCTCAGAACTCTGTTGGAAAATCAGTTTAAAATGACCATTAGCTTGTGCAATGTTGTCAATAGGTGACACCAACAACTACCATTTTCCCAAAAAAATCAGTTTGACCACCCTTAAGTGGTATCACCTGCTGGTCCAAGATGGTTGGAAATCTAGAAACCAGCTCTTGTGTTCCAAAAATAGAGCTCTTTTTGACAGCAAAAAGTTGTCTTTCTTGCCCTGACCAGCATGATCCTGAATTCCGGTCAGGTTTAATAAATCATGTATTTGATCGTCCTTAACCGCCCACCAATTTCAGAAATAACCCATGATTGCTGCATTCAATCCCATCAAACAATAGCACAGCTTCTGTAATCTGCAGATAATCCAAGGTTTGGCAAATGAATTGTCTGTTCTTAACCCCCATGCGTGCATGCACTGGAACAATGCAGGGATAAAAATACTTCAACTGGTGAATAATGTTTTGTTAGGCTACTTTAATCTCTGATGAGGAGGATGATGATGATGATGGCATGATTCTGGCTGCAGGAGCGCTCATTTTAATGCTGAGCTCGTGCTGTGCTGTGTTGTGGTGTCCTGTGCAGTGATTTTGGCTATCGTTGTTTCTTCCTGCAGGTAATGAGGGATCGCACCTGAAGATGGAGCTTTTCTGGATTTTATTATTTTCTGTATTCCATCGCTACGTGCAAACGCAAGGAGTTTACGGTAAGGAGAAAATATGTTAATGTTTAGTTTAGGGATCGGGTGGGTTAGTCTCACCTGAGACTTTATGCTAAAGTGGTTGCGGGGCATCCTGTTATAGCATACTGGTATTTCTTGCATGACAAGACTGTGCCACATTCAACGTCTCAGCGTTGTTTTGTCTCTCTTATGAGAGATGCTTAGGAAATGTTGGAATGTAGGAATGTTGGAAATTCAGATATGACAGATTAAACTAGTGGTAGGTCATTGCAAGCAGGTATGACAGATTGATATCAATCTATTAACACAAACTCAATGACTCTGTGCAATTAGATCATTATCAAGTAGGATAAATACTTCATGATTATAGAAAGAATGGTGAAATCTTTAGAAGCCTTCATTAAAGAGTCTTATTGCGTCACATGATTGTGATAATTGTAAACTGTAGCGCGATTCACGTTTTTTCTCCATTTATTTCGATGCAAGGTCGCGTTTGAGTAAATGTGCGGTAATTTCTCACCGGGATGACAATGATTCACCTCGGTGCTTGCCAAAAATGATTTCTTCTTTGCATAATTAATCTTTTTATATTGGTGTACCCTCTGCATTTACTGCACTTACTGTCAGTTTGTGAAAGGACTTAAAGAGCTCAATTAAATGTGTGGTGAAGAGAGAAAACTTGTCTCGGTTTGTCATATTGAACTGAACATTTAGAGCCTCTGGAACATTACGCCATGTTAAAAAAAGGTTATTTGGTTTGTTATTTGTTGTTTTGAGATGTTAAAATCTTGAACACCAAGTGTACGGTGAACTCCAAGGATTCACTCTTTGTAGGATCTTCGTCACTTTTTTGTGTAGTAAATTCGTGATGTCACAATTATGATTAAGCCATTGCGTTTTTGTGGGATTCAGTAATATCTGCATTGCATTACATTAGTATTTCCATCTTTGTGTAAAAGCAGCATTGTTGAAGTTCCATAAAGGCGGCAAATGTGATATTTGCTTGTGTAGATTGCATTCTGCTAGTCCACTATGAGAATTAAGAATATATATTTTTTTAATAAACTGCAGGACGAGTTGAAATTATATGCTTGTGTTAAACCCAGAATATTCATTTACTTTATTAAGTCCTCTATAAGTCCTCTATCTGTAGCTGGATGACGTCTCTCTCCCACACCCTTGTCTTTTTATCTTCATATCTCATCACGCACATGCCGTCTCACCTGACTTTTAAAATTAATGTCATGCCATACGTTTCTACCCCAATCACTGTAAGACAATGTTGACTGACCTTTTTAGTCTTTATTACTTTTAGTCATGCGAGTGCGCCAAGTTTAATTTTGTTGTGAAGGCCTCCTTGCTGGGAGCGGAGTAAGAACCGCCTTTACGGTGAGAGAGAGAATGCCAGCTCAGTTAATTAAGGGCGGCAAAGCCCCAGAGTGAGCGAGGCTTCACTCGCACTCCTCTTCCCACTTTATGTCTCTGCTATGGGAGCTGTTAACTCTCTGTGATCGTGACTTTATTTAGTGTTAAGATGCTTTACTTTCACTGGATTAATCTCACCAAACATGTCCAGGTCATATAGGTTGATTATTTTGTTTATAAACTTTTTTTTAGATATTGTAGTTATATTTTATTATATACTAACATTTATTCATATTTATTATTTTTAAGTAAAAGAAGCATATTGTTAGGACCTTTTTTTTTTACTTTTTAGTGAAATTTTGTGACATTGTGGCATATTGTTAAGACCATTTTTTCATTGCGGCAGTAATTACATAATTAAGCACTTTTACCTATCAAAAAATGTCTTGGTTGTTTAACTTTATTTATTTTTTTGTTTGTAGTTCCAGTTATTCTTTATGGCTATGGTGATTTATATGCATTACTTGACAGTAATCAAAAAGTGTCATTTTAACTCTATTAACAAAAAAATTTGATTTTATTATCGGTAATACGGTAATACTTTTTTTTTTTTCTTTGGAAAAAGTCTACTAGAAATGATGCAAAAACAAGTTGAATAATGACCCTTTGTAATTTATAATAAAATGTTTCTGGTCTTATTGAGTATAAATAATCTGTGTATGTTATTTAAAAATATCAAACAACTTTCCGTATCAGCCAACTTAAAAAATCCTGCCATAAATAATTGGGTAGTTTTTTTATAATTGTTAACTGCGTTTCATGTTGCCATTTTCTTTTTAGCAAATCGTATTTTTTCTTAATTTTGGGATGAATTATGACCTGAATATTCTGTTGAAATATTTCTATGTTCCCCCTTTCAGAAGATTCGCCCCCTCTATCCCTTATCTCTCTCTATCCTGCACAAATGTGCTAATGTCCCTTCTCTCACTCTTTCTTCTAGTTGAATCCAGTCTATGTTTCTTCATGCAGCTGAATGATTTCATTACTATCTCATCAGACTATCTCTCTTGCTTGCTTTTTTCTCATGGCCTGTCATGCACTGTCTCTCTCTTCTCTGCTTTGTCACACTTTTCATCTTCCTCTTCCCATCTGTACTGTGTTTCTCTACAGTTCTCTGCTTCTGCTTATTCACTGTGTTGTTTTTGATGTGTGTGTGTGTTTGTCACTCTGCTAAAATTCTATTAACCCGTTGGTCAGCATGTTTGCCCTATGGTGACTGGAGTTTTATTTTAGCTTTAGCGGCATGTATGTGTCAGCGAAGGGATACTCTTGTGGATCGATGGAGATCCGCCCTGAAGCTGAATTTTATGACACTGAAAGCAACTCAGAGCATATTTTCACCTGGTTTACGTCTGGATATAGGTCAGCGGGGAATGGTGATGCAAACACAAAGAAGTGTGGGTTAATATGTGCAGTGTGAATGGACAGAAGGTGATGTGTGCATGTCCACAGGCGGACATGACAAAGAGTTTGCGAGAGTGAACAGTTGGCATGCTTTGACTAATGCATGAGAATCTGGGCAGGGGGAAGAAAATACCATCAAAGACTATCCAAAAAGACTACAGGCATTTCGTACTATTCTGCACTGTCAGAGAAAATAGTAAAATGGCAACTTTAGGGCAACTGCTTTTACAGGGGCAGTACCCTCAAAGCTACTCCGTTGTGCCTAAGCTACCCTTAAAGGATGCAAATGAGCATCTTAAAGGGTACATATTAGTGCTAAAAGTATGAATATTATTACTTTGAGGCACTGGTTCTTAAAGTGTGGTGTGCACAGATGATGTGGGGAAATAGCAGCAGCGTTTGACTGTGTGAATAGCAGTTGGCTCTCTGGCTTCTATAAAGCAGCCCAGATTGCCAATTCCTCTGAATCTTTCTTCTTCAGAACGTTGACTTTGCACCGTCTCATCAAGCCTGACATAGAAGATCCACGCCATTGAAAAGCACAGATTCAGCGGATGGCATCACAGCTGCTGCTGTGAACTCGCCGCTCCCACTCGAAAGCAACTGTGCAACGTCATGTCTACTCTAGATTTTTCACAAATTTTAAAGCGGTAGTGAGACCAAAAACTCTGAGAACCAATGCAAACAATGTTTGACAGCTTATCATTTACTCGTAAAAAGGCGTTGCTTAATCGGATATTTAATTTAATTAAATTATTTAGTTTAGTTGAGTTTAAAAAGTTATTTGCAACTTTAGTGGTAAATAAGACACAATGGTGTACCTTTGATGGTACTGTCCCAGTGATAATTAAAAGTACAATTTAATTATTTTTTTTAAGGTATTTTCTTAATAATTATATGATATAAAATAATTTATTATATATTAATATTATATTTATTACATAAAATAAATATATGTACACTTTTAAGTAAAATAATTTTTTATTTACTTTAAATTGTGACTTTATTTCACACCCTTAATAAGGCACAAAGGTATACCTTTATATGAGTTATAGTCTGGGTTAGTGTCATTTTAAACTCCTAGTTAAGGCCACTTTTAACCCTGGGTTAAGCAATATGTAATAGTTCACATATAACAGTTTGCATACTGACACTTCCAAGTACTCAAGATCTGATCCCAGTACATACTTTTGTCATGTCAGATGCTCTTAAACAGAGCTTCATAACCAGGTCAGCAATGTTCAGTCATAAAAATTAGTTATGTAACTTTCATTTTATGGCAATCTGAATCCAGTCACAACTATATTCAAATGTTAAACAAAGAAGCTTTATTTTTACAGTACGACTTGTTTACAGTGTCATTTTTGATATTTTCCTTTAATTGCTTTCTTTCAAATCACACTAAGATTATGAGAGATATATTCAAAAGTGCAGATGCCTGGCACAGCATAATTCAATATAAAAATCAGAATTCTCTGTTAGTAACCAATGCCTCTCTTTCTCTCTCTCAGACCAGCTCTTGTGTTCAATAATACAACACAGCTCCTCTCATTCATCTCTTACATGTGTTTGAGGTGTGTATGTCTTTTTTGTGGTCAAGGGGAAAAAAACCCACCAGTTTCAGGCAGTGAGAAACTGGCAGGTATTTGTTCAGGAAGTGATTTGGTGGAAAGGTCATGAAGAGAGACAGGAGTATATAGACGGAGGGTGTACTGGGTAAGACTGCTGTAAGTGTAGCATACACCTGGCTGGGGTCATCATGTGTATATATTATGTGTCAAGTTTCATAAATGGCAGTTTGGTTTAAGGTATCTAGTTCAGAGAAGGAATGCTTCTCCACCTCTTAGCTTTTTCTGGTAGTTGGTGTGTGGACTGGAAGAAAGGCTTTGAGATGAAGATGGCTGCTGTCTGTCAGTCAGAAATGGACCTGTAATCCCCGTTTATCAGAATCCTCCAGAAAGAGAAACTGGAGTCTGTCATTCATAGGATTTCTTGCCTTTTCACTCAGTCTGCCATCCATTATCTCCTGCTCCACAACAGCCTGGGACTTTTGACCTACACTACATGTTATAATCCCATAACATACAGAACACTACTGTGCAAAAGTCTGAGGTCAGTAAAATGTTTTTTTTTTTTAAAGATGCATTACATTCATAAAAATGAACAATAACGATGTTTATAATGTTACAAAAGATTCCTGTTCTTTTAAAGAATTTATTGACCATAGAATTCTAAAGAAAATGTAGGCCTATCACAATTTCAGCAAAAACATTAAGCAGCACAACTGTTTTAAAATTTTCCTTTCTCTTTGGAGTGTTACAAGCTGTTAGTGCATAGATAAGATCCCTGAAGTTGCAAAGATTAAAGTTAAATTATAGTTAAGAGATATTCTTTATAAAAGTTATGAATTGTCCACGTCCCCCTAAAACGGCTTGTTTAAACATGCTCCCACTTTTCTACATCACACAGTGGGTTTATTTTCAAACACCGCCCAAATGTTCACGCAAAGAAAGAAGGCGGAGCAATTAATCTCGCTGTAGTGTTGAGCCGGTTGCTGGAGGTGCTGTGTGTCGTTGTGAAAGTAAAACCACTTTGTTTCTGAAAAGAGAACATAACTAGAAATCAGTGGTTAAGTTGTTTTTACCTATTTTACCTGTTTTACCACACAGTTCAACACAACTGTGTGTTCAGCGCATTTATGGAGGACTCCTAAAACCTGGAGGGTAGCCTATGCTGGCTGTGCACAGAGACTATAAAGTGGAGCAATTCTAGCTCTTTAAGGACAGTCTGGCACTTCTAACTCACAACCTTTAAGTAAGTTACGTTTTCTTATTAAAATAACCTGCTACTTACTATTCAAACACGAGTTATGAGTAGTGAAGGGTAGTGCTTGTTGGTTGTCTTTATTCTAATCTTGAATGCAGACATGGTGTTATGTTTACGAGGCGCCATGCAATGCGTAAAAAGACAGCACTAAGTCATGATAATCAGTAATTATGTCCCCACTGGATGCAGCAAATGTTTGTAATGTGTTTTATTGTTTTGGTGTCATAGCGAAGGATCACTAAATACACAATACTGGCATTTTACAATATATTCACATAGAAGACAGATCTTTTATAATAAATGTAGAAAATTAATTTTTAATTTTTATTCAAATATATGCAACCTTATTGAGCACAACAGACATGTTTTACAAATTATTAAAATATTTTACAGACCCCAAAGATTTAAACATCAGTGTGCTTTATTAATTTTTTTAGTAGTTTATGCTCATATTTCTGGAATGACTGGTTTTACATTGCCATGGTAGATTATATACAAAAATATAACCCTGCATTAAGGTTAAATGTTTATGCGGTCAAATGGTCTTGCAATGAGATCATAGGGACTCGAGATAAAATCCTGCGTGATTAGATTTAATTTTCAGCAAACAAAGTAGAAGCAGCTCATCTGACTGTCTGATCTGTTTTGTCTGAACTACTTTTTACAGACTTGATTAACTTGACCTCTATGGCTCCATTAACATAACATACAATCCCTCTTCATGTTTGCCACAGTTTTAATCCTAAAATAGTTGTTTGTATCAAATCCTGTTTGCGTTGCCGTTCATCCTCCAGAAGTATGTGACCTGTTGCTTTTATCTTTGCTTGCTTTGTTCCTATTTATTTTGTCAGTAGATAAATGTTTTTTTGCCTACATAATGAAGTAGTTGTGGCATCTATCAGGGGCCTATTCCCTAAGCTAAGCAGCCAAACCTGCACCCCCTTGCATGTGTTTGCAGTGCAGTCACATGCTTTTAGTCGCTCCAAGCACCTGACGGTCAGTACTCGGCCAAAGGGAGGCTACGATGAGATCATGATGAGGTAATGACAACCCACAGGACTGACATATGTACAGGGACCGCTTCACACGGGCAGCTTGCTATGCCTGACGGAGGCAGCGTAACTTTTTGGAACGGAGCGTGTTGCCTGGTTGCAGGAAGAAAGAAGCTCCTTTTCTCTTTTTTCCTGTCTGTGTGTCCCTCAGTCTTTGAGAGCAGCATCATTCATCTATAATCTGTTTGTTCTTTCTGTTGTCTGTCAGTGCTTCTTCCTCAGACATTTCTTGCCTTCAGCTCACGCGTTCCTCACCTCGATCAGTGATTCTTTACCTAAACTTCTCTGTACAGCTCACCCTTTTCTTTCTCGTTCCCTCTCGTTCTTGATGCAGAATAAACAGCACCTCCTCCAAACAGCTCTGCATTATTAATGCTTTAGCATCACTACACAGCAGAACTGGGGCGTGTGTGTGTGATTAGGGGCTGTAGGGGTGTGAGATCACTCAAACGCATGTTTTCTGTTCATGTTATGTTTATTACGTAGGTGAATTTCATGAAAACATTACTTTTTTAGAGCAAAGATTATATAATATCTTCCATAAAGAATATTAAGATTTTATTGGTGTTTCATTTGTGACTCTTTCTGTGTGGTTGGACTGAATTCAGAGCAAAAGATTTCAGTATGAACACAAAGATTTCTCATCATATTCCATAACCAGTTAATTTTACAGCTATACACTCTTTCACACTCTGTTTTATTTCTTTCAACAAATATTCAGTCAAAGGAGGTGTTTATTCTTAAAAAAAAATATGGATTGTGAGACCCAGGAGGTCAAAGTAAATACTATTTACTTTATTATTTATTTATTTTATTATTCTTTTTTTTATTTTGCCATTTTTAGGGTTGTCCATAGTGTAGAACCCTGATTTTTTAAAATGTTTTTGTTTTAAATGTTTTTTTTTTATTTTTTAGCAATAATCACTAAATTTACAAAGTTATATACACTACTGGTCAAAAGTAAAAAACAAAAAAAGGTTTATGAAAGATGTTTTATTCTTACCAAAGGCGCAAAATATGAGACAGTTATAGAACATTTTATGCTAATTAACATTTAATAAATATTAAATAATTTGTACCTAAAAAAATAATGCACTAATTCTGCTCCAATTAATTGATTAGAAGTGTTCAATAGAAAATGTCTAACAATTGTTATGATTCTTTTGTATAACTAATTTTGAACAATACTGGCAAGAAGGTTAAGACCTCTGAGGTAGGAGAAGGGCACTTATTTTTTGTTGTTGTTGGGTTCTGAGTTTTGTGTCTGTAATGCTTTATAAAAAGCCTACCAAAGCATACTGTATTCATGGATTATGCCATTTATTTTATGAGTGACCCCTCTGTTTCAGTAGTGTGTGTTTCCTTGCTCATCTCTGACTCAGTCTGACTCTCATTTCTCTCTCACACACTGATGAATACACATGTGATCAGAGCTCAACAAGTGCTTCAGGAGCCAAACGCAGGACAGACCACGTCACCGGCGCTCAGCGTTTGAGTACACACACACTGCACTGTCAGGAATGTATGAGTAGATGCTCTCCATGGTGTGATTCACACATATCCTCAGGACCAAAAATGAAAAATTATAACGGTATACATCTATTTTTGTCAAGATATCTGAGATATGTAGTCATCATGGTTGTGGGTATCAGGGCACCAATATGACGGTCAGGTCTGCTGAGTCTTAATAGAAAAGGACAGCATTTAGCATGCATGTTTGTGAACATGTTGAGTCATAATGCAAAGCTTAAAATCAAAATGGACCTTAATATTGATGCTGTTGAAACATTTTCACATATTTCATCTTTCATCAAAAACTTGGGATTGGTAAAATGTTCTTCTATGCTCATCAAGGCTGCAGTCTATTTTAAAAGATTTCTATTATTTATCCAACCTTATCTCATAAAAATATGTACCTCTGTGCACTTTTTGTGCAACACCATTTTTACCTTACTGCATGTTTTGCTTCAGTTTCAAAGAGAAATGTCCACAGTGTGTAGCGCTACAACGCATGTTCAATACATGAACCCGAGCACTTTTTTATTACGCTGATATAGGTACGTATTGCTGTGTTTTTATTAAGTAATATCCGGGGACTGCAGCAAAAATGTAATGCGCAATCATATTGAAAATATGCCCTAAACCAAATTCAACCCTAAATCTACCCCGATTGTCAACAAATGCAAAATTGATGTAAAAACGCATTTGCTGATGCACCCATGTCATTTCAACTACATTTTATGCAGATTTGAACTGTTTTTTCAAACCGTAGTTACACATTATTAGATTCGTAGCTCTTCTCCTCTCAAGTACATCTCTGTAACCTACCGTCTATGAAAACCCATAGATATGAAGCTGGATATGTGTGATGCTAACGTTCAAAAACTTCAGTTTTGAAATCTCCAAGCATATTAATATTGTTTTGAAGTCACATTATATTCTTCAAGTAATTGTGTGAAAATTATGTTAGTGTTAATTTTTTTTGGAAACTGCAGTGATATGTACTTATTGGTACATATTTTGTGTCTCGCTAAAAAAAAAAGTCACCCAGGTATGTTTATGCCATTAAACCAGGTAGTATATATTCCTGTGAAGCTGAATTTTCAACATCATTATACTCGAGTCTTCAGTGTCACATGATCCTTCAGAAATCATTTTAATGTGCTGATTTTCTGCTCAAGAAACATTTCTTTTTATGATCAAAGTTTTGTGGAAACGGTCATCCTTTTTTTTCCAGGATTCTGTAGTGAATAGAAAGTTGAATGGAATGTATGGAAACTGTAACATTATGAATGTCTTTACTGTCACTTTTGCTTAATATCATCTTTGCTAAATTCTTAAAAAACAATATGTCATATATATTTAGTTTTAGAAGTTTAATTTTTGAGTGCACTGATCCTTTAAAAATACTTGCATCAGATAATAGATTGAATATGAATTAGTTACTTTTGTTGTGACATAAAAAAATACATTGAATTAGTACAGTGAATCTAGGGCTGCAACAACTAATCGATAATTATCGATAATGAAATTCGTTGTCAACGAATGCCGTTATCGATTAGTTGGG
>JAUMHE010000062.1:19231642-19258884 GCA_032359235.1 Enteromius mattozi | reverse complement strand
ACAACCAGGTACTATTGTGGAGGTACAGGTACAACTTTTACACAGTGGAAAACCAAACAGAGCCGAGTCGAGCCGAGGCGAGCCGAGGCGAGCTGGTACTGTGTAGTGGAAAAGCGCCATTAGTGGCTTCAGATTTTGAGTTCTGTTTGAGGCATGCAGTAGCAAGTAAACTAGATTTCCATGAGGGTTGTCATTTACATACACAGTAAACTCTCTGAAAAAAGGTACAAAATCTGAATCACTGGAGCAAAGGAGCATTTTTCCCCCTAAAGGCCAATTCACACCGCACAGACAAACTCCAACAAACTGTTGGAGATTGTTGGATCAGTGTGTTACCCCTGTTGGCGTTGGTTAGAGTATATTTTCACACAACTGAACATGCTTAATATTTGTTGGGTCGTGGAATGTTTGAGCAGTGTGAAAGGATTTTCCAACTAACTCTGACGTAATCTGACGTGTCCACAAACTGTTGCCATGACGATGGCCAGGTTTCAATTAAAGCATGCCTCACCCATGGCCTCTTTCATTTTATTTGCTGTCTTTTCTGACAAAGAATGACTCGCAAAGACATTAATAACAGTAAAATTTTGTTTATGGTTACAGGATCATCCATTTCTTACCTAGTCAGACTTACACCATCTACACCGGACGCGAGAGACGCGGCGCAACGCAATAAAATACAACAGAGGTTCTACTGATTATAATCAGTGTCTACCGCAGTCTACAGTGGATGTGGTGCGATGCAACAAATGTCGTGTTCGGTGTAGACACTGTGTTATTTGACTCTTTGTGACTCAAAGTTTGTTGGTCTTTGTTGGGGCAGTGTGAACATGACATTATCTTTTTTAAATTCTAAATCTAACAGCCAACTTGAGCCAACTTGTTTGTTGGTGTTTGTCTGTGCAGTGTGAATTGGCCTTAACAGGCACAATTTAGTGCCTTAAAGCTGAACATTAGTATCTAAAGTGTACATATTAGTATAAGAATATCATCTCAATTACAGCTATGTACACACTAAAACTTTTTAAAGATAGTTCATGTATAAGAGAAAGAGTGTATACTGTTGTGAAGTGTCATGAAATGGTCTTTATTAAACAGAGTCAGTTTTCTGTCCTGAGTTTATGTATGTTCTGTTGAAACTGGAATTTTGGCCCAGTCGTCTTGATGGCTTTTTTGTTTTGGCTGTGTTTTAGCCTGCAGGCCATGAAACATTACTCCTCACTTGTTAGTCACTTGTGTTAGGAGGGTCATTCTTATTAAAGAGAGCGTTTGATTGGACAACAGTTGTTGAAGAGCAGAATAAGTCATTGCTATTTTGGTCACTATTCCGGGAAGAAAAAGACTGTACATTTTAGGTATAAATCTGCAAAAAGTTAATTTTGTCATTTGTCTTCCATTTAATGAAGATGATGAATCTGTTAATCTGTCAACATTTCCAAAAGAAAGGAATGAGAAATTGTAGGAAATAAAGCACATTTTTGGCGTTTTGATATTAGTTAAATGACAATTAAAAGAAATATTCCTGGGTCAATCAAAGTTAACCTCAGTCAATATGATTTGTGGAATAATTTTCAATAAATAAATAAGTGAGAGAGTGAGTGACAGTTAAGATAACAAGGAGGTACTTAAGTTTAGGAGAAATTTAAAGCAGAAATTTCAGTTAATGAATACAGTTTCATTACTGTAATTCATTGAATAGGATAAATAGTATTTTATGAACTGTAAGTGTAACCATGCCAGCGGGATGTGCCATCGGGCTCCACCAGAGGGCACTCCAGCCCGGACTATGTGTACTGGGTGTCTGCCTTTCTGTGCTCCGTTCAAGACTCTTATTATGAACTTGTTGTCTCCACCCACCTTGTCTGTTGCCATAGCCACTCATTTGCTCCTCCACCCCCTAGCCTTGTCATCATGTGTATAAAAGTCCCGTTGATATTCTGTGTATTCGCTGATCATTGTGTGTGGGTATTTCCCCCTCTGTAAGCGTTCCTTGTTTCCCTGTGTTTTCTCCCCGTTTCTGGATTTATTGTTACTGACCCTGCCTGCCTTGGATTTACGCTCTCGTCTCTGCCCCCTGGATAAAGTTCACCGTTTGCCTGACTACTGCCTGTGTTTACTGGACTATTCTCGTGCTTTGCCTCTGATACTCATGTTTGCCGTCGCCTCGTCTCCACCTGTTTAACTGTCTGCCTGTGTAAATAAAGTCTGCACTTGGATCCGCACGCCTCCCGTCTCATTCGTGACAGTAAGTCTGTTTCAATCATTTTCACAGCCGTTTATGGCATTCCTTTGTCATGGCAGCAAAGTTGTAAAACTGTTGTTGTACAACGACACACATAATGATAAATGTCTTTTAGCTGAACGTTTTGTGTTTTTCGATTTTTTTGATTAATTAATTTATTTTTTGTAATAATAATTTTTAGGTCACAAATGCTGTCGGTTGAGCTTGACCTGTATTGAATCCCAGCTATTCCTTTTAAGTGAATTTTCTTCCAAAAAATGCAGCTGGTACTGCATGCAGTTATTTCATCATACTAGATAAGGGTGATCAAGAATGCATTGCATTGTGAGATACAGTATGAAATGCGGTGTGCACTTCAGCAAATGCCATCAGTCATCTTTAATAAAAATTGCCACTCTGCGCAAAATACAGTATGAACATTATGGTGACATGCTATTCTGAACATACATTCAGTGAGATCTTAAAACTGCAGTTGCTTGTTGATGGTAAAGTTAAGTGCACACATGCTGAAATCATAACCAGTAAAAGTAGTGTATTGTTCTAACATACTGTACATAGCATGTCTTTCTAAAGAAGCACACACTCACTCTCCCCTGCTCTCTTTTTCTTTCCACTTGACTCCTTAATTAGTCTTCCGTCTTGTACTACCTATTTTTTTGGAAGTAAGGGAGGAGAATGGAGGTATATTTGGAGTTGTTTGACTTTTATCAGGTCAGTTAGATTGCTGGGCCAACGAAGGAGGCCTTTCAGGTCAAAGAAGTCAAACAAAAGTACACTGAGCACTGAGAGCAGCCAAAGCCTTATTTGTATGCAGTAGGGCTGAGAGAGATATAGAATATTTATGATGCATTCACAATCATTTAGGACTAATATGATCAGAATCGGCTGTCAGAAGAATTTGGAAACAAATTACCGCTTCTGATAATTGGTCAGTCGGGCGCAGCTACTGTCTGATAATCTCAAAATGGCCAGATTAGTGGGCTGCTATTGCACACACACACGGCTACTTTTCTGTATGTGTGAACACAAACATCAAAACTACATTCATATCCATACACACACGTTCTGCCAACAATAAATTCCCACTAACTGCTGCCTGAACGAGACAATATGCTTCTCATCTATCTCCCTCATTTCCTCCAGAAGAGACCAGCCCACCCGCACGCACACAGCGAGCGGCTCTCAGCATCGCTTCTCATAACGCTGCTTCTAAACCCTTATGAGACACCCAATTGCGTTTAAGCCTATCTTTAGTTTAAGTGAGGCTGTGCTAAAAAGGCTTTAAATCGCATTCTGACTGCAGGGCATCGGCACGCAGGTTTGCACGCGAGAGCAGAGCTCAAATCCCGTCTTTAGTGAGAATTAGCTGAAAACTCCTGCAAGTTTGTAAGACATACGCTGGATTTTCTGCTCAACGTATTTTCTTTCTTGTATAGATAAGGAAGCATTTGACGGATTAGCAGGTCACCTTTTGTTATGAATGGGTGTGATCGGAGTAATGTATCTGGCATGAAGAGCCGAAATGAGCAAACACAGTTTTTAGGAATTTGTTCATGTTTTTTTGTGTTCTTTAAATATACTTAAATGTATTTGCATTACATTTATTTCATTCTCAGTATACTACAAATACATTTTCATATTTATGTTCTTCAAAAAATGCCATGCGATTGTACTTTTAGTATACTAAACTGGTATACTTAAAGTCTGCTAAATTGGAACATCTAATTTTGTACTTAATGCACTTTAATTGTGAGGAAGTAGTACTGAAGTCCAATTTAAGACATACTTAGTATATTTGATTGTGCTAAAGTGCAAGTACTGCAAGTATACTTTAGGTACACTTTAAATATTTAGCATTTAAAGGGCAATATTACACAATCCTCATTGAAAGTGACATAAACACGCATTTTAGGCTTATTAATTAGAAATATGCATTGTGTGATACTCCAAATAAAGTTTAATTAATTTTTTTTATATCAGGTTTCAAGTTATCTGTCAGTAAATATGTTAATAGATTTGAACTAAGTATGAAATAAATATATTTTTTTACAAGGGTATTTCTGCTGTTTTTAAGAGCAGTCTCTATTGGTCTCTCTAACCCATTCTGGGCCATGGGTCATACTTTCCTTGAATTTTGAGTTAAGCAGTGATGCATACATACAAAATATTAATCTTAAACAGCAACAAACAAACAAAAACCATATAAATTCATAAAAACAGCCAAAATAATGTTGATTCAGAATTTGACATCAGTTTCTTCACTTTTTATCTTTGCTTTGTTAAATCAGTTCTTTAATTCTAAAATTAATCTTTTATTCTGTTTATTTTATTCTTACTCAGTTGATGCATGAGAAAAAATAAATTAAAAACGCTTTTTGAAACGCTATTTGTAGCATCCAATAATCATAAATGCTGTTCTTTTTTACTATTTTTGGCTAAATTAAAGCTTAAAGTTTCAGTGCAAAAAATTCGGTGCATCACTAGACATGAGAGTTCATCATTTTGTGAATAAGTACTGTACTGAAACTTTCTTAACTCAAAACTTTCTGTGAAACATTCAAAAATGGCCATTTATTGAAACTTAAATGTGGATCATTTTCACTGCACGATGATTTGAGGTACAGAACCGTAAAGCTTGAGTGCACGGAGAAATGGGGAAAGATGGACGTGCAAAGAAAGAGAGAAAAATGAAGGACAGTATGATGGGACAATACAAAAAATGAGGGATGATGGAAAAGAGTTTCATTGTTTCTCAGCAGTTACATCCCAAAAATGAGAAGCAGAGTAGCTGAGAGAGATGGATTCAATCAGTGAAAGGGTTGAATGTCTTGTTCTTTAGTGACAGAAGAGTTGAATGGTAGAGAGTCTGTCTTTTTTCTATATGAACGAGTGTGTGTGTGTGTGTGAGTAAGATCCTCATTACTGACTCGCACAGAAAATGTGCCTGCAGAACTCCACAGGAAGCTTGTGGATTTGAGATCGTAGTGCCTGTCATTCACAAAGATCTACACTCATCGCTTACATGTTTCTTTAAGCATTTTTGCTGATTTGATTATTTATTTAATAAATGGAATACGCTACTCTTTGCTTTACACATTTTATAGTTTTTAAATACGTTTGAAAGGTGTCAGAATATTTTCCTCAGTCAAAACGCTAAAAATGTTGAAGATTTCTGGGTCGGGTCAGTAGTTTTAGCATCCAGAGGTGAACATACAGGAATACACGAATCAAACATTTGGAATACTTTTAATTAGCATGCATGAAGGACTTCACTGAAGACTGGAATACTGACTGCTGAGCTTTGCCATTACAGGAATAAATTACTTTTTCAAATATATTCAAATGGAAGTTTAATTTTTTTTAGAACTACCTGTAATAATAAAGAAATATTTGTCAGTATTTTACTGTATTTTTGAATGCAACCTTGCTGAGAGTAAGAGAGTTATTAAAAAAAAAAAATCTTCTGAAAGGTAGAGTAAACACTTAATATTTTGCTATTTTAAATCATTTCCATCACATCCCGTTTAATATCATTTAAAAAAATATTTTTCTCTAATAGGTGCGGAATTATTGGTTTTGGTGAAAATAACCCTTTTAATCGGTGGGAAAAATTATATAAATGCTTTTCACACAAATAATATCAAATGGTTTATGATTATTTTTTTTAAGATTGAAAACCTGGGTCTGGGTGAAAAGTAAAATCATCTAAATTCAAGAATGTAATGTGACCTTCATATAATGAAATGAAAACAGCTGAAATCTGCTTGTTGTTGTAAAAATCAACCACTATGACAAAAAAATGCGTGTAAACGAATAAACACCAGGAGAGAGAAAGAGAGAGCAGATCTCAATAGTAATAGAGCCGCTCAGCTACATGTCTGTGTCTGTCTGTGTTACATGCATTTACATGTGTTCAATGAGATGCGTCTCTGTGTGTACGTGAGTGTAATGTAATTTAAAAGCTCTCAGAGTAGGAAGCTGAATGTAATAGTAAGATTAGATGTGTGTAATGAGATTGCAGCTCACACACTCACACACAGAGAATTCAGAATGAAACTCTCTCTAATGAATAGCCAGATGATCTCTCTGTGCATTAAGTCTCATGAGCCGCTAAAAGCTGTTATTGCTTTCATCAGACTCTCTGTAGCTGTAAAATGAGAGAGGAGGTTATTGAATTTACTTATGAAAAGCTGATAGTCTTCTGTATTACCACATCTTACTTTATTGTACATGTGTGTATGTGTGAGGCCTGAAGCAAACTACTGTATAAGTAAGTATGTGTCAGAAAGCAGTTCAGAATGTGCATTGCATTCTCAGTGTTGCCACGAGGGGTGCTGTAGCAAACCTAACATACTTCCACTTCCAGCTGCTGTCAGTGGACATGAAATGGCATTCACCACCCGTTTTACTTCTGTAATGTGATGGATTTTATTTGGTAGATAATTCTGATAATAGCCAGACATTCAGTGAGAAAAATTCAAGGACAAGACTTGATTAGATTGGGAATCGATTGGACTGTGATAAGTGCTCTGTAAATGGTTGTAGTTGGAAGGATTACAAAGACAATGAATCATTCACAAAATAACCAAGAACATGCTTTAAGGACATTTCCTCCTGACATTGATATTGATAAATGTTAGTATATTTGAATTCTGATATCGGTCTTTTCTTTCACAGTGCCATTTCTAGCACATCTCAAATGTAGAACTTTTCTCTTGTGGAAATATCCTAAATCGAATTAAATTATGAACCTAATTCTTAATATGTTGAGATTTTTGTTTGTGGTTAAAGTGACAGCCTTTGATATATCATTTTCACACAATAAATATTGGATGGCTTTATGGTGACTTCTGATTTTTTATGTAATGCATTTCCACCAAGGAATAAAAATAAATGAATAAAAAGGTAACTGAAACTTTTTTTATGTCACAATTCGGATATTTATCACAATTATTCTCAGAATTGTGAGACATAAACTCAAAATTCTTAATTTTTTTTGTCAAATTTCACAATTCGGACTCTGAAATATGAGTTTTTAAATTAAAAATAGAAAGCATAATTGTGACTTTTTTTGCAACTTTTTTCTTCCAATTTCACTCTCGCAGTTTTATCTTTTATCTCAGAATTGCGAGGATAAAAAAATGATCATGAGAGAAAAAGTTGCAGTTGCCTTTTTAAATGTTTTATTCTGTAGTGTTAACAGGCTTCTAAATAATTTTATGTTTTAAAATATAATAATTAATTAATTAATAATAAAATCCTAAGCATGTGACTATACTACCTGTAATAGCTTGAGGTCAGGACGTGGAATATCACTGTGTGTGTTTGAAAGGGCACATTTTATGATTGATCGTTTTATGATGATATATGCAGTGTCTGTTCCTCTGAAGTTTCATCCCTCTTCTTTCTCTCCTTCTTTCTCTTTATTCTCTCTCTGGCATGCATGATATTGCTCCCGATGTAATACATATTTATGGCCTGCTTTCACTCTCCTCTGCTCTCTCTGAATTATAACCCTGTTTATTTGTGAATTAAGTCCTTTACCGTGTGTATACATCAGTTTCTCTGGGACTAGAGCCACACTCTGGTCTGATTAATTGTATTGTCCTTTTCCTGCTAACACACACACACACACACACACACTAGTGTGTACACAGGAGCAGCTCTGAGTTAATTTGCAAGTTATTCTCAGGATGTCAATGTTTTCACATGTATTAATGAACCTGCTCAGTGTGATTGAGAGCTGCGCTGATGTAGACTCACATATGTGATTGACTTGACAGAAATGTTTAAACGTTTTGTTTGAAAATAATATGACAATATAAGTAATGGTTTTGGCAAGAAAAAAAATGTAAATCAGCTATTTATGACTTATGTTCAAATAATTTTTTTGGAATATAATATAATGTAATATGATTAATATAATATAATATATGATTTAAAAAAATCAAAAAGTAATGATTTAAAAAAAATTACAGTAGATTTCTGCACTTCGCTTTCAATACACAGACTTAAGTTTTTTTCAATAACCGAGGAATGAATCTCAATTAATGTCTGTGGTATTTCAACAGAATGCAACAGGTGCTGTTCTTAACCTGTATTTAAGCTGATTTCTTTCGAGACAGACTGCTGCATCAGATGAATTTTCAGTACCACCTGTTAAGAACATTTCAGGACACATTCCTCTTACTGTCGGACATAAATTAACGCATCATACCTTAATATTTTATCAGCATCGCTCATTTGCAAATGCAATGTAACATGCCGCTGATATTCCTCCCGATTTTTCAGAGCACATCTGTTCTTCTCTGTGAGGGACGTCTGAAAGCGAGGCAGTTGCATTTCTGACACTTTTCCAGTAAATCTGGTTTGTAGCCTGTCCATAGCATTCTTCCCGCGTGTGTGTGTTCTGTTTTGACACAGCAATATCCCTCCTGACACTTTCCTAAATAAACTGTAATAGATATCATGAAAAGCTGGCTTTCTCCTCATTCCACAGCCACAAACCATTTAGGAAGCTGTCAGCGGTCGCACGCTTTAGCATGCCGGTTCTTCAGAGGACACGCAAACCAAGTCTGAGCGCACATTAGCACAAAGTGCCGCGGGGTTTTGCTATAGCTTCAATAACATGTTTCAGTGAGGGAGAACAACTTCCATAGAATACTAATATCGTTTTTGTGTCCACATCGGAAATTTCTGTATGATTCACAGGCTTTTACAAGACCACGTCTTTCTGACGTTTCTCTGTGTCTTTCTGTTGTGTTGAGCTTTAAGAGGAAGCAGTTCTCTGAAAGGCTTTATTAATTATGTCTTGATTATTTACATCTGTTTACTATAGCAAGAGTGCTGTCAGAAGAAATGGAAATAGAGAGCTAATGTTAGATATTGTTTGGTGAGGGATTGATGCAGTATATGTAAATAAGGACTATGCTTCACATAAAAATATATTTAACAATAATATAATTGTAGAATTATATTTAACTATTTTTATGAAATGAACTAATATCATTTGCTCGTTTATAAATATAGTTTTATTTTATCTGGTGAGGAAATGAAAATGTACTGCATTGTAGAAATGAACCTATGTTTAATTATGGCAGCAAAAGCACAAATATAGAAATCATGGCTTTTTACACTTTATCATTGACTGCCTCAGCAGTGGATAGATACGCAAGCACACCGAGTTCCTATAGAGACCTTTGCTGATTCGTTGGTTAAACTCTGTGCTTATCGATCACATTATACACACATGCCCTGACTGGACCTAAATTATTCAGAGCTGTTAAATAGGCATTCTTAATTATTCACAAGCTGCTCTGATGTAATTAATATTGTAGAGTTGTGTGACAGACCAAGTATTTTTCTTTCTTTCTTTCTTTCTTCAGGTTATATAAAGAGTTGTGTACTCTGACATTGATGAAGTATGCATTTTGGGTCTTTGATGGTCTTGTGGAAATCAAAATATATAATATAATATAATATGTGACCCTGGACCACAAAACCAGTCTTAAGTCACTGGGGTATATTTGTAACAATAGCCAAAAATACATTGTATGGGTCAAAAATCATTAGGATATTAAGTAATATGTTCCATGAAGATATTTAGCATATTTTCTACCATAAATATATCACAACCTCAGTTTTGATTAGTAATATGCATTCCTAAGGACTTTATCTGGACAATTTTAAAGGCGTCAGATTTTTTTGCACCCTCAGATTCTAGGTTTTCAAATAGTTCAGTATCGGCCAAATATTGTTCTATCAAACCATGCATCAATGGAAAGCTTTTTTATTCAGCTTTCAGGTGATGTATACATCTCCATTTTGAAAAATTTACACTTAAGACTGGTTTTGTGGTCCAGGGTCACATATAATATAATATAATATAATACTATGCAGAAAGTACCCAATTGATCAAATGTGGCAGTAAAGTCATTTATAATGTAGTTTTAAACAGCCAGCTTGCTCCTAAGTGTTCATGGACATGGGTATTGATCGCTCCAATTTGTATGTACTGTATGTACGGCCTATAAAAACAGCTTCTATGTATATATCTGTGGTTTTTACTCCAACTTTTCTGACTGTTTGTTAGCAAGAGGTGACGCTTTATGGAAACTGACACCACTGTCCACTGTATCACAACTTGGTGAGAATTCAAGTCTCTTTTCATGAAGTGTTCAACATTCAATTACCAAGCCTCTTTAAACAAGTCGAGGGCTTCACATCAAAAAGAAATGAAATGAGATAGAAAAAAACAAGCCTTGAAAAATATCAGAACACTTCAAACACAGGATCAGTTGTTCTTCTCAGAGTGTTAGTAGATAAAACAGAAGATGGCACAGTAGAGAACCGAGTATGTACAGATGGAGCGTATAGACATCCTTGATGTTTCAACAATGTGTCCGGTCTGGTGGGAAGACAGAGGCAATGTTCAGAGCAGCATACTGTCATGCTACAGCGTTATTTTAGCTTAATAATAGAGAATGGTGCTGGAAGCTCCATGGTGAAAGCTCATGGATTTGATTTCCAGAAAATAAAGGATGAAATCTATACCTTGAATCCTTCGTAAGTTTCTTTGGATGAAAACATCTACAAATGCTTGAATGTAAATGTACTCTTAATATTTCTGTAGGATACAGTATGTATTTTGAGGTATTATTATTGCAGGCTATGAACTTAGAATGAATAAGGAGCCGTTCACACAGAACATGTTTTTCCATTCCACTGTGCTGCCTTTATATTGTTTTTCTATGTAAATATGCTAGATGGACTGTTGCATTCACATCTCACGTCTTTTGCAGCATCCCATGCATGACATAGTATTCTAAAAACATGGCTCTCAGGTTAACATAAGTTCAACTTAAAAAAGAAATGTTTTGAGAACTTTGGAGAACATTCCACTGCCCACACAGAACATATTTTTTTAAAGCAAAAAATGTGTTCTGCTTGAATGGCTCCTAACAAGATATCAAAGCTATTATACCAAAATTGTACTATTGGGCTTACACTAGCATGAATGCACTACAGCCTACACAAATTTTCCATATACATGAATGATTTACTGCATATGAGCAAAATTGAATGTCTGATAGTAGTGTGTTTAGTTTGACATTCCAGTATCAGTGCAAGAAATGAACTGAAAGCAATATAAGCCATTAATAATCTGAAAAATAATGTTCTGTATATCAAGCATGCACTGCAGTTTTGTCATTTGCCAGTTTAAATGTCCAAGCTCTTTAAAGCAGGATGGATTCTGATTGGTTGTCATTGAAAGCGAGTCCAATGATATTCAACTGTGTTGATATTATTATAGTTGTGATTTTGATTTTGACACTATTGGATGTTAGATGGCGATTTTATTGGTTAATATTATTTGCCCCACTCACACTGCTCTGATTACATCAGCAGAGGAGAAAAGACAAAGAAAGTTATTCGATTTTAATAAAAAAACCAAACATTTGTTCCTGTAAAACCATGTGTAGTATTGCAGACTATGGTTAAATTACCTATGTGAGTGTTTTTATCTTGAAGATATGTATTATTGAGGTGAAGTCTCACTATATGTTATCATCTCATTACGTGCTCCTGCAGAAATGCCTACTGGGAAACTCTACACAGCTTAAAGTTTGAACTTCATAAGCAGAGGGCAGTTTCATTTTGGTGTCTCGTCCAGACACGGTTGAGTGAGTATGAGTATGTGTGATGTGCTGCCACAAACTCTCTCTCTGTGGCATCGATGACGTGAATGTTGTGTTTACAGTCTCTGTGTGTGTGTGTCTGTGTGCTGAAAAAGACCGGAAGCTTCTGAGACAAGGTCAGCGAGAAGAAATAGTGCACCTTTTTTTCCCTTGTCCTCTTTTTAGCACTGCGATGGCCAGAAAATCTTCTCCATCCAGGTGTTTTTTTTTCCTCTCCACTAGATCGTTCTAGGGCATGATAGAGCCGTCATTTATCAAAGCTGATCTTACTGGATCTTTCAAGCATAGCCCCCGTTCTCACAGCAGATGCTCTTCACCGGCTGTATGACAATCTTCGCACACACGCTCACCTTCAGTTGTAGGCATTCCAGGAATAATGAGGAGCTGTCACACCGCATCTAATTACGTTCACGCTGTGTTAGGCAGTGAAAGCTGGGGTCAGGGGGCCGTTGCTGCAGGCCATGCCGGCTCGATGCACCCTGCTTGTACCCGGACGCGTGGGTAAAAAAACATGCGGTACATTCAGCTCTCTTTAATCAGTTGGTTCTCAGAGCATGTTTGAGAGTGTATGAGACTTTAGGAGAGTGATGGGCTCTGACTGATATTGATGGTGTTGTAGAAAAGAGTGTGAATATGTCTTATTGTATTCTTATTGTCTCTGTCCACGATATTAAACATTCAAATGAGGCTGAAGGATGAATCTCACAAAAACATGCTGATTTTCACCTACAAATTCCTATTAGCATAATGCATACAATTATCTGAGTGTGTAGTTTCAGTTATTCTCAAATGATGTTTTAATGAGATTCTAATGACTGAAATACAGTCATTTTGCATTTTACTGCAAAGTTTCACAAATGTGTTTTTTGTTACGTTTCCTTTTGAAAATTTAGAAAGGAAATTGATGTGACTAGTTTACTGAGTTTAAATCTTATGTAAAGTCATGCAATAGTTTTTTGTGAACAAAAATTACACACTTATTCTGAAGGTTTTCCACTTTGCTATTTAGAATTTAGAGAATTGATATTACTGTGAAGTGCCCCTATTATGGGTTGTTGAAAATTACGTGTCATGCAGCGTGTAACACAGCTCTAAGTGAATGAAAACATCCTGCAAAGTTTTAAATCTGAAAGTAGACTGTGTATAAAGTTGTTGTCTTTTGTTGCAACAAATGCCTCCTTTGTAATGTCTTTTATTGTTTTGGTGTTATTGCGCTTGGATGCAGAATCACATTATGGTAGGGGGCGTGACATTTCCGCCACATGCTTGCGGTACTCAGCCAATCAGAGCACACCTCATCTTTTTAGAACGATGTCCATTTTTTTGTACAAATCGACCCGTTTCGGGAGGCAGGGCTTAGAGGAGACACAAAAATGTACAGTACAGTATGTGGAAAATAATGTGTTTTTGCTCCTTAAACCGCATAAACACATTGCATTACACCAAATACATAAAGTTACATTCTTTTTAGAAGCATCAAATGACCCCTTTAAAAGCTCACTGGAGGGGTTTGGAAAAATGAATCATTGAATGAATTGAGACGAGTCGTTGAACAAATAAAGTAAAAATAAATGCATAATATAAGAAAATGAAAGTGTTTTTTGACAACCTGTTGTCGGACTGGTGGGGATATTCAAACAGATAGTGTGCAAAATAGTTTTCAACAGATAAAAAAACAACAACAACAACAACAGCAACTTCTGGGGAAAACCAACCTACAAATAGTTTAATGTAATAGGTAACCTTATTGCTGTCTCTGAAGAACAATTGAGATTTTAAAGAAATCTTATTTGTAATGTTATTCTTCTATATGCATTAAATGCTTCCAAAAGGAAGCAAGAGAAGGACAGAAAATGGAAATTGTTGCTAAAAGATCAGAATGACTTGTGTTTAGACTTCATGACTCACTTTTTGGAGTTTGAATCTGTGAGAAACTGTGAAATGACTGTATAGATGTGTTCGTGCCTGTCTGCATGTGTGTCTGCAAGTATGCGATCAGCTCCAGTTGCATTGTGGGATGGTGGCATTAGGACTCTGAGCCGAAGTGAAGGTCACACATTTTACATTAACAGTCATCACCAAACGCTACTGATACAAGAGTGTGTGTTTGTGTGTGTGTCTTTGTGTGGGTGAGTGAAAACGTCCAACTGAGTGGTGTGTGTGGGAGTGGAAGATGAGAGAAGGTAAAGTGTGAGAGAGAGAGAGAGAGAGAGGGTCATTGTACAACATTTACTCGCTTTACCCAGCTGCCTCTTAAAAGCACACAGCTTTATAAGGAGCCGGTCTTGCTCGGCTCATAATGTTGAGTTATTTAAGGACTCATGTCCGCAGCATACTCTATGCAGGTACTTGAACCCAGGGCATATCGACTATTATATCTACACTTTTCGAATCTGAAAATTGCTCCTTCACTTTTTGGAAGATGATCATTCTAAAAAAAAGGTTTAGTGGCAAACAGTGATTTAAGTTATGTCATAGTTGTGAAAAGAGACAGATGAGTTTTAAGATTGCATTGCACTTTTTAAACTTGCAAACCTGTTGCAAACACAATTTACGTGTTCTTCCAAAATGTCAGAAATTTCATTCTCAGCATTGCCACAAGGGGTGCTGTAGCAGATAGATTTGTTGTCTTCTTTGGTCATTTTCAGGTAAAGCATTGTCATGACAAAGCAAAGGTTTGCTGTGCAAGTTAAAAGTTAAGTACATATTTGACATATTTGTAGTTAATTACGGTTTAATGCCGTGATGTCACCAAGTACAGACGTTCCTGGATCAACATTCAGTTCATCCTGGAACAACATTTTATTTATTTTATAATTTATTAATTTTACATCATTAATATATGATGTTTTACATGTGTTTTATATGCTGTTTTACTGTGCATCTTAACATATGATAACATTTATTGTTCAAATCTGTATTTTATAAAGCTCTATATTGATGTGATGTGACTTAATCAGATTTAATGTCTTCAGTTGAAGTTTTTACTCAAATTGCTATGCTGCTATATAATTTGTTATTTAAAATATAATTAGAAAACTATTTTCATGTTTGGACCCACTGCATTTACTTGTAATGCACTGTCCAAGCTTTGGCGTCTGTGTTTGCACGCTTGTGTTAGAGTATGTTGGTGTAACCTGTGACTGTCTGTACTAGAGGAAGCAGCGTGCTGTTGGTCTCTGAGTCATGAACACAGACGGCTGGTTGTAAAAACAGCAGAGAGCTCTCGTAAATATTGCTGTAATGCATACTAATTGTATAATAGGGTCATTAGCACTGATTCTTCACTCTTTTAATAAATGAAGACTGTGTAATGGCACACACACACTCACAGACATCACAGTCCATGTGTTCATTTAGGTTTGACATTGATTATTTGTTCAAACAAACAGTTAGAAGTGTATATACTTAGTAATTAAGTTTTAATTTGAGCAAACTAAAAATAGAAAAGCCTTATTGCTTAGAGGTTTTTTTAAGTGAATTTAAGTGTGTTTCTTAGACATAATTATGTATTGATGAAGTTGTTTGAACTGGCATAATGGCGTTTTTAATGTGTTTTTAAATTTGTAACTGTGTAGTTTCATTAATTGTCATTCATCATAAAGACCTTTACCTTTTCTGTAGTTTTTAATACATGTTTTTAAAATAAAAAAACCCATTTGTCTGCTTTTATATGAACAAAAAAATTCAATACTCCCCTGTTAGTAAATCCAATACTGACTGTGTGAACAATGATTGCAGCTGACATAACCAAACTGGTTACTAGCGAGGAATATTTGCAGCCCGGTAGGTTGCTGTTATTCTGTGCCCTTTGACCTTGCTCAATTCCACTTTGACCTTGTGCCTTGATGCTTTACCTCACCTCATCCCTGCTCATTCTCTCAGCGCTGTGATCTGTCTGTCTGACAGATGGGCTGATGACCCAGCAGTCTTTCTTCTCATCTATTCCTCCATCCCTTGTTTCTTCACCTCTTTGTGCCCATTAGACTCCAGTGGAGAGGGAGATTGGCCTGAGCATATGCTGTTGTCACACACACAGACACACACACTTACACACAGTACACACAAACACCTGTAGACAGAATGGCACTAATTTTAACCTGCACCAGCTGCTCACCTCCTCAACTCCATTGTAATGCAGCTGAGACAGATGTGTGTGTGTGTGTATGGACAGGATTTGGTGATATATAAGTATGAAGTCACAGAAAGGCCGCAACTGTATCAGAAAATGCATAATGTAGAAGTATGTGCTGTAGAAATCTGTTTTACATTAATTTCAGTGTTTTTGGTTGGCATCCATTTTTGTCCTATGTTATAATAATTAGTGCATGTGTATACTGTATATTATACTGTATATTCATAGGTTAATAGCATATTGGTTCGAGTCCCATTGTGCAGACTTTTTCAGATTCAGCCACCCTTTCTCCCACTTTGTTTACTGTCTACATACTTTCATAATAATTATGATTTATAATAATAAAAATGACAAAAACACATCTTTAAAAAAAAATATATATATATATATAAATGCAGTTTAACTGATTTAATTAATTCATAATTATGTAATAAAAGAAGTCTCTTCTGCTCAACAAGGCTGCAATTACAGATAAATAGCAATATTGTGAAATATTATTACAATTAAATTTTTCAGTGTCGCAGAAAACATTCCAATATGTTGATTTGTTGCTAAAAATCATTCATGAATCATTCAATCATTCATTTTTTTATACTATTTTCAATAATGTCTTTACTGTCACTTCCGATTGGTTGTTTAGATTTCCTGAGTCAAGGTATTAGTTTAAAAAAGTCTTATTATGAAAAAAACAGCTAAACGTCTGCCAGATCTGCTCTTTTTAGTATTTAAACTAAGGTTATTTCACAGGTTTTATCTTATATCTGTTGCACTCTTGTGTTAAAACCTCTTTCTGACCTTTGCCTGAGAGAATCTCTGACACTTCAGAGAGTTCCTTGGCAAGATCCATCAGACATAAAAGGAGGTGACCTGAACTGAACATTTCTGGCGATGTCGAAGCCCTTTACTGTAGGTTAGAAATGAAGTGTGTAATCACAGAGATTTTCTTGAGCAGGAATGTTGTCAGTGTGCCGGGGTTTGATGGGATGCAGACGTGCTCTATTCAGGAAGAATGCCAGGCAGGTGCCCTGATGTAGCCCATCTCTGTTTCTTCCTCTTCTCTCTCTCTATCTCCATCCCTCGGCCCATGTTTCGGCCCTGTCAGTCTGCACAGAAGATCTGAGGGTGCCAGTTTCATCTTTCTGTTTTACTATTCTGCTCATTGCCCCCTCTGTCCTTCACTACATGTGTTTTTGTACCTCCTGTTCTATCTCTTTGTCTCTGTTTTTCTCTCTCATGCCATCTTTGTCCTTAGAGACATCCAGACCACAGACTAGCTTTCCAGTTCTTGATTGACAAGCTTGTATTTTGCAGTAAGAGACACTTCGGTTCTGTCGCCCGGGTGACACATTATGGCTGAATTTTGTCGAGGTGCCTCACGGTTGTCATTGGTTAGAGCTGACATGGAACGACTTTCACAAACCATTTTACTTTCACAATGTGATGAAATTCTGAATGAAACAAGACATCCAGCAAGATTGAAATGTGGCAAAAAAGATGTCACTTTTTTTTATCCCAGATACTTGAAGTCTGGAGTTTAATTAAGTATAAAAATGAGTGCTGTGAAACGATTAATCGCTATTAATCACATCCAAAACATAACATAATGTATACACGTGTGTTGTTTATATATTAAATATATTTATTTATAATATAAAATATAATAGTATAAATATATATACATTAATATATTTTCAAAATACATACTGTATGTGTGTGTATGCATACATATATTATGTAAACAAATCACAATTAATCGTTTAACAGCAATAGTAAAAATACTTCATCCTAAACTGATTTAATATGCAGAAGCAACTATAAATACGCTATTATTTTTTTCTGAAAACTGAGAGAGTTTGGCACATGGTTACTACATTCTACAGTTTTTTTTTGCATTTATTTTTCCCATATGGATTTTTTTAAAAAAACAACATTTCTTTTAAACATTCAAGCCATGAACTAGGCTAAGGTGAGTGAATAAACATTACAGACTTTTATTTGAACCTATTTTAAATATATTATAATATAATTATAAAACACACTAGATTGTGATTGTAGCTTTAGTGAGGAAAAGAACTACAATCCCATGAAGCATTGCTAATGACATAATCATATTTAAAACGATTGTGAAATATAAAACTATTAATTCAAAGTTGCAATTATGTCTATATAAACAATATATTTAAGTATATTGAAAAATATGCATATTGAATTATTATAGAGTTTGTGCTTCGAGTAGTAGATACTTGCAGCAAGCTCATTTGGCATAATTTGCTGCACACTGCACACCATCATGGGTAATGTAGTTTTTCATCACAAATTCTGCTGTTAAACACTGTTATTTTAAAAATTTAAATTGGCTTAAAAAAAGCATATACCATTGATTAAGAACCTCAGAGCTCACAACAGCTGTTTTTAAAGCTTTATATGAAGTTTTTTTATATTCCCCTTTGAAGGAAATTAAGTTATTTCCAGAACCAATTGTTACACTTTATAACATTTGGCAACACAAATGACTTAAATATCATTGGTCTTTGAGGTTTTTGCGTGCACAAACAAAGGAATTGTTTGTAAAGTCAGCTGCTTGGTGCAAATAGGCCTTTAAACTGGCTTTCTCTTCATATTCTCTTTGTGTCTGTTTTCGTCCATCCTCTTTTGGCTGCACTCAATATGTTGTTTGATCAGGCTTGTTCTGATCCACTCACCCTCAGACTGACTCAACACAGGCTGTTTGAAATCTGCCAATGTGGGCCGCCCTGATTACATGTGTTTGTGCGTCTGGCTGTGGGAGATTTGGATGTGTTTGTATGAAACGCTGTTTGTAGTCATTGTTGCCATAATGTTTGTGTACCTGCAGGTGTTGGTGTTTGTGTGTATGCCAGTTAAAGGCAACTCACTTCTGACTATGTGACCAGGCTTCTCACAATTTTGAGATATCACAAAAATACATCCCGGTCATTTTCACCCTAAAAATTATAAAGAAAATAAATTAAAATAAATTAAAGCCTGTTTAATGGAGTTGAATATATTCACAGAAGTAATTGTTTTTTATAATACATTTTTAATTAAATATCTTTAATGTTAAATAATTTCGACTTAATTAATGTTATGCATTTTCAAAATCTAGTATAAATGCAGCACAATAGATATTTTATTATGTTTGATTTGTAATTTAATTGTAATATATATTATACAGTATACATATGTGTATATAGTACATAATTCATTTCACTAATGATCATTTTAATAATAATAATAATAATAATAATAATAAAGGTTGATATAATTATTTAATTACATTTAAAAAGTCTTCAGTTCAATATTAATTTATGTGTAAATACAGTTTAAATAAAAAAGTATATATAAAATTAAAATACACAGCATTTTATGATGGTGGGGTGAATTATAACTGGTTCTTTTTAACCAGTTTCATGAATTCGCTGCGTTTCTGGAGTGATTGGGTGGATGTGATTTACATGCTATGGTTTTTATAACAGCATATATCATTTTATAAGCCTTCCTCTGTTATCTGGATGGTGATAGAAGGATGAAAGAAGGATGGCAACACCATTAATTCTAGGGTTACGTTCGCTCTTTCTCCCTCTTCCTCTCCACAGTGGTCCTTTAATCAGTTTTTGTCACTGCCACTAAAACTGTCACTGTAGTGATCCTGCAAATTTACTTTAGCTCACATCCTCCCCGTCGCTTTTCTCGCTCCTCTCAGAAGCCCTCAGTCACTCCGACAAGGGCCCAAAGAATCCTTGCAGCGCAGCGTGGGCCTGTTTACTCTCATACGGTTCTAATGGATGAGAGAGCCCTCTCACAACAGAGACAAATGGCCTTAATACACACACACGAGGCCTGACATCTCATTAAAGTCCATGTGAATCAAAATCGACCCTATTTGCTTCCTTAATACACATTCCTGGTCTTATTGTGAGCGATTCATCAGTGCACGTTATTCTAAATCAAAAAATGTTTGTCTTCATAATCTTTTATCAAAATGTAATAACTTGTTCCACCACTAAAGCCACTTTTTCTCTTCAGCTGATGTCACAAATTTTCTTAAACCTTCCAACCATCAGCTCCGTTTGTTCATGTGGTAAGGATTTAATAAAGTGAAACTTTTAAGTGTAAACAATTTTAATCAATGAATTATTGAAATGCTTGTTAATTTATATAAAACAATACAATATATAATACAATACAATAATTTGCATATATCATTAGATTATCAAATAAAAATAATAGATATTTTTTAAATGTTTAATTTAACATTTAATCAAATTTTATTAAAGTTCACCTTTAATGTTTAATTATTTATATTTATTTTGTGTAAATAATTGTATAAATGAATAAATTGTTATAAAATGTATAAATGCAGTTATATAAGTAAAATTGAAATTAAATTTAATCTATTGACTTATAATATGCTGTTTAATTAATCACAAATAATCACATTCATCAATAGTAGTAAAGTTAGTTACTTGTTTTATTTCCGTATCATAATAAAATAATTTTGCTTTCCTCATGTTTCACTATTTCTCTTTCACTCTGGCAATATACTTTCACACTTTGTTGCTTTTATGGTTCTTTAGGATCACTTTTCTGTGTGTTTTAAGTATAGCTCAGACAGCTGAGAAACAGCCAGTCTAGTTATGAGGCCTGAAATATGCCTGCGGTAAGAAAAAGTTTTTCTGAAGCCTTTTAAGAAAAATCACAGTTGTCAGCATGTTCTGATGGTCAATAAATTGCGTCTGGTCTTGTGTTGACCAAGTAGGTGAGGGAAATTAAAGCGCTGCAGCAAACATGATGGGAAATTAATCGTTAGATGAAAAGCATGCTGTGTTGACAAGAGACGCTGTCGCTTTCTAACCTTATTGAACACAAGCCTTGCTTTGCTGTCCTTGGCTGTTGCGTCTCCTGTTTGTTTTGACGGCAAGAAACTTGGTGCATGTGAAAGGTGTGATTTGATTGCACACTGCAAAAAATGAATTTTCATAGTTTTAAATGAAGCATAAACTATTTTTTTTTTTACAATATAATTTTAATATATTATTAAAATTTTAAATTCTTTAGTAATATTGCACTGTATTACTAAGATGTTTAGTTAAGTAAATGTAGCTTTAGTGAGCATAAGACACATTCAAATGCAGTAGAAAAATCTTTTGAAATGTTTAAACAATAAAACTGATTTTTGTAGATTTTTTTAAAATGTCGTTTTATAAACGTAATTTCGGGAGGAGCACGCGCAGGTAATCAATAGCCGGTCTCCGCCTTATCAATCTCCCACTTATCTCATCCTCCTATCAGATCTCTCGCAACTCCCTATAAATTATCAGGAACTCTTCTTCCTGCATCTCGATCTCAGTATCCCGCCACCTCCCCAGCTCCTCCTCAGATTCCACCAGGGGAGCACTCAGGGTTAGGAACTGGCCGTCTGTCCTTATCTCCTCCCGAGCCCTTAGGGCTGTTTGCCCTAGGGCTCGGCAGCCCTCCTAACCCTGAGTATTCTCTCTGGTCAGCACGCCAAACAAGCTTCGCTTATCTTAAAGTCATTACCAGCAAGTACGAACTCGTGAAACAAGAAAATGCTGTTTCTGAATGAAAATGATTTCTGAAAGATCATGTGGCACTGAAGACTAGAGTAATGGCTGCTGAAATTCAGCTTTAAAATAAATAAAAAAATAGAAAACAGTTAATTTGAAATGCAATAATACTTCCTAAAATTATTTATAATTTTGATCAAATAAATGCAGCCTTAGCAAACATAAAAGGCTACTTTCAATTTTAATAAAAAATAAATAAATAAATAAAACAAAGTTTATTGGAGTACATTTTACAACAAAATACTATTTTAGTCTTTCAACCTCCTAAAAAATTAATGTGTATTTTAATGTATCACGTTTTGTAATTATTTGAGAGATTGCTAGTCAGTTTCAGAGTGAAAATTGCTTAAATGAAATCCTTAAAGCCAGGGTAGCGATTTCTGGAAGCCAATGTTGATATTTGAAATCACCAAAACAAACACGCCCCTACCCCAAAAGGGTCTTGCCCCTTTGATAGCTCATGTAGCTAAGCAACCCAGTCAACGAGTTCTGTGAAACAAAGCAGTACCAATGTTAGACCGTCTATACGGGACGTGAGTGGCACGACAAAATACTATAGAAGTCATTATAATCAGTGATGCAAACTAGGACTGCAACGACTAGTCGACTAATAGTCGATGGCAAAATTCGTCGACAACTAATTTAGTAGTCGGCGGGTCGTTAGTGATGTCACCAATGTAACACGAGGAACCAACAACAGACACAGTGGGCGTGGCGTCAGGCCTCGGAGAGGCTTTTTATTAACAAAATAATCAAAAGAAAGTGTCCAAAGGGGAAAAAAGGTGTCTAAAATAAAAGGGGAACTGGTGTCCTCGTTGTGCTCCTGGGACGTGAAGGTCAAGGAGTGTTCGAGGGAAGGGGCGGAGTCTGTTTCTAGTCCAGCTTCGTTCATCTTTGGCGGCTCACACCTCTCGCTCTTTCCTCCGGTGGCTCGCCCTCTAACGGCTCGCTCTCCTGGCGGCTTGCGTTCTGGCGGCACTTATCTCGAGTGGCTCGTGTCTCCGACGTCCTATGTCTCCGGCGGCTCGCTCTCCCTCCGCTCCCTTCCCTGGACCCACGAGGACACCAGCGTGCATGCACGGGGAAGAGACCGGTCTCTCGAGGAAAGGCGCGCTCGGCTTTTAACAGCAGCGGTGATGAGGCTTCATTCAGTTCACATGGGCCTCATCACAAGCCGCCAAATAAGATCACTCCTGCGCCCCTCCTCTCCACACACCTACTCCAGTCGGGAGCCTAGAGAAGGGCGGCGATAATATTTACATGCAATGCACTTTAGGCCCCGTTTACACAAAGGGAAAACGCAGATATTTCCCTGCAGTTTGGCCTCTCATTTATCACAGAAAACGATTATTTCTAAAAACTCCGGCCAAAGTGGAGATTTCTGATAACGCCGGTTATGTGTTGCCGTTTCAACTGGGAGAAACGGGGTTTTAGGTTCTCAAACGTCACATTATGCACCAGAAAATGCTTAACGTCATGTGAGCGCACTATTTACATAGGTTTGGCATAGTTATTATGGCGCACAACGGCGTATTTATGCGGGTTGATATAAATGACAAGTTTTTTGAAAACGATGTTGTGTGCACAAACGGAGGGGAGGAAATATTTGTTTCTCTAAATACCCGGCTATGTGTAAATGTGGCCTTATGGAACAGTGTTTATTTTATTGCTGATTGTAACTCTTTTGTTTACTTGTTTACTGCAATATTTGCTATGCAGAAAATGCACTTGGAAGCAATAAATGTTATGTCTTCTAATTTTTTTGTGTTTCATCTTGTTAATGGAAGGAAAATGCTAAAAACAAAATATATTAAATATACAAAAGATACAAAGCCATATTTATTTATTTTTTTTGCAGTTCATAATGACTATAACTAATGACTGTAACTCACCTATCAAGAAGAACCAAAACAACCTCGACGTCTGATCGCAGGCCTTCCACTCCTTGAGTTCTCTCCAGTGCTAGACAGCTGATATGATATTTACACGGGTCATACTTCTTGCCTTATCGTGAGGCAGACATTTCACTCTTTTGTTTTTATCTTTCTGTCACTCTGCTCGCCTGTTCACTGAACACTGTCTCCTCCACGTCATGAATAGACGCCCGTTACTGCTGATTGGCTGCAAGTTTGTTTTGCTAAAGGGCCCGAATCTTTTTCTAAGGCATTTTTGAAAAATCGTATACCCTGCCTTTAACCACATTCTGATTTATTAGTGACATCTGTTACATATTTTTTACCCAAGAAATGAAAACTCAGAAGAACGTTTCAGCTGTTTTAGTCTAAAATAGTGAAAGTCAATTGGACCAAGAACAGCTTTGGACCTTAATGGCTTTCATTTGACAAAATATCTTTCAAAAATAAGATTTGGGAGAATATAAGGTTGTGTAAATAATCTCAGAATTTTCATTTTAGGTGAACTATCCCTTTAATTGCATGTTACAAAAAAGTTATTTTGAAAGTTGCATTCCAAAAGATATAGGAGCTCGTAAGTTTGAGTGGCATGACGCTTCAGTGTGAATGCATGCAATCCAGACACTTAGAAGTTCTGGCATGTGCACCTCCGGGCAGCACTCAGCCCTGCTCCTCTCGCTGCCGTCTGCCCTAGTGCTCGTTTTTGCCAATAGTTGTGTTTGTCAGAGGGCTGATCCGTATTGAGCCACAGTGAAAGCTATCAGCTCCTCACACAACAAGTAAACACTCAATAAAACACCTTGACACAACTCACACAGATTAGCCCTGCTAGTGAGTCACTCTCTCTCTCTCTCTCTCTCTCTCTTTCTCTCTCTCTCTCTCTCTCTCTTTCTCTCTCTCTCTCTCTCTCTCTCTCTCTCTCTCTCTCTCTAAAGAATCGTATTTATTCTCAGGAAACGGGCTCATAGACGTGCCATTCAGCTCCTGCAAGATGAATAATCCCCATTCCTCCCTTTCTCTCGGGACAGTGGGAGATGCAGGACAGATGAATAAGTGTGTGACTCCAGGACGTGAGTGAAACAGTAGATCTGGCGAAGCTCCTCAGCAGGAGCATTTCTGCTATGATTTATGTGTGGAGCATGTTCATGAAGAATAGCGAGGCGATGCTCTAGAAAACTTTGAGCAACAGTTGAAGCCGCTCAGAAGGGGTGCAGAAATGTTCCCGGAGGACCGTAGGTGCAGGTGGAGCAAACAGCAGCTCGGGTCGTCAATTACACCTGCAGTTTTTACACCTGCCCTAATTTGCTTGGTGTAATCTCCTCCGAGCGCTGCGTTTGTCATCCTGTTGTTTGGGGTCTTCATAAGCACAGGTTTTCCTAAAATTACACGTTATTAATATTCTACCCTCTAATGTACTGAAAAAATAAATACTAGAAAAAAGATTGCTTAATATAATACTATAGTTTTTAGTAATATAGAGTTTTTGTATGGCTGAAAAATATTGAGATAAAATATTAGCATTTTATAATTATGTTTATTATTGTATTCTGTGCATAATTATTATGTATATATAAGTACAAACTCATGTATGTATATATTTAAGAAAAAAAAGGTTATATTTATATATTAAATACATGTATAAAATAAAATATAAGAATATATATATATATATATATATATATGCATATGTTTATATAAACATGATAAACATACAGTGGGTATGGAAAGTATTCAGACCCCCTTAAATTTTTCAGTCTTTGTTATATTGCAGCCATTTGCTAAAATCATTAAGTTCATGTTTTTTCCTCATTAATGTACACACAGCATCCCATATTGACATTTTTGCAGATTTATTAAAAAAGAAAAACGTCTCAGGTTACATATGTAACCCTAATTCCTCGAAGGAACGAGACGGCACATCAACAAGACGCTATGGGGAACGCCTCCAGCATGACGGCTCTGAATAGTATGTGTAATCAGTCCAATGGATGGGCGAGACGTCATAGGCGGATGACGTCATTGGCCAGGAAGCATAAAAGCACGTGGAGTGCAGCCGGCTTCAGCTTCGTTGTCATGAAGCGAGCGCAGGCAGGGATGCCAGAAGTGTGGTTACGAGACGCAACGTCTCGTTCCTTCGAGGAACTAGGGTTACATACGTAACCTGAGACGTTCCTCTTCAAGAACTCGAGCCGCGTCGACAAGACGCTATGGGGAACGAGATGCCCACGCCCCCAGACTTGCAAATCCCTGCCTAGTGTGTGTACCTGCACAGCTAGGGCGAGGGAACAGAAGAGCCTGGAGTGGCTCGCAAGTCTAGTCCATAGAACCGGACAAACGTGTGGGGGGCAGACCATCCTGCAGCATTACAGATCTCCTGTACAGAGAACCCAGATATCAAGGCCTTGGAGGCAGCCACACTCCTTGTTGAATGAGCCCTGACTCCTAGCAGCGGCGGGAGACCAGAGAACTCATAAGCAGTATTGATGGCATTCACAATAGCTTCTTCTGGCCTGGCTCCCTGAAGGGAGGAGGACTGAAGTCCTGCAGTACATTCGGCTTTGGTGTGACCGCAGGGACCCTCAAAACGCACCCACAGGCATGGATGAAGGGGCTGCTGCGGCCTGAGATCTCCTCTGTGGGCTACCTTTGGCCTCTAACACCACAGCCAGATCCCACGCAGGGACTTGGGATCATACTGGAGGCCCCAGCCTCAGCGCACCACAGAGGAAACGTGTAACCAGGGGGTCTCTACCAACTGTGTGTCCACCGAGAGAGGCGTGGTAGGCCGGTATCGCCGCCACGTAAACCTTCAGGGTGGAGTGGGTGACCCCGGTGAAGAATCTGGCCTGCAGGAACTCCAGCACTGTACCAACTGGACAGTTAACTGGATCCTGCTGGCGTTCTCTACACCAAGAAGTGGAAAGTTTCCACTTCAGGGTATATAGTTTCCTCGTGGATGGAGCTCTGGATTGGAGGATCTTGACAACCTCAGTTGAGAGACCGGAGGCTATGAGTTGTGCCCCCTCAGGGGCCACACTCGCAGCTTCCACAACTCCGGGCGAAGGTGCACGATGGTGCCCCCTGCCTGGGAGAGGAGGTCCCTCCTGACTGGAATCTCCCACGGAGAGCCATCTAGGAGGGCCATCAGGTCCGAGAGCCATACTTGGCCTGGCCAGAACGGCACTACAAGTAGTAGACTGACCGCGTCCCAGTGCGAACTCCAAGAACTCCTGGGAGCAGAGCAGTCGGGGGAAAGGCGTACAGACGAAGCCTCGGCCACGTCTGTGCCATGGCATCCAGCCCCAGTGGAGCTGGATGAACTAGATAGAAGCTGGATGAACATTGCGCATTCTAGAGCTGCGAAGAGGTCCACCTCTGCTTGAAAAACTCTCCAGATCTGCTCCACCTCCTCGGGGTGAAGCATCCATTCCCCGGGCCTCAGCCCCTGCCTTGACAGGATGTCTGCTCCTATGTTTAGATGCCTGGGAATATAGACGGCTCTCCGTGAGAGGAGTCTGTCCCAGGCCCACACAAGGATCTGGTGCACCAGCTTGTATAAGGGACGCGAATGCAGATCTCCTTGGTGGTTAATGTAAGAGACCACAGATGTGTTGTCGGTGCGCACCAACACATGTTGATCTCTTACGT
>JAUMHE010000062.1:19212048-19231542 GCA_032359235.1 Enteromius mattozi | reverse complement strand
TTTTCTTTTTTAATAAATCTGCAAAAATGTCAACAATTCTGTGTTTTTCTGTCAATATGGGGTGCTGTGTGTACAATAATGAGGAAAACAAATTAACTTAAATGATTTTAGCAAATAACTGCAATATAACAAAGAGTGAAAAATGTAAGGGGGTCTGAATACTTTCCGTTCCCACTGTACGTGCTACACAAACATATTATGTAACCAAAAACATTTATTTTGGATGCGATTAATCATTTGACAGCACTAATATGTAATATATAATACTTTGCTGTTCAAATGTTTGGGGTCAGTGATTTTTTTTTCGGGGCAGTTCGTTTTTGACAGAAATTAATACATTTATTTGGCAAGATATTAAATTGATAAAAGTAGCAAATATATATATATATATATATATATATATATATATAATCTTAATTAAATATATATGTGTGTGTGTATATATATATATATAGATAGAGCTATATAGTTGTATTTTATCGTGTTTGTATTCACACTCCTGCTCTTGCTTGTATCACCCTCTCTCTCTATGTAGTGACTGTGTGTGCAGGTTCGGATGGCTGTGTTCATTTGTTTGTGTGTGTGTGTGTCTCATATTGATTTGTTTTTATATTCCATCTCTCTATGCCGCTCTCCATTTGTTTTGTTTCTTTCTACCCCGCCTCCGGCGTGTTCCCCTCTGCTAGCTTGAGACTAGTTTGATAACTTACAGAGAGAACCTTGTTTGCTTTAGATTTAGATGGATGGTTGTATGGGTGAATGGATGGATGGATGGACAGGGCTGGGAGGAGAAAAGCCAGAAAGAAGGAGATGTTTGAGAAGTTACTTTTTGTTGGATGACAGCATTGCCCACACAACAGCAGCAAAGAGAATTGAGCAGCCCAGCATTCACTTGTGTGTTCACACATTTACCTGAAAGAGCTACAACAACTCCCATACAACTACCACCCACAGATTCAACTACCACTCTATCTATCCATCTATCCATCTATCCATCTATCTATCTATCTATCGTTCTAACGTTCTGACGTTTAATAGCTCTATGTATCTATCTATCTATCTATCATATTTATTTATCTATTTATCGATCTATCTATCTATGGTTCTGTCATTCTGTCTATTTATTGTTCTATCATTCTACCTTTCATTCCATTGTTCTATCATCTATCTATCTATCTATCTGTCATTCCATTAATCTATCTATCTATCTATCTATCATTCCATTGTTTTACCTACGGTTCTATCTAACATTCTATCGCTCTAACGTTCTATTGCTCTATCTATCTATCTATCTATCTATCTATTGTTATATTGTTATATCATTCTATAGTTCTATCTATCATTCTATCCTTCATTTAATTTTTATCTATCAAACATTCTACTGGTCCATCTATCTTTTCTGTTTATTTATCTATTTATTGATCTATCGATCTATCTATCGTTCTATCGTTCTATCTGTTTATCATTCTATCTTTCATTCCATTGTTCTATCTATCTATCTATCTATCTATCTATTGTTCTATCGTTCTATCCATCATTCCATCGTTCTATCTATCTATCTGTCTATCTATCTATCTATCTATTGTTCTGTCTATCTGTAGATCATTTTGTCTTTCTATCTATCATTCTGTCTGGTATATACAGCAGTATATTCTGTAAATACTGTAGATATTGTTATTGGTCAGAGTAGAACTCATCCAGACTAGACTGAGGTCGCTCCGGTTCTCCGTGATATTTATTTCCTCAGTAGTTGACCCAGAGCGAATCCTGTTGCTGAGCGACCGCCGCCGAATACTGATGTGAAGATGTGGATTGTCTTCATCCCATGATGCACTGGGTCAGTGTGACAGTGATAGATGTTGACCCGGCTGCAGAGTTAAAGAGAGCTCATCCCTGACGCTGGGCGTTCTCTCCCGCTGAGGAGGAGAGTGGCCAGCAATATGGGGCTTAGACACACACACTTTCACACGCACACCTGCTGAGAGGCCAAGTGCTTTGTGAGGTCCAGTCATCCACACATTATGTGGTGCACCCACAGCTGTTAACGCAAGGACCCCACACACACAAACACACCTCACACTTAACCGATCAATAATAATCACATCATGGAGAAATTCATTGGCTCTGTCTTTGAGGAGACCTCTCTATTGACCACGCTGTTATTTTCTCTTACATCCATATAGACACACAGTCTCTCTTTATTTTAAAACAGGGTAATGGTGGGTTATTTTTGGTGTGAGATGATCTATCTATCTTGACTGATGAATTTCCATTACATTTTCAAGCATAATTATTACCAAATTCTAAGGCAGCACCACAATACTTAAAATTTGTATCTGTGTGATATGTTATGTGATATGTGATATGTATAGTTGAAACCAGTATTTTAGTAATCTTATGTGCTTTAATTTTTAACTTAAACATATTTCAGCTAGATGCCAGTGCAAAAACGTAATATTTTATATATAAGGCCCTGTTTATATCAGTGCATTTTCATTTTAAAACAGCGTTTTTCTCCAAAGAAAAAGTTTAACTCTACCCTCCAAAGAAATGTAGCAGAGTTTAAAGATGAACATTCATTATCTAAATTTCTATGACCTTTCTATGCCTACAAAACCATTTTTTAATTCCTTGATATCCTTATATTGTCTACAAGAGTGGAAACCCACAATAAGCGTTGTCTTTGAGAAATGTCATGCACAGAAATGCTGAGTTAAGAGGTTTTCTTTTAAGTATTTGAGATCCATTCTCTTCCACTGGTTATTAGCGGCGTTAGCATAAGCACAGGCCTGACTGTACCGCTAATGAGCATCATTAATTTCCACGTGTTGACTGACCTGTGATGCCCGCTCAGTCCTGACCACACCATTACAATCGCAAATAAAAGGTTTGTCGGTTTCCACACATTTCTAAACACGTCCAGCATTGCCTTGCAGCTCTTTCTGTCCCAGACTCCCTTTCAAATGCTAATAAGTGACGCGGACTCATCGTTTACAGTGTGTAGGCTGTCGCGGTACATGCCTCCCTCTTCATAATCAAAGCGCTCACCGGGCAGTGACCGCCGGGCTCGACTGCCCGCGATGCTGGCTTGTATTCCCGAGGGTCTTGAGTTTGAATTCTGCTCTTAGCTTGAAGTGAAGCCCACCGCATCAAGCTAGCAAACTCTGCTAGCAAAGACATTCTTGAGCGCATATCTGACTTCATGTATAATATGAAGTCCATGTATAATATGTATTGACGTCAGAACCACAGTCTGAACAGTAACGGCTCATTTTAGTGCTTAATGTACTGTACTTTGTACTTGTATTTCACTTATGAACCCATTGTATAGTGGGTTTAAATAACCTTTAGTGCCAGTCCAGTAGTAATTCATTCACTCATTTATTCCTGAAATGTCAATGCAATGCATTTATGCAGTTTAAGGTGCAAAAGCATTATTTTCCACATATTGTTGTTGTTTTATTTACTCCTCTCAGCCCTGTGCATATTGTTAAGATATTAACCATTTAATAGTAGTAATTAAGCACATATTAATGACTTATTCTACATGACCTAATGTTTTAGATTTATTTTATGTATTTGAGCATTAAAATGTTTAGACAGATATGTTGTTATCTAATACTGTGATATCCAGAGATTGTGTCTTAATTATCCGAATACTTCTTGATGCCACTGTGTGCATGAGATTAAACATTTATCATCCACTCGCTGAGAAAAAAAATTGGTTGAATTGTAGCCTCACTAATTTTAGTTGGTCTTCTACACGGCATATAATAAAACACTGGTAAAGAAAGAAGTGAAAATGTAATGTAATAATCTCATTTTCTCCTTATCCTTCAGCTCCTGCAAATGCTCAGATTGTGCATTCTGGGCAGACGTGTGTGGTGAAGGAGGACAACATCAGTGAAAGAATCTACACGATCAGAGAAGGGGACACGTTAGTTCTGCAGTGTCTGGTCAAAGGACACCCGCGGCCTCAGGTGAACACGAACATACATTCACATCATATACTGCTCTCACTGCTGGACAAGCACATGGGTCAGAATTGAATTTTTTGACACACCTTCCAATAGTGAGTGGAATTACTAGACAGAAATATTTCTATAAGCCATAAAACTTTATTTGATATAATATTTATTTTAAGCAAATACTTCCATCCTCATGACAGTGTATTTTAGCCCATATTTGTGACAAACAGTGCAGGTCCATATATCACTTGTAGCATATTTGAGTAACTTATGAGATGTACAGTACGTCTCTCTAAAAATACACCTGTCAAAAACAAGAAGAAAAAAGACCACAGCATGATTTTGTTCTTCATATTTTTTGTTATGGTAGCTTAATGTGCTGAACATTTGTCATTGTAATGATGGGTCGGAGTCAGTCGGATCCATTTGCAGGCTTTAATCAATGTGAGCGGGCAAGGTCGATACACAGCAAACAGGGCAATGCAGGTTAGACAAAATCAGATCGTAATCCACTCGGAAAGTCAGGGTAGGAAACAATGGATAGAACGCTTAGAATTGTCACCGGAGCAAACAAGACTTCGTGTCTATCTTGCTCCCGGTTATAAAGGCATAGAAATGAGCAACACCTGTGGCGGAAATCTGCCCAGGTACGTGGGTTAAAACAGTCCGGGTAGGAACAACTAGTATTCGGGCGAAGGGTCCCGTTGATGGCGGTCAGAGAGAGCCACAGAGGTGCGGTTCGTTACAGAGCCCCCCCCCCCACCCCACCTGTGAGCGGCTCCCGAAGCAAGGACCATTTCGGCGCCAAGGCCGACCACGGGTCGAGGGGCAGTGAGTGACGAATCCAAGATGTCCTGAGAATTAACCCAGGACCTCTCCTCTGGGCCGTAGCCCTCTCAGTCCATGAGATATTGGAGGGTTCGACCCCGGCGCCTGGAATCCAGGATTTCGTGTACCTGGTACGCCTGCTCGCCATCGATGATTGGGGGGAATGTTGCTCTCCGCGACCTCCTCCTGGTCCCTCTCTCCTCCCGAACCATCAGCGGGCTTGAGCATGGACATGTGGAAAGTAGGGGAAATACGATAATTAGCGGGCAACTCAAGGCGGTAAGAAACAGGTGTAATTTGTCTAATGATTTTGAAAGGACCCACGTACCTTGGGCTAAGTTTTCTGCAGGGTTGGCGTAGGCATAGATCTCGGGCTGATAACCATACCCATTGACCGGGCTCATGGCGGTGGCGGAGGCGACCGGCGTTCTCAGTTACCCGACGTACAGCTCTCTGCAGATGTACATGAGCGACATTCCACGTCTCCTCGCTCCGACGTAGCCAGTGGTCAATGGCGGGGAGGTTTGAAGGTTCACCGGACCACGGGAAGAGAGGTGGGAAGAGACCCGTTGCAGGTTTTGCAGGTCAAGCTTACGTTAATGCTCAGTTGTGAGCAAAAAGCCTGCCAGACTCGAGAGATGAATTGCGGACCCCGATCTGAGATGATGTCCTCGGGCAGGCCGTAAGAGCGGAAGACCTGTTCCATCAGAGCTTTGGCGGTTTCCAAGGGCTGTAGGCAGTTTAGTCAAAGGGACAAATCAGCATGCCTTGGAGAATTGGTTGACTATGGTGAGTATGGTTGTGTAGTTGTGTGAGATAGGTAGATCGGTTACAAAATCGATGGCTATGTGTGACCATGGGCATTCAGGTACCGGCAGAGGCTGCAGAAGTCCAGTTGGTGTGAAGATTTGGTAACGTTACAGGTGGGGCAGTGTTTCACAAACTGAATCACGTCTCGGTTGAGTGAGGACAAGCAGGAGGTGCGGGCTCAGTGGTCTGTGCCTCCAGAATCAGAATTTTTCCGTTCTTGGACCCTGGGCGGTAGGTTATCTTGAAGTTGAATCGGTTGAAGAAGAGTGACCACCTCGCTTGCCGTGAGTTTAGTCGTTTAGCTGCACGGATGTATTCCAGATTGCGGTGGTCGGTGAGCACCAGGAACGGTCTCTTGGCTCCCTCCAGCCAGTGCCTCCACTCCTCCAATGCCGCCTTCATAGCAAGCAACTCCCGGTCTCCGACATCGTAGTTGCACTCTGTTGAACTTAACTTTCGGGAGTAGAAAGTGCAGGGGAATAACTTAGGTGGATCCCCGTGGCGTTGCGATAATACTGCCCCAATTCCGCTGTTGGAGGCATCTACTTCCACAATGAACTCAAGGTCAGGATCGGGGTGTCGGAGGATGGGTGCAGATGTGAAGCAACTTTTGAGGTTGTTGAAGGCATGATTGCTCTCTGGGGTCCATCTGAGAGTCACAGACCCCTTCCGGGTCATGGAGGTTAGCGGGGCAGCCACCTGGCTGAAGTTTCTGATAAATCTCCTATAGAAATTGGCGAATCCCAGGAAACGTTGGAGATCCTTAAGGGTGCGCGGCTTAGGCCAGTTGAGGACGGAGGTCACCTTTTGCTCGTCCATGGTCACTCCCTCCGTACTGATGATATATCCCAAGAAGGAGATCTGAGTTTGATGAAATTCACACTTTGGTAGCTTGGCGTAGAGTTTATGGTCGATGAGACGGTGCAGTACAGCACGAACATGTTTGACGTGTGATTGGTAATCCTTGGAGTATATCAGGATGTCGTCAATGTTGACGATGAGGTGGCGGTTTAGCATGTCCCGGAAGATTTCATTGACGATCGACTGAAAGACGGTTGTACAGTCCAAAGGGCATAACTAAGTACTTATAATGTGTAGTCAGCTTCTGTCGAGGTGCCCTGTTTGAGAAGTAGCAATTCCTCGCCGGGTTCCTTTCCGCCCGCGGAGTGGTCGAATACATCCCGGAACTGCCGGAGGAAACGCTGGTATGAGGGGAATGTCATGTGCTAGCTCTCCCACATAGCTGTGGCCCAGTCCAGCGCTCTCCCGGTCAGCAGAGAACAAATGAAAGAAACCTTACTGTCTTCTGTGGTATAGAGTTGCTGTTGGTTAATGTAGATGGAACATTGTAACAGGAAGCCCTTACATTTCCCAGGAGATCCATCGTATTTTTCCGAAAGAGATAGGGGGGTGTTGATCGACGGCGGCTGATGCTTCAGCCCGTGCGCTGGCGGCGGCAGATGTGGTGAGCGCCTGCATCGATCTCACCAGTTCCTCAGTGAGTGAGGTGATTTTCTGTAGCTGCTGTTGGGGTGTCGCGAGCACCGTCGCTTGCATAGAAACCTCGTGGGCCAGCTGAAAAACAGCCGCTGGATCCTGTGTTGGCGAAGTCTTCTGTAATGATGGGTCGGAGTCAGTCGGATCCATTTGCAGGCTTTAATCAATGTGAGCGGGCAAGGTCGATACACAGCAAACAAGGCAATGCAGGTTAGACAAAGTCAGGTCGTAATCCAGGCAGAAGGTCAGGATAGGAAGCGAACAATCGTAAACGGGTAAACAGTCCTAGGTAATACACGGCAGATCAAACAAACAATGAATAGAACGCTTAGAATAGTCACCGGAGCAAACAAGACTTTGCGTCTATCTTGCTCGAAGTCCCGGTTTATAAAGGCGTAGAAATGAGCAACACCTGTGTCGGAAATCCGCCCAGGTACATGGGTAGGAACAACTAGTATTCGGGCACAGAGGTGCGGCTCGTTACAGTCATATGTTTTGAAACATGAAGAGAAAACACTTTAGTCATTCTAGATTAAAAACTTTCACTGAGGTAAAAGTTAGAAACAAACAATATATGCTTATTTATATTTTATTTTTCATTTTTTATATAATATGATTTACAATTTTTTCATATATTTTTTTCTTGTATTTTTTATTTATAATCAATATTTTTTTTTTTATTAAATATATTTTAATTACATTATTTTTTTAAAATAAAATTTTACCCACACACATATTATTTAATTGTTTGAATTATAAAATTGGAATACATATTTCTTTTAATTACAGTTTAGTGCATTCTTTTTATTAATAAATACAAAATTACAAAATGTATATATTTTAAATTCAAATAATGCAATTAAAATAAATAAATAAATAAATATTTTTAAAAATGAAATTACACATAATTTAAACAATAATTATACAAATGTTTTGCATACAGCAACACACAAGATGTACACAAAACCAAATGTTTTTGAGCAGTGGCGGTTTTAGGCACAAGCATCTATGCGGTTTTCTGTTATCTATCATACCTGTGACTATGGCGTTTAAATGGTTTCAAATCTAGCGCACATAAAAAACAAGACGTACCTCTGTATAAACTGTGCACTTTTTGTGTGTATGCGTGTCACGTATCTGATAATAGATGACTGCAGACACTGAAGGAGAGAGTGTCTGTCAGTGGACTTTAGTTTTTTTTTTGAGGTTTGTGTTGGCGTGTGAGTGTGTGTTATATAAGGTAAGGGCGAGCTGATAACAGTAGGAGGTGTGAAGAGCATGGCTCCCACAGGCGCTCTGTCCACTGCCATCAGATCACTTATTAAAGACCCTCATACACACACGCATCCTCCCAACAACCTGTCTACATATATTAGTGCTCCAGGTTGCATCAGCAGAACACCCGATCTGATCTAAATTCCATCAGTTTTCCCTCCCATGGTCCTGAGAACGAGTGCATGGAATAAAGAAGTTGCTATTCCATAACATGATCTAAAAATTCCATTAGAAATGTCAGGACATTATGATGACAACAGGCTGAATATAGGGGTGTAATATAGAGTGTGAATATAGTCACAGTGTCTGAATATAAACTAATGAGGATATTACAGCATATTCTGTAGGATGTTATTGCCTGCGGTGCCGGGCCTTCACGGGTCACTAGATAGTGTGCTTGTGTGTGTGTCTAGATATTTGTGCTTGGACTTTGTTTGTCTTCAGGGCACATGCATTGAAATTTGTATTGGTGTATTTTGCCCTTTACGTGCAAAAGAATTGTTTGCATAAAGACAGACAATCGATTGTCAGTTTGGCACATTTTTGTAATGCTTAGTGGTGTATGGTACCATATCAGAATTAGTCAAAATAGTATGTTTAGGAAACTAAAAAAATTTTGTTTTTACTTTTGTTTCACAAATATGCAATAAATTGATCAAAAGCAAGGGCATTTATAATGTTAGCAGATTTCAACCAAATTCTCTTTTGGTCTATTGGTTTCCACAAAACATATTAGCCAGGTTTAAAATTTATAATAATAAGAAATGTCTCTTGAGCAACAAATCAGAACATTAGAAAGATTTCTAAAGGATCATGTTTCATAGAAAACTGGAGTTATGATAATGAAAATTCACATCACAGGAGTACATTAAATTTACAGTGCAAATGTATTAAAATAGAATACAGTTATCGTAAACTGTAATAATAGATTTTTATAAATTACTATATATTTGTTTAAATTAATGCAGCATTGGTGGGCATAAGAGACTACTTTCAAAAACGAAATCTTACTGTCTGCAGACTTTTGTACATGTTTTTACTTTGCAGCAGTGCTGGAATGTTTTAGAGCTCTGGATTTAGTGTATTTAATAACTATTTAATAAAGTGTCATAAGCCCCTTTCACACATACAGACTTTACTGGTAAATTACTGGTAAATTGCCATTACGCGAGCATGTGTAAACAGATGTAGTGCTGTTGAAATTCAAAATACAAAGGTTCATGGCCAATTATAACATTATAACATAGATGACACATTTAGTCCACACTGTGTAGTTCAGTTAAAGTCACCTTAAGCCCTGATCAGACAGAACATGTACTGTATTTCAGTGTTAAAAACGCGAGGTGCATCGCACTGTAATGTAATCTTACATTTTTGGTTTACTGTTAAGTAAACTGTCATATTAGCAGAAACCTTAAAAATACATCTTTGGGTAACCAACAATAGCCACCACAATTTTTTCTCCATCATTTCAGTGTCCGGACTTTCCACGTTTTTTCACCACAACAGAAGGCCCGATTCTCCATTAATTCGATTGGACAATTGGATTCTTACTACAAAAAACGCATTCTGCTTCATCTGGGCCTTACGATGTCTCTGGGCCAAAAGCAGCTGCATGAATGTAAATGTTTAAAAAAAAAAAAAAAAACTGATCGCGTTTACCTCTTCATGTTTACAGTCACAGCCATTTAAAGGTAATTTCTGGTTAATTATGTCACAGACTTGACCTGTGTTTTGAAATGGATGTGTGAATGGTGCTTTACCAGAAAAAAGACCGAAGATTGTTGCCTGTGTGAACAGCACATTTTTGATGTTGTTTGCGGTAATTTTACAGCAATTTATATGTATTACTGTTTAAAAGGAGATATAGATGTTATTATTTGCTCATAATGTGATAAACTGAGTAATCAAATAGCTGCATGGTAATATTCAGTATAATGTTTATATATGTTCTGTGAGGCTAAATTGGTCAGATTGATATCTGTGTGTTCTAAAATTGTGGGCGAAGTGCTTGAACCAAAATTGAATATACTGTATTGAGGATTTAGAGTACCGTATGTAAGAACAAATAAATTGCAGAAATAGATTAGTAGACCCAAATCCTGAGGAGTGAGGGAAGGGGAAGGCAGTTGAATGTGTATGTGTATATTGTTGTGCGTTGTTATTAGTCAGTGTATTATAAGACGGGAAACGTCATGGATGTAACACAAATTTTGAAAGAAATTTCAATAATAAAGTGGAATTGAATTGATTAATTTCAGAAATCTTCTATTTGTCCAGTGTTAACTCTTAGATCCCCATTGGGTTTGTGATGGGTTGACTGTAGATGATGACGGTAATGCTGGGAAAGAGATCTGGGCTGATGGGGACATAGGGTTGTGGTGTGTGTGCTGCATCCCAGAGGGAGTGTTGAGTTGCTCTCTACATTGGCGTTCTGCAGCGGTGTCCAAAACATGATACAGCTTTGCCCCCCTCCCTCCCCCTGCCTTTTTCTACCACATCATGTTTTTTTGCTTTGTGTGATTAACAGAGAGGCAGTAAAGGTCAGCCATCTTCAAAATGATGGTGTGTTCAGCTCTCAGAGCACAGCCGCATGTCCATTGCTCTATGAACCCATTTGTTGTCGATTTTAATCCACTTATATGCTGAAAAATGTGACAGAAATCTTTTTCATGGTGACACAACTTCTATATTGTAAAGATGGAGACTGAACCATAGGCATATGGAGATGAGCGTATATGGGATTTTCTTCAGTTAGCCGTACTATTGGGGGCATTTATACCACTATTGGATAGGATAGGCACATTCTCTTTACACTTGACTATATATACACTACCATTCAAAGGTTTGGGTCAGTAAAGAAATTACATTTTGTAATCAGCAAGGATTCATTAAGCAGCACAGCTGTTTTTAACATTGATAATAATCAGCATATTAGAATGATTTCTGAAGGATCATGTGACACTGAAGACTCTCAGCTTTGGATCACAGGAATAAATTACATGTAAAATATGTGAAAACAGTCATTTTCAAATTTGAATAATATTTTACATTACTGTTTGCTATATATTTTTACTACTAATGATTAAAACTGTTGACATACACAACACTGAGGAGCAAAAACATTCAAAAGTCTTAATTTGCTGCCCATTCTCTCATCTACTACAGTATATATCACAATGTCCAAATCAGGCCCGATTCATGATACCATTTCAGGCACTGATGGTTCAGTACTCTTCCAGCAGAAGAGAAAGTAAGTAAGTGAGTCCATTGGGCAGTGTGAGTGAGCAGTGATTGTGTTTAAGGTCATTGGGAAGGTCTAGTGGTGTTGGAGATATAGCTGTTCGCAGGACTCAGTTCACATCCTATAGCATTTCTGTCACATCGAACATCGGCGGCTAAATGCACAGCCTTTAGTAACACAATAGCAGCCTAAATGGCTTTTCTGAAAGAGATCCCGCTCCGCACATTATTTATTCATACTACTGGTCACTGCAACCTTGGGCCCCGATCAGAGAGAGAGTGAGAGAGAAGAACAAAGAGAAAAAGGGGGATTGGTATAGAAGTTTGAGATGAGGGGAGCAGAAGGAGGGGTCGTCTGGGTTTGGTTTCTGTCCTTGAGAGTGCAGTACAGAAGGATCAATACACTTCTGAAAACAGAAAGATCAGATGGCAAAAAAATCACTCCACACCACATACTGATCAAGACACAAGGTCATACGACAACAGAGAGACAGAGAGCAGAAAACACAGGCTGCGGATCAGGGCCGAAACAGCTATAACAACTCCAGAGTTTAAGGAAGTTTGTGTTTTTGGCCACTTTTTGGGGAAATAAATATTAGTTTTCTTGATGCATGTGTTGTTGGAACCAGAGGTTTGTCACAGATGTATCTTTATTATCCAGAAAGCTATTTTCATTATCTAAAAAACTTCATTGGGGGTGATAGCTCTCAGATTTCATTAAAAATGTCTTAGTTTGAGTACTGTGTCTTACGGGTTTGGAACGACATAAGGGTGAGTAATAAATGACAGAATTTTCATTTTGGGGTGAACCCTTTAAAAGTTCTTTAGGCATATTCTAAATCTTTTAGTAAAAGAAACATATTTTGTCTTGATTTTTTTTCTTATAAAGTTACATGGATTTCCTTGGATTTCGTTTGGATTTTCATTTTCCTTACATTCAAATTAGAATTTTGCTTCTGCATGCTGTTTTGACTATTGCAGTTCAGATTCAGTTAATTTTTTTGTTGAAGGCAGTAGGGGTGTGACGAGACACTTATCCCACGAGACAAGATGAGACAAGACACTGGGTTCTTGAGAATGAGACGAGACGAGATTTTTAGACTTTTTAAAATAAATCCTCAATGATAAAATATATTGGGGAAAATAGTATTTTATTCAACAAAAACATTCAAAAAATGTAGGTGGATTTTGTAATCAACTTTTTGAAATTTAACTATTTTAATGAATTACATGCAGTAATAAACAACATGTGAACACTGCAAAATATTTTGCCACAAACTGACAGGCAAGTAATTACACAAAAAGTATAAACAGTATAAATAAATAAAAACAAACAACACAAATATCCCTTTAAAAGCAGGGTGAGCGATTTTTCAAAAAAGCTTCAGAAAAGCCGAATACCAAAACAAACACAACAGAAATGTGTTTTGAGCTCGTCCATCCGCACACGTTTTCTGTCGGAGATTTGTAGCGCCGCATCATGCCACTATCGCAAGGATATTACCAAGTTCTCACGAGACCAATCGCATCTCGTGCTACGAGATTTCTTCACACCCCTAGAAGGCAGCATAAAGTACACTGGGAAAAGTGTAATTTATTTTATTTTCTTATGTATACATCTGCCTAAATTTCAGATCTTTCATATGGCCCTGTATGGAGACAGACCGGAAACAGTATAGAGGAAGATGAAGATGAAGGTTGTGATGGTGAGACACATACAGAGCAGAAGGAATATTAAAGCAGTGTGCTGGTGCAGTGAGTTGTATAAAGCCCCCAGTGGTGGAGTGTTCTAGAAAGCACAGTTCTTGTTGGCACCTCAGTGTGCACGGCATCTAAATGCATTACACCAGACGGCTTCGCTCAGAAACACTGTTTAACAGCCTCTGATTGGCCACAAGAGAGAATGAGTTAAAGGAGGAGGGTTAGACACGAGCGTTTTAACTTGTACCAGATGTCTCGTTGTACCATTGGTAATAGCGGGAGGGAGAGACTCGGTCAATAGAATTGTTTGATACTGGATGAGTAAACACTGTTTAAAAGAGGTCACATACAAAGAAAAAACAAACAAATTTTTTTGAAATGAAACAGTTTTATGAACCATGTAGACATTTACAAAACCTGCCATTTGAAAGCAGGTATGTTAGTGGTTCATAGGTTACTGAATTAGAGGTCATTTACATGTGTGTGTATATATATATATATATATATATATATATATATATATATATATTTGTTACACAAATATGTATATGTTAAAAGTACAGTAACATATAGAGACTTTTTAATGTATCAATTTTAATGTATTAGTCTTTGTTTCCAGAAACAGACTGATGTTTGGTTTAACTTGGTTTCAGTGCAAACATTTTTGGGAGAATATGCTCTTTACGTTAACTGAGCTAGGCCTAAATGTTTCTTTTAAGTATCACCTTAAATTGTTAAATTGTACAGTAAATGTGCAAGCGTATAACATGAATGTGGATAATATACCAGGTTATTTGGTCTTGAAAGTATTTGATGTGAAATATTCAGGTTCATAATGAGATCTTTGACTAGATAGAGACATTGTTGGGATCTCTTCTGAAACTCTAGAGGAGACATATGTGAGAATACTAGGTCTTTTTTCAGAAGAAACATCTGATGAGCAAGAGATGTACAGTAACTCTAAAGTATATACACTTTTAAAAAATAATGGATCCAAGGTTTTCACTGCAAATCCATAGAAGAACCATCCGAATTCCCAAAAGAAGCTTTCAAAGAAACCTTTTTCCTTTTACTCTTAAATATAAGGGTACCAAAAGTTTTTTTTTTTTCTGCAGTGATGCCATAGAAGAACATTTTTTGGTTCCTCAAAGAACCTTTAAGTTCTTAAAGTTCTTAAAAGAACATTATTTTAGTAATGTGAAGAACATTTCACCATTCAACATTTCAACATATCTGAAAGACCTTTTTTCAATATAAACCTTTTTGTCCAGTGGAAATATTTCATGGATGGAATCTGAAAGGTTTTTTTTTTGGAATTATCGATGTAAGTAAAGAAGCTTTATTTTTAAGAGCATATTTGACCATTTAAAGAGTTCCCATGTGATTTTGTCCCTCAGTAGAAAACTAAACCTTGAGACTTGTCACTTTCTTTAATCAATCTCCATCTATCACATCTCCGTTTCAGCATTCTCTCGATCGAACTGTTCACATTACATTCTGTCAGCGTTCTGCCGCATGCCTCAGTCAGCACTGACATCATCACCATCATCATAATCATGTTCCTGTAGCTCATCTGCTAAAGCGTGTCACTTGCGATGCCAAGGTTGTGTTTTGAATTCCCAGGGAACACACATGATGGTAAATGTAAGCCTGTTTGCGGAAAAGCCACGTGAATCAGTTCTAGAAATGCAGTAATTATCAACATCATCATTGCGATTCAGTTTCTTGTTCCAGAGATTGCTTTCTCAAACTGATCGATCTCAGATTGCTGTTGATTGCCATCCAAGAGGAACTGGATCTCTCCCTGATCATGTGACGTGTTTAACTCAGTAAGTCAGTGATTATAGAACATCACAGATGGATCGGACATGTCGCTCATGAACTATGTGTCAGTGAAATCCTGTAAGTCAGGTCTAGCCAGACTTTTGATTGTGGCCTTAAATACTGACCCACTGCAGTTTTTGTGGCCAAAAACCGCCTACTTAGACAGGAAGAGACCATCTGAACTTCAAATGTTTTATCTGTGTATGTTCAGATGAAAGTAATGAGTGCTGCGTGACACAGAAAGTTATAAAAAGTTGAAAAAAATTATGAGAGAAAGAATTTTTTTTTAAATTTTGCAGTTTAATGTCCTCCTATTTGATAAAATAATGCATGTTTTCCAATGATCACTTAAAGGAAAATGCCAGAAAGGAACGCCACCATTTCTTCCATATTCCATTATGTCCTTCCCTCAACTTAGACGAGTTGATACATATCTCTCCCGTCTCAGTGCATTTCTTAGGATCCAAACAGGGATGAATTTATAAACCACCAAACACTCTCACTTCTGTCAATACAACCAAGGAGTGATGATATTACCGCACTGAGATTGAAGTGCTGCGAAGTGTTCTTCCGCTATACATTTTAGTTTTTAGAGAATAAACAACGACAAAACTTCAGTTTTTCCGTGAACAATTTCTCTTTGCGAAATGTTCATGTAAACCTAGTGGTTGCTTTTTTTTAGGCTTGTTTGTAGGACAGAAGCGTGATCTTGAAGGTGTGCAGCATCAGGCCACAGAAGAACTAATGCTGTGTACATCCCACATGCAGCAGATGTATTTCTGCCCTCATTGTGTCCGTGAGCAGAAAAAGCCACCTCACACTGTACACGCTCATTTATTACACTTGGCGTGGGAAGTTTAATAGAGCTGCTGTTTGTGTAACATATGGAGAGGTTTAAATACTCCGCAGCGCTGCGTGTTATTTGATTAGGATTGATTTCAGAGAACAGAGGTGCAGTTCAGAACGGGAGATGAGCTGGCAAAATCTGACACTGCTTTTCCTTCTTTCTTTTTCTGATGTTTTATGTTTCTCTTCAGGTTTGCTAAACATTAGCTCAGGACATCTGGTAATTCATGTACAGATTTGGACTGGATTGCATGCTTTATAATTATTACTAGGGTTGGAGTCTCTGTTATCTGGATCTGTTGGAAGTTGTGTGCTTAGAATACTTGCATTACAAAATCTACTGAAGTAAACAAGACGGTTAAGTCTGTAGACTTAATTATAGTTTCATCATAATTAAATTTATTTATATAATATACAGTACATTTATATGAAGTCTCTTATGCTCACTGTGCCTGCATTTATTTTACCAAGAACAGAGTAAAAATAGTATTCATGTAGTACTTCACTTCCCTAATCATAAAAAGCTTAAATCTGATCGTTTAAACTTACCTATTTCCAATTTTTGGCTTAGTAAAGACCTTCATGATAATGCAACACTGTTCTGCTTCACACTGGAATCCTGCTCACAGAGTCTGTGTTTATTTGACGGTAATAACCAGTAATTATCCTCAGTATTGCTATTTACCGAATAAATGGCGAACACCTTTTAGGCTAATTGTACATTTTACCTTATTTATTTTACTGGTTTTGCAACACTTTAGCGATACAAATGGATAGCTTCTGTCATGCCAATAAAGCACAAAATTGAATTGAGAGAGCGAGAGCTAGAACAAATGAGAGAGAGAGAGAGATAGGGAAAGAAAAGAATACGAGATTTTAGAGCAATACACAGTGTAAAGCTAAGCTGCAAACGTTGAGCTTTTGTGAGTAGTAATCACTCTTCACCGATTTAACATGATCACACATAAAAAGCCCGGCAATGAGCATTAAATGCGCTTACAGTAGCAATAACCAGTGCTAGCGCTGAAGAGGACCACAGCCGCCCAGATTTAAGCAGGCTTGACAGGCATTAAGCAATAAACGTCTCTTTGCGGATGCTTGACTTGAATTGGTGTCACTCGCAGAGAACTTAATTTATAGAGGCAGTTATAGGATAGGCGGGAAGAGAAAACCTGAAGCGGAGCGAGAGAGAGAGGGTTTGGAAAAATGGGAGTGGGATGATAAAAGCTCTCTTCGGATGTGAGAAGCTTTCCCTGAGGATGTCAGGTAAATGTACTTTATGATTTCAGTTCAGCATGAAACTGTTTTTCCTTACACAACCTCTGTAAAAATTATGTTGAAAATGACCCCAATCTTAAAAAAATAAAGGTTATTTATTGGCTTTTATTGTTCCAGGAAGAACCTTTATCATCCATGAAACCTTATAGTGGAAAAAGGTTCTTCAGATTATTCAAATGTCCTTCACACTACTAAAATAATGGTTCATTTTCACTGAATGATTATTTAGGGAACCCGAAATGGTGGTTCTATGACATTGCTGCAAAGCCCCCTTTGTTTTTTAGAGGTTTTTTTGGAGGACAATGCAAAATCTAATCCTAATTGCTCTATATTATGTTTTCTCCTCATTTATTTTGACCTTTGTCAAATGCCATAACTAAAGCTAAAAAATTACAATTCCTTGTTTTGCTGCCTGTTGCGGCTTCATTATGGACCTTTTGTTAACTTTGTGAGTAAAATAACATTCTTTGCTTTTCTGTGGTCTGTGATTGCTGTTAAATATCAAGTACTGTATAATGGAATATATATAGATATATATGTATTTAATTGTTGATTGCAAATATTTTGTTACTTCAAGAAACATTTATTTTGAATGGCCATCAGTGAAAGAAACTTTTTGCAACCAGATCAAGTAGTTATGACTATGACTATCCCTTGGTCAGTGTTTTGATGTAAATATTGTAGCATACTATTCTAGTTTTTATTAATATTTTAAATTAGATTTTTTTAATGTCCATTTCTTTTATGTCAACATTTTTGTTATTTTATGTCAATTTCATTTTAATTTTAATGTTTGGGTATGTTTTCATTTTTATTATTTTTTATTTTTTTAAGTATGAATATTAGTTTTATTCCTTTATGAGAATTTTGTTTTAGTTTTTTTACTACTTTAAATTAAACTTTAAGAAAATTAGAAATATTACCTTGGCAACTAGCCAAAATAAACTTTTATAATATTTTATTTTGGTTAAAATTACTGGTCAAACTTTATTTTAAGGTCCAAATCTCACCATTAACAACTGATTAACTATGCATTTTCTCTCAATTAACTCCTAATTTGCTGCTTATTAATAGTTAGTAATAGTTAATAAACGTATTGGGCAAGATTAGGGATGTAGAATATGCAGCTAATATGTTAATAAAGTTCATACTAGTGAGAATTGGTCCCTATACTAAGGTGCTACCACATTTTTTGTATTTCAAGTAATGAGATTGTATTTATTTATTATTGATTGATTGATTGATTGTGGTTTTACTTTTAGTTTAATTAATAATGATAATAATAATAATGCTCTTGGTTTGAACAAAAACAGAACCAAATTCATTATCATCAAAATAGAAAGAGGGGTTTTGGAAGCATATCAGGATATTGTGCATCACATTGTGAGGTTGATTTTGCAGCAGAAACAGATGAAGAACGCTAGTGTACAGCTAACAGACTCATGGGAATACTTTCCCAAGAGCAGACAGAAAAGAGTGTGTGAAGAAAGAGGGAGACAGACAGACAGGGTTTGCGCAGTCTGTTGAGATCTCTGGAGCAGTAAAACATGGTGATGTGTGGCAGCTGTTGATGTTGAGAAGGGCAGCGTTGTCTCTTTCTCTGGTTCATCTGTTTCATGACCAATTTCTTCCCCTGTTGCGTTTCCTGTAGCTGCAGCATTCCTGTGTTTGTTGCCTTCAGCCATCGTCTCCTTTTTGTCTCTGACGTTCTTCTCTTCGTATCGCTGAGGCTTTGAAAGTTTTTGTGCCACTGTGACTTTGCGCTGCTGTAAGTGAGCCGTCTGAGGCCGCAGTAATGATAGCCTATCCAGAGCCATCTGTCTTACATCTGCCAGCGCCGGCCCTTTGAGAACCACGATGAATCAACACAATGATGGCAGAGGTTTGGGCTGCTGAGAAAACAAACAGCACATTTTTTGAACATTTCCAACCAATGGTGGATCCTGATATAGGCGACGATGCAGATCATAGGTTCATGATGCAGATCATAGTACTGTGCAAAAGTCTTAGGCCACTAGTATTTTCACCAACAAAAAATGGTTTTCAGTCGGTTATTTCTTTTGCAGTAGCGTGCCAGTTGGAAATATCTGTTTACATTTCCAAACATTATTTTTGTCATTAATTATAATAATGCAGTGAGATTATTGTCTGCACAAGGACTCTGACAACAGCCAGTGCTCCACACAGAGATCTGATCTGATCATCATCCAGTCTGTCTGGAATG
>JAUMHE010000062.1:19181329-19203408 GCA_032359235.1 Enteromius mattozi | reverse complement strand
GTATATGCAGTGTATTAATATATATTTTGTATTAAAATAATATGCCTCCTTTTATAAATTTTATAAATTGTAAAAAATAATTGTGGTAATTTTTATTGCTTTTTAAAATCTTTAATATTGTATATATAAACAGTATGTCCAAAAAGCTATTTTTGTATGTAATTATATATAGTTATTTATAACTTATAGAATTTCATATTTGTTTTTACATTTTCTCTCTAATTTACATTTAAAAATGTAAAATATATTAAACAATTTACAATTTTTTTTAAAAATACTTTTTAAAATACTTTAAAAATGAAAAAATATATTCATATAAAAACAAACTTTATGAAATATTAGTGTAAATATACAGTTTTGCAGAAAAAAATTACACACATATTGTATATCAGAAGTAAACTAACGAATCAAACAAAAAAAAAATAAAATAAAAAAAAAAGATACTGAGATTTATTTTTATTAGGCTTGCTCCAGGCATAATAGACAGCAGAAAACAGCAGTCAAAATGTGCCTGATTGGTCAATGATGTCCATTTAATGCATGTTAGCATAGAAAAACGATTAAGCAGTTAATTAAACAGACAATTAAAAGTGTGGTGGAATGCAAAAACATGTTCTGTGTGAACTGGCCCTTATTTTTCCACCCTCACGGCTTTGCACGTCTCTGTTACAACATATCGTAACCCCTCACAGACTTCTGTATGTTTAATATACTTCCAGCCACTAACACACAGGAAGAGATCTCCCTCTGTGATATTCGACCATCACGCTTCCCCCGTGGCCCTTCCTCGTCCCCCAGAGGATGGCTGTGTTGTTCCATAGGGTTCCCCAGGGGTGGATGATAATTGTGTAGCAGGTAAACAGGGCAGGCTGACAGCTGCTCTGAGTGGAAGCACTCCTGACGGGTGATTCTTGTTCAATTTTCTCCCACCGGCTCCGCGCGGCTCGCAGGATGACTTTAGCACCATAACACCGGCAATTAGACTCAGCCTGACCAGAGCAGCGAGGCACAGCACGGACCACCCACCACAAACACACACGCACACACACACACAACGTCTCCCCTCAATCTTCTACTGCACCAAACCCCATTACTGAGAGAAAAGAGAAGCAAGAGAGCAAGTGTGAGCTGTGAGATGGAAAGGTGAGAGGTACAGAAGGTGTGAGAGATAAAGATGGAAGAATTATGGAAGCGGGATTGAGAGGATGTTGGGAAAGGCATGACAATAAGGGCCTCGGAGTGGCCTGATTCTTTTGTCAACCTGAATAAAAGATCCGTGCCACTTTTATAGCATAACGCCAGCATTCGCACACGGCCAGCTTGACACGAGCAGAGTTTTAAGAGCTATTTAGTTGGAAAAGTGATGACAAATCTCTCTCTTTTTCCATTCCCTCCTTTTCCTGTGAGGTCTCTATTGGTTCTTGGCTATGTCCAGGGGTGTTTTGATGTGTTCTGTTAAAGGGACTTTGATATAACCAGTCACTGTTCTGTGTGTGCTGTGCTAAAGCTGTTTGCCTGATTTTATGTCAGCATATTTCGTCTATTTAACCTCAGCCTGGCACATGCTACAGAGCCAGACAGCCTTAGTTAACTTCAAAGAGAGAGCGATGCAGGAGGAAGTGAGAGGTACAGAGCAGAAATGCACAAAACTACATATTTTCAAAATGAACTAGTCTGCAGTTTGTCAGAATGAATATTTAACTAATTAGGTATAATTAGGCTGATTTAGGGGTTTGCTTTGAAAAACTTTTGGATGAAAGGGGTTAGAGACGTGTGTATAAAAGTAATATCCGTTAAATAGACATGTTGTAAACCGCAATTCTAATCACATATTTTCTTAAATTGTATTTTTCTCTTGTTTTACAGTAAAAATATGTACTGTAAACATAATCAAATATGATTAATATATTATGCAAAACTAGATAATGCATTAATAAATGTATTTTCCTTTCTTCTTCTTCTTCACTATATTTTAACCATATATCAAGAACGTATACAGTATATATAATTAAAAAAGAATATTATTTGTTATTTAAATATTTGTAATTTTTTTGTATATATGATTATTATTATTATCTTTTTAGATTTGCGCAACATTTACATACTATAAAAACTATTTATAATAAATGTTATAATTTTAATAATTTCATGATTTTAATGAAATGTAATAGTTTTATATTTTTAAATATATATTCTTGTAATAAGAATGAGATCTAGTGAAGAAGAAAAAGTAATCTTTTTAATACAGTATATTATGCAATTTTGTGTAATATATTAAGTAAATTTATCTTGTTTATATATGTGTATGATTTTTTACTGGAAAAGCAAAAATATTAAGTAACCAAAATGTTGTAAGAGTTGCATTGTATTTCACGTTGAGATAAAAGATGTTATAAAACTGGGCAAGTAGTCGATGATCATGACCAATCCTGTGCAGATATTGATGGGAACTGAGAAGCCATTAAACACATACTGTACATCCACACACACACACTCAGTAGGTGTTTTTTTGTGTGGGCAGGTCAGTCTTTGACCGTGGCACTTTGGCCAGTGAGACAGTGGGTAACTGTTCTGGGTTCAGCGTGCCTCTACTGTAAGGATGGACTTGGTTCAGAGACCCATGGGGTTCTCACCCTTTCATTCATTCAGTACAGTTCATATCACACAATCCAGCACCAGGTAAGAAAGACAAAAGCATGTGTGGAGCGGCTGGTTGGGTGAACTGTACACCAGACATATTTTCTTGCTGCATAATGTTTTCCTTGACATTTCTTGTATGCATTTTTTGTATTTACATTTCATTCTGTCTAGGTGGATTCAGTCAGGTATGTGGGCATAAGTCAGTAAATCCTAAAGCAGATTACTTTAAATGAATAAACAGCGTGATACCGCGGTGATATTTCACGCTGTTCATTTGTTAGAATATGAAATGCAACAAGAATGCTATGTAAGAAATATTTGTAGTTAGGTAAGTCATTATTGCACGTTTGGTAAAGCAATGCAGTCTTGAACAGTCAACACAGAAACACACAATTATTTTTTACTCCTTCCTTCTTACACAAGTGCCACTTTCTGAAGTACTAAATAAGAGATTATGAGCTCTTTAACACGTCCGGAAGATGTTTACACTTGCATTTGTTTCTTCCCAGAGGAGATTTTCATTGCTCAGTGGTTGCTCTTTCATACTGTACATCAGGAGATGTAATGGTATTTTCAGGTTTTATTTAAATATCGAATTTGTCTTAGATGTTTAACCTAAAAGTATGGAGCTGTTAAATGAATGTAGAGACTTTAGTCCGGGAGGAATTTGATGAGAAATGTCTGAGCTCATATTGAGATCACCGACTTTTACATCTTGTCAGTTCTGTTGGAGGCATTGTCTTCTGTATATTGGTGAGCAGGAGGGGCTCAAAAAAAAAAAAAGTTTGAACTTGTACACGAGACTAATTTTTCACTCAAGAGAAAGCTCCGAGAAGAAAGAGACTGCTCCATTTACTCTGCATTTAATCTCCTAGGAAGGATATGAAAGAAATCTAATTTATGATTTTTCTTTCCTTGTGGATCAGTATGTATTTGTGATACAGGCTTGTCCTTGTGCTGAGCTGCAGTGTTTTTGGTTGTGCTGGTTGAGTGTGTTTGGGCACAGACTTGTCTCCGCTCTGATTCTTCTGGAGTGTGTGTGTGTGTGTGTGTGTGTGTGAGCTGGCCATCAGCCCCAACCTGTCTGTGCGTGCCAGAGTCTGGCGTCACAATACAGTCCACAAAAAGCCCCTTGTGCTGAAGACACAAGAAGAGCACTGGAGGAGAATAAAAATGAACCAGTGACTCACACACATTTAAAACAGGTCTGACACTATATACTAAATCTTACTGTTCTAATTGAAAAAAAAAATTACAATAATTCCGTCTTCTGTCATAGGAGTTTAAGAGCTCTCTCTCTCTATCTCACACACACACACACAAATATACACTTCACTTATGGAGAAGGTACATTGTATTTGACCTTTGGGCTGTGATTGTGAAGGGTAGTTGGCTAAAGGTGAGTCATTATGCTTTCTTTGGGCCCAGACAGAAGTGTGTGTGTGTGATTGTGCACTCACATGTGGTTTTTCCTAAATGCCATTTTAGAGTGAAACCAAAACTAGTTAGTTCATCATATCTCGTCTGTCTTTGTCAGGAAAGTCTTTTAAAGGACTCAGTGTAAAGAAGAGGAGTGAATGAGAGGAAAGGGCAATGACAGAATGAAAGGAGATAAAGAAAAGGTGAAAGAAAAAAAAGATGATAGAAAGGGAAATAATATGAAAGAGGAAAGGAAAAGTGGAATGGAGAACTTGAGAACAAAGACAACAAAGTCATCATTTTTGTCTTTTGATGAAAACGGTCCTGTCATGATTCCAGTCAGTTTTACTCTGATTAAATGACATTTGATTTTAGTATAGTCTAGTTCAAGTTCTCCTGTGCATTTGTGTATTGTAATATTATGTTTATGTATGCACAAATGTTCCTAATATTACTGAAAGTACAATATTGCTCTCCTTCAGTGACAGAAATCATTCTAATATGCTGACTTGCTTCTCAAAAAAAAACCATTTCCTTATTATTATCAATGCTGAAAATGGTTTTGCTGCTAAATATTTTTGTGGAAACCAAGGTGCATTTTTGATGTTTTGTGTTGTTTTATCCCCTTGTCTTATTTTGACCGCAGCATTCAGCATGTTTACTAATTGTCACAATGCATAATTTTTGCTTTTGTTATGGAATTCGAAACAGCCTTTGTTAACAAACATTTCTGACTGTCATTTTGTGATTAAGACTGGATGAAAGGACAGGAGATGCAGAGGAAAGAGTGAGAGCGGAGATGGAATGATGATGAGGCTCTAGTTCAAGATGTTCAGACCTGCACAATACTGGCAGGACGTCTCCTTGAGCTTCAGGAGGTAGAGCAAATTAGGCAGTGAAGGCAAGAGGTGAGAGACGAACGGAGGAACACGTTCATTCTGCTCCTTTGATGAGTTTAGCAGAGATCATGTCACACTCTGACCTGAGATCAGCTTCTTATGATAAAGCTCCTTATCCATGTCTTTGTTCTCTGGCTTCACTCACATCCTGTTCAAAAATTATGCTCACCAAGGCTTCAGTTATTGAATAATAAAAAACAGTAATATTGTGAAATATTATTAGAATTTAAATGAGCTTTTTTCTATTTGATTAACTTTTAAAAAGTAATTTATTCATGTGATGCAATGCTGAATTTTCACCAACATTACCTTAATATTTTAGTGGAAACCGTGATACATTTTACTTTTTCAGCGTTCTTTGATGAATTGAAACTTCACCTTAACAAACAAAGCTGATTTTAATAAAGTGTTATTAAATGCCTAAATTAACATTAACTAAGATTAATAAATGCTGTAGAAGTATTGTTCCTACTTAGTTCACGTTAAAGGGGTCAAATTATGTGATTTTATGTTTTCCCTTTTTTTTGGTGTGTTACAAGCTGTACAAGTGCATAGATAAGATCCCTAAAGTTGCGAAGACTGAAGAGATATTATTTATAAAAGTTAGGACTTGTCCACACCCCTGTAAAATGGCTTGTTTAAACACGCACCCACTTTTCTACATCACAGAGTGGGTTTATTTTCAAACACCACCCAAATGTTTACGCAAAGAAAGAAGGCAGAGCGATTGTTCACGCTGTAGTGTTGCTGCAGGTGCCATGTTCAGGAAATGCTGTGTTTCATTGTGAAAGTGAAACTACTTTGTTTTTTGCTTCCAAAAGAGTACAAAAGTGCTTCCAAAAGTAGTATTCATAACACTGTTCCAGAACAGTTCAACACAAATATTAGTGTGAACCTTATTGAAAAGTGTTACCATTATCTCTTTACTGTCACTATTAATGTATTAAAAAATAAATTCAAATCACACCGACCCCAAACTTTTGAACAGTAGTATATGTCATACCGGTGTTCGTGCACTGATTAGTTGGCTTCACGTCTTTGTTCTCCAGCTTGACTCGTCATCCCAAAAGCCTCTCATCTCGTCAAACAGTTGTGCTAAGCAAAGTCTTCTTCTAATTGGCTGATTTGGGTTGATGATGTTCCCGCCCCCTCACCCTTGTCTTTGATGATGTCACCTGAAGGCATGGCCCCCCCGATCTCTTAAACGCTGCCTCCCTCCCGCGCGGAGCTGCCTCGGCTTCCGCCTCATGCTTGACAGCAGGCTGCTGGATGAAAGAGAATGCTTCACACCGCATGAAAATTTCATACGGCTCTAATAAATATCTGCAGGCGGTCTAACAGCCACGCACTCCTGTTGAAATGCGTGCTGGCTCTCGCCGATTTCCCGAACCTGCCATGAAGCACTGGGAGAGCGAGCGTTAGTTTATCATTAAGATCATTTGGTGTAGAGCGAATATAGGGAGACTTTTTAAGGTGTCTGAACTGCTTGTTTGTGTCTTTTTAAGCGATACTGATTTGGTGGAAGTCACCCGAAGGGCAGGAGAGATTTCAAGAGTGAAAAGTGATGGTGCTTCATCTGTAGTGGGCTTCGTTCAACTTTATATTGAATAAACATTAGCAAGAGCTTCAAATTAGTGTTGCACACTGAGACACTCATTCATTTTCATGATGTTTCAGGATGAAATTAGCTTGTCAGGGAGTAGAGGGATAGCCACAATGCTATTATATGAAAACTGAGTGTTACGCTCCATCGCTCAAAAAGGACGTAGCAAAAAAACAGGGACACACACGAGAAAGTGCAAGTGCAGGAAACCAAAAACAGGTGTCCTCGATCCCATCTGGGAACAATAATTTGGAGGGTGGAGCAATTATGCAATTCAGGAAGCACATTGCGCATTAGTCGTCACACTGAGTAAGAGAAAAACAAGGAAAAAAACAAACACATTTAGTGCCTCTAGACCAGAGTTTGTCTAACTTTTTTCCAACTCTTAGCGCATTCCTATTATACTGTATGCTAGATTTTATTGGTAACAGACTATATACTGGTGAATTATTTTATTTTACTTTATTTTTTTCTATACATTATTTTATTTTAATGAAGTGTAGTGATATAATAGTTTCCCATGTGTTTTGTTGATCTGTGATCAAATTATTTTCCATTTCTGCGCTTGAAAAAAATAAAAAAATCAGTAAATCTATTATCAAACAATTCTCTTTTTATTTTTGCCTTTACATGTTAATTTGTACCTTTAAAAGGATCCTTTTAAGTGCTCTGGCTTTTTAAAAAAAGTTTCTCTATTAGATGACTATTCCAAGGCTTCTTTCAGGAGGTTTTTAGATTCAATAAAAAGTTTCAGTCACACTTAATTTTTTGGCTCAGATTTCTCTATTAACAAACCATTGACTTTTGCTACTCCTAGTTTACTGCGTATTAATAGTTAATAAGTTTATTTAATGGTAGGAATGTAGAATATGTAGAATATGGTCATGCAGAATATGTCCTTGATAAGTAAACAAACAAACAAATCATTTAATTAGAATTGAATTTTATTTTTGCATTCAAAAACTCTCCCTGTTTTGTCTAAGGGGGTGACCGAGCTTTTAAAAGTCATTGTAGTGCATATCTCTCTCTCTCTCTTTTTCCCTAACTTGCTTCTCTCTTAAACTCCCTCTATCTCACTGTGCTGTTTAAACCTTGTTATTCCGACTTGGATTGTGTCAACAAAGCCCCAAAGCCACAGGAAACGAATGTGACAAGGCCTCTGTGTCTCTGCTCTTCCTCTCTTCCAGCTCACTCTCATTCTCAATAAATCCCCCGACCTTCTGCTCTTTTACCATTTAAAGTAACACAGCAGCAGAAATGGTGCAGATCTGCTAGTGCGTTTATTCACAAAGATATATATATATATATATATATATAATATATATAAAGACGTGAGTTTGTAAAGTTAATAAAGTCTGAAATCTGATCAGTTATGAAAAAAGATATTAGGCTTTAAAATTATGAAAATAACGTGAAATTACTTTTTCATATAGCAAATCATTTTGAGGAGCTGGAAAGTTTAAAAAGCCAGCTCAGCTGTTACGTTTAAAAGAATAGTAGTAAACCTCCACTTTTTTTTTGTCATAATTTAGTCATTAAATTGTAACTTTTTTCTTCACTTAGAAATAGAATCAGATTTTGGCCAGAATGTTTCTAATTTGCATTTGTAATTTATGCTTTAAAGCACCAAAGAGCATAATTTTTTTTTAATTTTACGCAAGCACAAATGATGTTTGATAGATTTCTTAGTAAATAATGGCTTACATTTTGGTATGTTTCTCACAGACCACAGAAGTTTGATTGTCTGAATATTTCCTCATATGGAAAATTGCAGCTTGGGCATTAAAAGTTCTATTTTTTGGGGTGAACTATTTTTTTAACATCTGCAAAAGATTCATACAGTCTCAAGGAATAGGAATCCTACCACTAAAAGAGAGTAACACTGGCTGGGAATGAGAATACTTGTGGATCCCAGGGAATTTCCCACTTTGCCTTTCTCAAGTTGAACCATTATTACTTCTCACTGAAGACGATATGCTATCGGTGAGGGATATCAGTCTTTGCATCAACTCATTTAGTGTCTTATTCTTATTCAGATGAACTCTCAGATCCACATCAACATCACGCACACCGCATGAGCTCACTGTGCGCTTTGTAAAGATGGTTAATAACTTTCTATCAGCTTTCATATATTTTTGCAGACGCATGTCTGATTGAAATTTGAAATAGGGAGCTGTAATAGAACAGACGCTCTTGAATGGAACAGACCACCTTCTGCCTTAGCTTTAAAAAGATGCTTTTGAGTGCTCTGGCTTCATTCGGCAAAAAGGTACAAAATAAAAATCAGTTTTTCTTTCTATTAGATGAATATTCCAAGGCTCTGTCTTCTCTCAATAGGAGTTTTAAAAGGAAAAGTTTCAGGTTTTTTAGTTTTAAAAAAAGCAATGAAAATATTTGTATGCATATGTTTAAAAAAATATTATTTATTATTAATTAGTATTTTATTTTGTTATTTAATTTAATTAAATTTTTTATTGGTACAAAAAGATCAAAGTAGCCAAGCAGCTCCAGAGATAGAAAAGTATTTACTCTTCTTACCACAGGTGACGCTCTTCAATCATTTTTTTATTGAATATAATTTTGGTATTGTTTTAATGATTAAAAAAAAAAAACTATAATAATTATTTAATTTAATTTAATAATTGAATTGAATTTCTTGTCATTTCATTTTATATGTTGGTTGTGCTTTATCGGCATGGCAAAGCAGTCAGACATATTTTCAAACAAAAGTTTGGCTAGTTAGCACAGAATTGTTTTTCTTCTTCTTCTCTCTTGGATTTCTATAAACTTCATGAATTTTTTCCAGGAAGCGTAGCTTTGTCTGAATTCTGTGTTGTTTATATTGCAGATGCAGCCTTTATCTTGTGGCAGCTTTCTGTGCTTCTGTCTCTGCTGTAGTGTGTATTTGTTACTTGGGTCTTGTTCTCTGAGTATCTATACTTGTCAGTGTGCTTCTGGCTTTTCTATCGGTCACATGTAGCTTGACATGCACATATAAAAACATGCTCTGAAGCTGCACTCCTGCTTCAAATGCGGAGACGGTTTCCTCTTGGTGTAAATGTCAAACATTTCCCAGTCTGAATGTGTGCGGAACATGATAAAGCCGGGCTCCCACAGATGACAATCGCCAGGTGACACACAATGGCGTAAATCCTCTGATTCATATCCTAGTGAGCTGTGCTGTCTGCTGCATACTGTAGATGGCATCTTAATGGAAACAGAATCTTGTAAATTATTTAAACATTCTACGTACCTAACATAGGTAATAACTTAATACAAATAGAGTTGTACATGGAGGGCTTGCAGTTGATTTTAATACAGGATGACACTATGTTGCAAAGCTGTCAGTGTGTTACTCTAATAACAATAAGTACATACAAATACTGGCTTAAACCATGCAGCTTTAATTAGACAGTATTTCTTTCAGTAAATTAATTATATTTCAGCAATCAATCAAAATGATCTTGATCAAACTCGGATGGACTTTTACTTTTTCATTTTTTTTCTGCTGAGCTTGTTGCAGTATTGGAAGGATACATATGTTGCTGCCATAGAATGTGGTGAGATAAAGCATCTTAATCATGCCTACATAGGCAGCTCGCTAAGTTTTGGAACATGGCCAAACTGTCATTTCTTTTCATCACATTGTAATGTATGAGCTAACACAGCTGTAAATTCACAGGCAGCCGTTAGCGATTCACAAGGATGTATTTTGTGGCAGTTTGTAAGGTGACAGGGGTGATAAAATAGCATTTATAAATGATAAATGGGTATTTGGTGTCAGTACTTACCTCAGTAATGATGTTACACACACACACACACTCATTTTCCCTCACATATACTGTTAAATTTATTGCATAAAAATGCAATTCTTATTAATTCTTTCAAGGCTTTTTTTGTTGTAACTAACAATAAATTGAGAAAATTTAGCGGTTCTATAAATGTGTGACAACAACACTACAGTTCAGTTCAGTTAGAGGTGAGTACGATTTATAAGATAATTGAGACATTAATTCTCGTTTTAAGAAAGAGGAAGAAGAAAGGACGTGACATGTGGCCAGTTATGGTTTCCCATACTAGGAATTTGTGCTCTGTGTTCCCATCCAAGTGCACACACACAGCAGTGAGAAGTGAACAACCACACCGTGAACACACACCCAGAGCAGTGCCCGGGGAGGAGTGCCTTGTTAAAGGGTTTCACCTCAGTCATGGTATTGAAGGTGGAGAGAGTGCTGGTTATTCACTTTCCCCCACCTACAATTCCCGCCGGACCTGGGACTCAAACCCATGACCTTTGGGTTACAAGTCCAACTCCTTATTTATTAGGCCACAGCTGCCCCTGTTTTTATTAATAAAAGATGTAATAAATAAGGGTGATTTCAGAGTTCGTTGTCTCTCTTGGTGTTTGTTTGGGCAGGTGAGAATGTCGCAATCATATTCGGGTGCGCACCGAAAGTGGGCCAAACAAGCGTACCTCCTTGAAGGGGTGGTCTCGGCACGCTTTCAAGCGAACCCTGAAGTGGTTCATTTGGGATGAGAATATGATCCGACCTAACATAGAGCCAGCTGCAAAAAGAACTGTTACTGTAGTCAGCTGCACTGTACGTTATGGGATGAGAAAGTGGCAGGTCGCGGACAAACTTGGAGTTGGGGCGATGTGCGGAACCACATGGAAATCTGTTCGGATTACCATATCAAGTTGCAACTATCTAAAATAACAAGAACAGTACAATCTTCTTATTGTTTAGCAAACAGCTCAGGGAAAGGGCACCACTGGACTTTTCCCGCACGCTCCTTCTGACCAAACAAAAAGCAGTTTAGGGAAAGGTTTCAAAGACAAATCTGGCCAACAAGTGAAGCGGATGTTGTCACGTTATTGTTGGTTAGCTTCAGCTGGTCCGGACCAGAGCAAACAGTGAACAATCTTGAAAAAAATCATGGTTTCCAAAAAAAAAAAAAAAATGTTTTCAGCAACATTTTAGAATAGGTAACACTTGTTAACTATTAACCACGACTTTTTCCTCAGTAAATTCTTAATTTACTGCTTATTAAGAAGTATATGTAGGTATTGGGTAGGATTATGGATGTAGAATAAGGTCATGAAGAATAAGGCATTAATATGTGCTTAATTAGCATTAATAAATGGCTAATATTCCAGTAATATGCATGCTAATAAGCAACTAATTGGTGTAACCGTAAAATAAAGTTAACGGATCACGTGAGTAATGCTGCTGAAAATTCAGTTTGATAACAGGAATAAATTACATTTTAAAATATCTAAATAATAGAGATCAGTTGTCTTAAAATGTAATAATATTTCAGTGCTACTGGATCACTGAGTCAGCTATTTGAACAAAGAATCAGTCAAATAAATCATTCAGATCAGGTTTGTAAACCAAAACAAACAATTTATTAAAGATCTGACTTAATTTTTTTGTGGATCAGACATGGAGACTTAATAAGTGTATTGTACGACTTAAGAAGTCTTTGAATATAGCGTATTAGTTGTATGAGTCATTTTTGGGTTTGATCGCCCCTGTTGTTCATGTTTATGATGAAAAATAGGTCCATTATATTCCTTCACACTTGTGTTGGTTTTTGAGTGAACTGTTCCATTAACTTGGCAGCAGAGAGACACATAAAGTTTGACTTCACATGCATGCATATGCATATATGTGCCGGAGCTCCTGTCTGCTTTTGAATGCAGGGTAATGTGTGAGCCGGCGGTGCGTGTCTCTGCATGTATCTGTTTGTAATGTATTTACGTGATGTGTGTTGCTCTTGCTTGCTTCCTTTAATCCCCAGACTAAATAGGGCTGAGATTTATAACGGTGGGCTGTAATGAGACATTGATTGCATTGAGAATAGGCCATTTAGTGTCCACACTGCAGTATATGAGGCTCTCTCTGACGGACCCTAGAGTCCTGTGTGGGGGTGGAGGTGGGGGACATGGACACAGTCAGCTTTGTCTGCTATCAATAGGACTTGTGTACTGTCCTGGGGGTGTCTCTCCGATGAAGGTTTTTTAAATTTTTTTTTGTTTTGTTTTTTTGCAAAGAAATACAGTTGTGAAAGTCAAACCAATTTGATTGGTTATGACACTTTGGTTATAACACTTTGATTCATGCATTCTTTATTTAGATCTAGAGAAATCCTACTTATCTGTATTTTGCTATATTTTATTACATTTTTAAAACTTATTTTATTTTATTGGATCTAGAAAAATATTGTCCAGCTTTATTTTATTTTATTTTATTTTGTATTTTGTGTTTTTCTCTTATGTTTTCATGTAATCATATACTGTAGCAGATGCTTCTATCCAAAGTGAATTACAAATGAGACCCATGGAAGCAAATTTAAACCTAAAATTATGTGTTCTTTTCTCAGATCTAGAGAATACTTGTATTGCTTTATTTTAAAATATGCTTTATTTCACTTTTTTGAATTGATTGTCTAATTTCCTAGTTTTTTTTTTTTGTGTGTTGTTCTGTTTTAGATCTAATTAATGCTTTTCTATCTATCTGCATCTTAATATTAAACATAGACAGATGTTAATTTGATTTTAAAATTAATTCTCGTTATATCTTTGCAAACTGTCAAATTAGCTTTTTTATTTACTTTTATTTTATTTTATTTTATTTGTCATTCAATTTCATTTTCTATTTTTATATATTTATGCTTAGTTTTCTCCAAGATCTAGAGAATTCTTGTTCATATGTGTCAAGTAATATGTTAAATACACTCTCAGAAATAAAGGCACAAGAGCTGTCAATTGGGCGGTACCTTTTTTAAAAGGTGCATTTTGGTACCTTAAAGGTACATATTTGAACCTAATATGTGCAGAAGTATACCTTTTGAGTGTACCTTTCAGCGTAGTCACCGCGTTAAACCTTTTCATTTATTTTTGTTTTTTAGATGTTTTTGTTTGGAGTTTTAAGTTAATTTTAAAAGTTATAGCTTGGTAAACTGTTCTACTTCTCAATAATAGACATCTGCTGTCAAATATGGTGACAGCTATAAACAGAAGAAACTTGTAGGCTAAATTATATTGTTCTGCTTTTTTACATATGCTTTCAGACTATTTCATTAATGCAGTTGTGTTGGATGTGCAGAAAATTGCTCGTAAAGGAACTGAAGTGAATATTCTCCTGAGAATTTATCTCATCATTAAATTTAAGAGTCTAGTTGTAGTTTTATTACAGTGCAGTGCCAAGTATAGTTTTACCATCACTGGTTCATATAGTTATGACTCTCAGTGTATCTTGTCTCATTGGCTCACTTACCTTGATGTGATCAGGATTTGACCCAGCAGCTCTCTGGATCAGGAAGACCTTGATCACTAAAACCGTCATCTTCTCAATTGAGGCATGACAGCAGGAGAATAATAGAGTTTGGAGACTCTCTTCAGTCATCAGGCTAATCTGAGATAGGTCTATTGTATCACATTTGGGCTAATTAGTGCTGTGTTTATTCTAAACCCCTCGATACCAAGAATGTCCTTGGAATTATTTCTAGATATTGCACAAAAGAGGCTTGGCTGCCTTGGGCCTCCCTCTCTCATTTTCTCATGGTTTCACATGCTTCAGATGCATTATTTTAGCCCTCAAGCTCTGGAAAGAATAGACCCTTTCCTACGGCATGAGCCCGGGCTGCTGAATGAAGTACAGCACAAGCAACACGTTGCAGCTAGAAGACTCCTCATCAGGCTGTGGACAGTCAAACATTTAACCTTTTCACACATAAGTTTTAAATATTCTAGCTGAGCCCTCAGCGTGAGTTTTTTTTAGGTGACCATTATTTTAGAATGTTTAGCCTTATTGTTTCCATGACGACACATCATGCTTGTCATGTGACGCATCGCAATAGCGCTGTATGACACATGGATCGTTTTTATTTTTATCGTTATTACTCACTGTTAGTTCGTGCTGAATCTGAGCTGTGGGATTTACAACCATAGATATATAGGTAGATGCCACATTAGCGACTGTTTGGGCCACGATACGAAGCCGTCCATATTGTAGCGGTTTTGCATTGATGTCATTCACCATATAATCACTGGATATTCGAAACATGCTACAATCCTGCGCAGAACGCCTCAACGTCAAGTTCACCAACATGACGGTCACATCTACGTGCCTGGAGAGGTCCACTGGGGCATCTATACATGTCTATGTTCACAACATGCAAATTCATCCTCTCCTCCCAAAACACATTAAAGTAAGTCTCCGGTAAACTGGGAGAAGAGCAGAGAAAACTTTATAGTTACCTACATTATATGCTATTAATAAAATGAATATTTGTAAGGATCATTATTTCCGTTTCTATAGGCATCAGTGTGTATTTTACGAACTATGAATGTATGGTTTTGCTAGTACTTATATGTATTTAAACATGTGAAACCTAAAATAAGCATTAGATGGTTAAAAAGCCAGCAAAAGCATGAAAGCAGATTTGAATTTAGCAGTTTACGACGTGACGCACTGAATGTTCATACATCCCAAAGGGTTAATGGCAAGTGTCAAGTTTAAAATGTCTTAGCTACAGTAAGTGAAGCGCATGCTGTATTCAACATGAAAAGATCATTTACATAGAAGCATGACATGCAGGCTTTCAAGCAGAGACTCAATAAATAAACATGCTTATTGCAATTAATTAAAGAAAAGGTGAGACGTCTTCTCATAAATCCACACCTTGATGTACACATAGCAAACATGATATAGAACTTTAAGTGAAATTTAAATTTAAGGAATAATATATATATATATATATATATATATAAACTATAAAGTTCAGTAGCAGGTGAAAGTAACTAGGCAACTGCACTAGGAAAAACCTATCCTACTGAGTCATCAGACCCATCAGAGCGTATACTACAATTACACCCCTATCGGCAACAGGACATTTGTATATTATTGTTTTACTATTTTATCTGCTTCACTCTTCAGGGTTTGTGTAGCTCAGTTTGTAGAGTGATGCGTTATAAGACAAGATGTGATCATGCAATCATGGATTTGAACCCGGAGAACACATGCGCTCATAAAACCCTTGTAATTCATGAATTTGCACAATTTTTGTAACGGTAGGTTTAGGGGTGGGTTAGGTGTGGTTATTAAACCTAGTAAAATATGTTTTAATCACAGTGAGATCGGTGTAAAAAATCCACACACTGCATTTAAACAAAACACACATTTTGATTGGTAATCACAGTCATAAGTCATTTCATCAGGACAGATGCAGTATGACACTGTCATTGTTTTTATGCCCGCTAGAGGGCGCTTACCTTTAAAATGTAAATATAGGTTGTAATAAGGTACTTGTACAAATGATCTATAGAGTTGTTTTTGTTGGAGGACAGGCTCACTAGGAAAAAATCTTCCTTACAGAATTCCATAGTTTCCTGTTCGTCTCCTCAGGCCCGGAGATATTTAACAGTAAGAAGGGAGAATGAAACATTTAATGCTTACACACAGACAAACTGCTGACAGCGTCGGTTCTAGTGTTTCTCTTTGCGGCTGTTAGGAGATTCCTGAATTCTTCATTCGTGCTGTAGCACCATTAATATTGAAGTGCTGATCTATAGTTCACCTCTCAGGCCTCCATTAGCGGATCACCCACGCTGCTGCGTTGCCTGCCCGTGTCAAGACTAGAGGATGGGGCTAAATTTAGCCCGGCAGATTGGCACATTTGTTTCTGTTCTGCTTCATCCTCTTTTTTTGTGAATGTGGAGGCAGAGAGCAAGCGCTCAGAGATGGAGCTGAAGTCAAAACAGTTAATGGTCAGATATTGTTGAGGCCAGTGATACAGGGAAAAGCACTTTCCACAACTCCTGTAACATCTGCCAGAGAGAGATCACCTCGGTAACACAAATTTGGTTTTAATTGCACATTTGATGAAATTATGAGCGGTGTGTTGGTGCACATCAATAAAATATCTCATTCTTTTTGGTGTATGCAAACCCTGATGATAAAAAAAGGAAGCTTTGAGAAAATACTTAGGGTTAAATACAACTTAAGCTCTATCGATTTTCACAGGCTTGACCTTCAGTTTGTAAAACAACAACTGAAAATTGAATGCACAGACAGTGAAAGTAAGAGAAGGAAAGTCGTCCCAGCCCAAATGTGGAGCTTTTACAGCCCCTATGTTATCTTTTCCATTATCCTTATGTGTGTTATTACATTTTTTTCCAATACAGATGTAATTCTGTAAGTAGTTACCTTTGTTTTACAAGATTATGAAAGCAGTGGTTTGGAGTTAGTTAGACATTGCTTTACCAAGGCTGCTTTTTTTGTGTTCAAAAATGCAGTGAAATTGTGAAATATTATTACAATCTAAAAGAACTGTTTTCCATTTGAATATATTTTAAAATGTAATTTATTCCTGTGATGCAAAGCCGAATTACTCCAGTCTTCAGTGTCACATGATCCTTCAGAATTCGTTCTAAGATGCTGATTAGCTTCTTAAGAAACATTTCTTCTTTTTATCAAATAAACCAAATGAACAACTTAATGACCCTAAATGTTTGAGCAGTATCGTGTAGCTGTACATAGACAAGCTTAGAAACACAGTAGTCTTATGTCAACCTGTACATTGTTTAGAAAAATTCTTTAAAGTCTGTATTTGAATGTTTATTCTGGTCCACTTTTTTCTGTTGTAATGAACAGTTGTTAAATACAGGGCTTCCCTTGTCAATCAAGTCAACTAGTTATGTCCATTCAGTCTGATTTGAAGTAATGGTCACTTTGACTGCTGGTGGTGATGGGTTGATTTAGTTGCTTGTTATACAAGCTACCAACAGGGAAGCAACAAAAGAATAGTAAGAACGCATTACCTGAAATATCCATGCAATGGAGTCTCTGCTTGTAGTTAGTGAAGCAAACTCACAATTGTTTTTTGGAGACTCAGCAGTTTGGACAGTTGTGTCACAGCAGTGGAGTAGATGACAGCAGTATCTGGCCACAGCGTTTCAACATGCCATCTTCAATCAAGAGCCGAATCACTCTCAGAGAGAAAAAAACCCAACAACATAACATTGACATTTCACACAAACGGTTATTTACTGCTGACGATTTTATAGTGATTCATGCGTCCCCTGCAATCACAGAGGCAGTGGAGTCATGTGAAATGTATTCTGTGTTCTCTGAGTGTGTCAGAGAAATGCCACTGTGTTTGAGAAAGATCACTCCCCAGAGACTGACCTTATAGACTCCAGCATACTTGCTGTTCTCTGAGAGCTCACCTCAGGACGCTGAAAAGCATTGATTACCTCCATCAGGGTAAATGAGAGGAGTTCATACCCTCCAAACTGTAAATAGATGAATCCGCTGGCTGCTGAGTGTCATTGTTGACTGCTTGAGTGCATTTTAATCTGCTTTAATGGGACAGTAAGTTATATGGCTATTCAGAGTTTTTGTACGTAAAGATTCTTGATGGTTTTGCTCACTTCAGTGGAAGCAGAATTCAGGAACTGGCAAAAAAGATTTGGATTTGGAGTCTCAGGTGTGAGTGAGTTGGTGAAGTCGTGTGTATGTTTGTGTCTTCTGTACTTGATGCTCATCATGAGACGCTTTATATACCCATTAGAAAGGTGGTGCTTGTCAGAACTAATGGGATGTAGTTTGCATTAAATGACAGAGAATGTAGGAATAATTGATCATTATTCATATTGATTTACTGTAGTGCAGAGTCCTGTAGCTAATGCGGTACAAAAATAGAATCCATAAAAAAATAACATGAATGAATCAAGTACATGAAAGAAAAAAAAAGAAAAAAAAAAAAAACACTGGTTAAATGGTATATGCAATTATCTATCTATCTATCTATCTATCTATCTATTTATCTAGTCTATCTGTCTGTCTGTCTGTCTGTATGTCAGTCTGTCTCTGTCTGTCTGTCTACAGTATCTATCTATCTGTCTGTCTGTCTGTCTACAGTATCTGTCTGTCTGTCAGTCTGTCTGTCTACAGTATCTGTCTGTCTGTCTACAATATCTGTCTGTCTGTCTACAGTATCTGTCTGCCTGTCTGTATGTCAGTCAGTCAGTCAGTCAGTCTGTCTGTCTACAGTAATTGTCTGTCTGTCTGTCTCCGTCTGTCTGTCTGTCTACTGTATCTGTCTGCCTGTTGGTCTGTATGTCTGACAGTCAGTCAGTCAGTCAGTCAGTCTTTCATTATATCATTCTAACGTTCTCTCTATCACTATGTTGTACTGTTTTTCTATCGTTCTGTTGTTTTATCCTATTCTTTTATCCTTTATATTTTGTTTGTATAGAGCTTCATGCAGTCTAAACTCCAGGATTTTGGCAGGCAATCAGGAGAGCGCTAGAGCAGTGGTAGCATTGGTATTGACAGTTGTTGAAAAATAATTTAAAACCAGACTATTTAGACCTTGCATCATTTAAACACTGTGGACCTCCCTTGGCCAGTTTCTCGCCCCTCACACAGTATTTGTTAAGTAAAAGTGTTTTAGGAAGGTTGTAGAATCCACTGCTGACTGGTTGCTCTTGGTACACTATAAGCGGCGTTCGTGCTAATGCCAATTCCATCTGCGTTTTGACTTCAGTAAATTTCTATTTTGGCAAATACAACAACGTGATTATTTTTCATAAGTCCAACGTCCAGCCGCGCAAGAAAACATGCAATCTAGCCGCGACATGATCATTAAGGGAAGCCTCTTTCGAGAAAAAAACATTTTACATTTAAGTAAGATTCTTATTTAAATTTGTAGAACACACAAATGGTGTCGAGCACCAAATAATAAAAATGTGTTGAGCACCAAAAGCAGCCCATATTGAATCTATAAGTCGTCATTAATTAAAAATATGCATTTTCCTATATACACACATGCGATAAAGCAAAAGGGATATCATTTTATCATATTCTTAAAGATCCCGATAGACAAATAAATAGTTCACTGCAATAAAATGTGCTAACAATCACACCATTTGGGATTAAACGGGTAAAATTTCATGACATTTATGATACTATACTCACAGTGACACAGCTATGCTGTGGTTGACATTAGCTAACAACAGTCTTACCCTTTCAGTGACGACATTTTAGTCTAACATTATATATGGTTTTAGCCGTTCATCTGTACCACTCCAGGTTTTGTAGGCTTGTAAAAACTCTTCGGAGTGACGTTAGGATGGAAAGTTGATGATGTAGTTCTAGATATCAGGATACTGCAGGTCAGGAAATCTATCCATTCCTTTATCGATACACGTAAAAAAAAACACCCCAGGGGCATTATAGGGATCTGTTATGTTTAGTCTATTAAGTTTTGCTATTTACAGGGGTATGTCTTTTGAATTAAAGTGCACAGTGAACCCTTTTGCCTTAAAACTCATGCTGGCACCATTCATTTTATATACGCTCCCGAGAGTTCTTGCCTGCCAGCATGGAGGAGTAAACAGAATGGGTCACGTGACTGCACAAGCTCTATATAGTGTAATATGTATTTATATATGTACAGTTTTTAAATATGCTTATATAATAATATAATTATTATATATATATATATATATATATATACTGTATATGTATAATTTTTTTTATTTTTCTTTTTATTTTACCTAACCATCCATCCAACCCAGTACAGGCAGTGCTCACTATGACAATTTTCATTATATGAGTAAAAACAGCTTTGGTATTTTATTAGTTTGAAGGAGCATGAGGGTGGGTAGATGATTACAGAATTGTTATATAGAGAAGGTTGCTCAATTCACTGACAAATTTGGTCAAACCTTTATTTTTTTTAAATGAGAATGATCATACTTTCAAAGAAATATGTGTAAATGAAAGTAAAGTAATGTTTCACATGTAAAAGGCTTTACTACTGAATACTATGTGGTATATATAGCACTGTATACTAGCTGTCATACTCTTGTCTTGTCATGTCCACCTTACTGAACACAGACTGAAATGATGTTGAACTCCAGGAAGGTCAGGAAGCCTGAACAGTTCCTTGATAATATTTCATGATAATATCAGTCTGATAATATTAGTGTGGATGGCTTTTCTGAGCGCCCTGCAGTATGGCAGCTCTACTCTAGAGTGGATTAGCGGTCACCTGCTGTGCATTGTGGGAGTTCTGGACCCTGCGTGCAGCTTTTCTCTGCTCCCTGTGACTGAGGGATTTACCTTTTGAACTGTGAGGTTTGTCTTGTACTAGGCAATGTACTGTAATATTATGGTAGCCAAATTAAACACTAAACTTACTGTTGGTTTCAGCTCACAAAGCCGGCCCTGACCGATCTGCACTTTAGGAAAATTATGGATACCAGGCAACACATTTGTTATTCTAATCTGTTTCCCAGAGCGTTTAATAGCATACTGCTCTTAATCATATCTAAAGTGCTTTCAAGTGCTGTATGCCGCTCCATTGGCCATCAAGCGCAGGTAAAAACAGCCCAGCAGGTGTGCAGCACCTGTCAACAGTAATGAGCGCCAGTTCTTTATGCAGCAGGATTTCAGGTTTTGATCCTCCTGTAATTATAGCGAAACGCTCTGTACTTTTGAATTTACTGTAGATTCTGGAATGTATTTGATGCTCGTTGTACGAGCTTAAAACCCACTAAAACTTCAATCACTGCACTTAACGATTCATGTTGGCTCAGGAGTGCAAGGTTACACGCTTCGATGAAGGAAACGACATGTGAACGTCCAACCTATCCAGAGTAAGCAGAGCGCTTCATTCAGATTCCCTCTGAACGCTTCACCCTCCACAGCGAGAGATGAACATGAAACGGCATTCCCAACTCATTCTACCTTTGTAATGTGACACATTTCCTAGTGAAAATATGTGGGACGTGACTTTATTTTATATTTCATTCGTCAGGAATTTGAGTAAATCATGGAAAGTGGGTGTTATAGGCCAGAAAGTATTCAGGTGATTTGGAGTGGAGTGGGAAATAAGGACTGTTTTCATAGTATAGGCACATTTTGATCAAAGACAAACATTATTTGTAAAAGCATGCAGGGAGTTCTTTAATTTACATTTAATTATGTTTAATTATGTTCTGTTTATTACGTAAATATATGTATTATTCACTGAATACCAGGAAATTTAAATAATTAATATTGGTACACATAGTAGAATTACAGATGATAACACATTTTAATGAAAGATTACATTGTTTTAATAACATGCACAAAGTGTGTGTGTATATATATATATATATATATATATATATATATATATATATATACTGTGTATATAACCCCTGTGCAATGATTAATCACATCCAAAATAAAACAAAATTGATTGCATGCTAGTATGTGTACTGTGAATATGTATAATATTCATATAAAGATACACATACAGTATATGTTTTGAAAAAGTGTACATGTATTTCATGTATTTATATTAATATAATTTGTACTATGTATAAATATGCTTAATATATGAACATAATATATTTTTCTGAAATGTATGCATGCATGTGAAGAAAAAAAAAATCTATGTATGTATATATATATATATATATATATATATACATACATTTTTTTTCTTCTTTCTTT
>JAUMHE010000062.1:19161783-19176575 GCA_032359235.1 Enteromius mattozi | reverse complement strand
AAAAAAAAAAATATATATATATATATATATATATTATTTTATTTTTATTTTTTTCAGTTAGCATTTTATTTTAAGTAACATTTTGTGGTGATTTTAGTTTTAGTTAACTATAATAACACTGGTTTCCAGTTGTGTAAAATCCTGATTTGTAGATTAATTTATTTCTGTTAAATTGAATTGATTTGCCACAACCCACATAAAAATTTAATTAGAGCGGCATGAGGTGAAATATATATTAAATTGCATTCAGGAAACCCAGAAAAAAAGACACTGCATTCTGCCAAATTAAGCGTTCTTCCACCTTAATCCACAAAGTTATTTTCATAAAATGTAAACTATTACAAAAACGATAAAACTTAACATTCAATGTTTATCTTAGTTCATATTAACAACCTTTGTCTTATTTACATTTCTAATGTATCACTTTTATGTTAATGTTTTATATTTTAAATATCCATATTCAAACAATGCAGTTGCAGGTTTGGTTTGTAGCCATTATTCAAATTATTTTAATTGATTTAATGGAATTTAAAGGTTCATTAAAAATATGTTAGCTAATTAGCTAACAATTTGCAATTGTAAGCTTTTGTCAGAATGTAACAATAAAATACAAAAAGCTGTTTGCTCTAGTTCAGAAATAAGTTAAGTTTAAGTTTCAACTGACATCACAAATTTTGATCAGCATTTTTCTGATTAAAGATCTCATTGTACTCTGAAATGAATATCACATTATGAAAGCATTATGGGTTGCAAACAGCATTTATGTTGGCATTGTATCGAAATTGTATTGTTTTTGACCCTTGATTTAGTTTGCATGCTATACATCATGAGTACCATGAGTTCATGTCTTTGTCTTCAATAGACAATCATCTTACAGGATCTGAATGACTCACTTGAAGCCTAAACGATATCAAGTGCTGTTTTTCAGTGTGTGTAAACTACTGACACCCTGAACTCAGCTGAAGGTAATTCATTCTGCTGGGACATACAGAATAGTATCATGAATGCTTGAAAATAGACTGAAAGGCCGTTGACTTTTGTACAATTAAAGACAAAGCATTCTGCTTTCACGGTTTAATGTGCCATAGGTTGGTTGTCATAATGAATGTGAATGCTGTGTTTTTGTAGCAGGGTTTTCAACATTGTTCTGCTTGTCGAATGACAGAATATAGTGCATTGGCTCCACCAATGGCTTACTGAGTTCAAGACGATTTATTTAAATAAGATTCAATTGTGTGAACCAGTAGTGACTTTCATGCTTCATCAGGGTACCAAAGTAAAATAAAACTGCATCTTCATTTTCCTTATGTCTTGAGCATAAGCTGTAATGTGACATGTCTGTTGCTTTCAATTTTTTAAGGAACTGTTCCTTTAAACACCTAGATTTCGCTTCTTCGCTCAGCCAGTGTTGAATTGATCCTTGTAATAGAAAAGTCTCCCTCCTAAACCTACACAAATATGTTTCTATTGTTTGCCAGCTCACAGTGATGAGTGCTGATGTGGCTTTTACAATTACCAGTATTACACAGTCTAAAGGAAGGCTGATTCAGGATATAATTAAATTAGCCACAGACTACCCTCAAATTAAAGATCACAGGATGTTCCTTTAATGACTTGCTGGTGTTTTAAATGTAAAGGATTTCTTGTTAACAACACCTAATCAATATCTGTCAATAATCAGTATTAGAGAGCTCATTTTGAATGATTAGAGGTGTAGAATTGCCTTGGGTTACTCTGGGCATTCGCTCATTATCTGATTTGAATTTCTAACTTGGTTACCCTTCCAATTAAGTCTTTCTCCAGATCATCGTAAAGAGTTTATGGTACACATGACATTTCTACAGTCATATAACAGTGAGGAAAGAGGGTTGAAAGAGTGACTAACTGTAGAAAGAAAGAGATAAAAGTGCCGAGTGTGTCCAAACAGCACCGTGCTGAGATAAACAGGTGGGCACAGGCGGGCGGATGGGTATTAGCGGCCACATGCATGCACAGGGTCCAAAATTAACACTCACAAATTGCCAGGTGCCAAATGTGTGGAAATCGTCTTTGGCAAATAAAACTTTACTGTAAACTGTAACTTGGTTAAAGTAGAATGGTAAGAATATGTGAACAAAAGAAAACATTTTTGCCCATAATTTGCAAAAAAGGTGTTGGATTCAATTGGAAACAAATCAGAAATAGCTAGTAATTTGAGGAATAATAGTTGGTTTTTTTTTTTATGTACCTGTAATGAGAGAGGCGGAGGCGTGCAGATCCATATGCAGAGCCCTTTTATTTGTGGTCAGACAGGCAGGGTCAAAACACCGGCAAACAGAGCAATGGGGACAGGGCAGAATCAAGGTCGATGAAAACAGGCAGGAATCGGGGCAGGCAGCAAACAATCAAAATACCAATGAAAAGTCCAAGATCACAAATGGAAAAACAAACATGGGTAGGAACGCTTAGAAATGAAACACTGGCAAACAAGTGAGTGAGAGTTTGGTTGTGACTTTTATGCAGGAAGGAAAGGGTGTGGTAATGAGGACCAGGTGCTGGTGTGTGTGTGTATTCAGTATGTGGGTGTGGTGATGAGGTGCAGGTGTGTGTGATCAGTCTTAGGCATGGGGTGATATGGAAATGGAGTTTCTGTGATGAAGGTGACGTTCTGGATGGAGTGCCCTCTGGAGGGGCTTTTGGGCACTCCAATGGGAAATTATGACAGTATCCCAGTCATTTTTATGTACCCTGATAATTTTTTTGTATTTATTTTTTTTGTATTTAGTTTCTAGTTTTCTTTTCTTTTCAGGACCCTATTAAGCTACTAGTAATATAGACTGAGGAGCAACAAGTGCATAACTAGCACATACCGTCTTTTGGTGTTAACATATTTACCAAAGACGCGCAGTGAAGAATTAGTGCTGAAAAGGCGTGTTATTTTTGTGTCTTACCTTATTGAATATGCTTTTGTAGGAGTTTCTCTTTCAGATGCCAAATTTATGTAAGGAGAGTATTCAAATGTACACAATGCAATGTTTGCGCTCGTCAAATTACTGTTTTTTGCGCCATTATTTAACACCCCAAAAAACATGTCTTAAAGCAGTTGTTCTTGATAGGTTTTGTGCTGATTATTATGGAAATGATCTGGCTACATTTGTGTTATTGCATTATTAGTAAATCACCCACAGAATTGTGCCCTTCCATTGACACTTTTTGTAACGGTAATTTGTCCTGTTTATTATATTAGCCCCAGATCTGAACTTGTGACAGATTTGGATTTTTTGAAATTTGTAGGAGTAATTTTGTAATTGAAGGGGATAGTGATGGATAATGGAAGATTTAACTCTATTTTTGTAATACATGATTTTTTAACTTTTTAAAATTTTGTTCACAACTTTGATTCAAGCCACTTCCAAACTAATCCAGTGGTCAAAAATAGAATTATGTGTTTTTGGAAGTCTGCATCTGCATCTCAGAGGTCTCTTTTTATTGTTTTATGCATATGCAGTTTGTCTATTTTAAGCAGTGTGCTTTTTTCTATATCAGATTACTGGCATATTGTAATGGCCAGAAGTGCAATTTCAGTGCATTTTAATGATTTGTTATATCATTATAGTCTGAGGGGGTTTGGGTTATGAAGTTGTTCAAATCCTAAACACTAAGTATGAGCAAAAGTACTATTGATTCTTACCTTAGCAAACCTTATGCCAAAACACTCAATTTTTACCCAAACCACAAGTGAAATGTTTCTGCTCTCGGACGTCATATCTACAGTTTCATGCTGCTGCTGTTCTGGATATTTCTGACTGTAACAGAATGTAGTTTATATACGCATTATAAACAGTGACATCCTGGTGTTGGGCTGCTGAATAAGAGCTGTGCGTTATGTTATTAGGTGCCTAAATATTTCCAGACAGGTCGATAGCTCGTCTGGTAAGACAAATGGCATGGTTACCAAAATCTAGCAAGAGCCAAAAAAGAAAAAAGAAAAACTACATCTAACAGCAGTCATTACTCTGGGAGGCCAATTAAAAAACAGCATCACTGTACAACACCATCTGTAGCCAACAGCTAATACTGTGTGTGTGTGCATGTGTAGTTTGTATTTATGTGTGTCATCGTCCCAAGAAAATCTAGGGCAATTAACAGAACAGTCAGAGCACAAGCAATTATAGAAAGTCTCTTTTTGTCTGTCCAGAGAGAGTGTGGTCCCTCGGTGTCTCTCCTCTGGAATTCTGATCCCGTTAGGAGGTGGCGACCCGGGAAGTGTTCGGATGGTTAGTGACCCCATCACCCAGCGGAGTTCAGCTCTCAGAGCTTTGCCTGGGGTTTTTAATTAAAACCGCACCCTAGTTCAAAGCACTCCGAAGGTTCTTGGTGCCGAGCCAGTGGGGTTGACTAAATATCTCATTTCCTGCTGCGGGGTAGAGACGAGGAAGGGCCGAGTGTAATTAGCCGATATGAGGAAGAGGATGCTTCAGGTGTGCTGAGAGTCTGGAGCTTTGAGACTATCTGCTTTCCCATTCGGAGGGTGTTTATTAAAATCGCCTGCAACCGCTGATCTCTGGACAATTTAATTGGGGCTTCTTGTAATTGTTAAAGAAAAACAAAAATGAGATCTCTTTAATATCTTGTTGTTTCTTCTAAAAACCAAGGAGATAAATTGGAGAGCAGACATACTCCAGCAATACATGTATTCAAATTTCTCAAGATCTTGCAAGTCAGGTGTTTTAATATTAAAGCTGGCACCCATCTTTCTTTTTTTAAACCTTGTAATTTTTAAAATTCTTAATCACAATTTCATAACTCAATTTTCCAGTTAAACCTCAAACTTATACTAATACTTTCTGGTAGACTTTTAATTTTAAATGTAAATAAAAAATTTTGATAATGTATTCAAGTTCTCCCACAACTACCATCTTAATTATAGCTTTTAAAATCATATTTTCTTTCTTTATAATTTTAGCTAAGCATAATTAACCTCTCATTACTTAAATTAAAAGCAAACTGTGAAATATTGTGAATAAGTATTGTATTATATATGTTTTATTATATTTAAAAACTATTTTTATCATTAGGCTTTTATCCTTTTTTTTTACTGCATTTCATTTAATTTTTTTCTTACCTTAATTTAGCAAATAACTGAGTTATAATGATGAGGATCTAATGAGAAGCACCGTTGAGAATAATGAGAATTACAAAGAAACTCAAAAGTAAAACATTCCAGAGCAATTATAGTAATGAGAATTTTAGGCTTAATTGTGCTTAATTATCATAGAACTAATCACACAATATGAATGGTCCTAAAACAGGCTTCGTTTTCTTTACACAAAAAATAATGTCTTTCTTTGTCTTTTTTTTTCAGTGGCTGGGTTTACCCATTAAATTGTACAACACGATAAGTGCAGAGAATATTGACTTACTCATATGAACACTAACCTTTGACCCTCACGTTTGTGACCTCTAGAGTAACCCCTGTGGATGTCAGCTGTCAGATACTGGATCGTCTCATATCGACAGAAGATATCATATGTCTATTGCCTTAGGCTTTACTGTGTTATTCACCTCATTTGGGCTTAATTCAGTCACAGATCTTTCTGGTAATATTCAAGTAATTGCAATGTCTTTTATTTGCCAGAACTGAAATTCACATTGACTGAAAGTGCAACGTCCATATTTTTGAACCATTATGCACTTATGGTAAACAAATCAAATGATTTAATCCATATTAGATTTATTAGTGCGGTAACACTTTAGTTTAGGGACCGGTTCTCACTATTAACTAGTTTTAATAACTAAAATCTACATCCCTAATCCTACTCAATACCTAAACCCAAGAAGTACCTTACTAACTATTAATAAGCAGCAACTTAGTAGGCATAGTTAATCATTTGTTAATTGCGAGAATTGGACCTCAAATTGAAGTATGACCATTTTTATCAGATAGTTTTTATCTGCAATCAATGCACATGTAAAAGTTATTAACAAAAAGTTGTTTGCTCATATCTGTTCTTTCACTAGTATTCTTGGAGAGTGAGTTCAATTATGAAAGAGATACAGAGATGTTCCTTTGGGTAGAGAACAGGTGCATTTTGGGTCTGAGCCCTCAGACCAACCAGGTGGAGAGAACGCTCATGTTTATAAGATCACAGGTTTTACGCTGTACTCTCACACATTATGCAAATAATCCTGCAGTCCTAGCAGTAATGACACGATGGAAAAGCATGAATTACAGAATAAAGGACGCGCTCACACACACTATTCCTCTCTGACTCTGTCCGTGTAGATACTTGGGGTGCGTGTGAGAACAGCTACGAGGCAAATGTTGACACTGATTTGTAAGTGATCTAAACAGAAAAATGAGCGGAAAACCTGAAAGAAGATCTTTGTAGGCTCGCAGTGCATTCTGGGCTGTTCGTATGTGCTCATTATATCCAAATGTGCTGCTCACACTCATGTGATGCTCCATTTCAGCCAATATGAAGAGTGCTAAATAATTCACGAGTTGCTGGGATCAAACGTCTGCCTCGGTTTGTGCTCTTCTGAATGCAGAAGGCTGTGTGTTGGTGGGTTACAATTTGGGGTACTGGGATATCAGTCTTTTGGCAATGTTCATTATCTTAGTAACACTTTACAATAAGGTTCATTAGTTAATAATCAAAAACATTAGTTAACATGATATTTCTACAACTTTTATTAATCTTAGTTAAGGCTAATTTCAGCATTTACTAAAACATTATTAATATCACAAGATGTGTTTGTTAACATTAGCTAATGAACTGTGAGCTAACATGAACTAACAATGAATGATTGTATTTTTATTAACTAACATTAACTAAAATGAATAAATATTGTAATAATTGTTCTTGTTAGTTAATACATTATGTAATTTCTTTCACAATTTGATATGAAATGATACAGGATACAGTGTTGCACTTTAGGATGCTTAATGACCAAATAAAAATATTTTTTGGGTGGGGAAGATATTGATTGATTAAAGCTGTAATGCTCCCCAAGGCTTAATTCATTTGTTTAAAATTACAGTAAAAACGCTAATATTGTAAAGTAGACTAAAAATAAAAAAGCTGAATATGTTTATAAATTGTAATTTATTCCTGTGATGCAAATCTGATTTTTTTGCATCACTATTCCAGTCTTCAGTGTCACATGATCCTTCAGAAATCATTCTAATATGCTGATTTTTATCCATACTAAAAACAGTTGTAAAACGCACACACACACACCACAGTCACACCACTGCACAGAAAATCAATGTTTCTGCTCATTGGTATATTGGGTTGGGTCAGTGTGTCATTCATGATTTTCTCCTCTGGCCTGTGGTCATCAGATTAGCTCCAGACCGTCTAATAAAATTGAGTGATAATTTGACATGGTCATTGTGATGTGGGCTAGTGCGCTCACCGGCTTAATCTCTGTGGAATTGGCAGGGAATTCCCTACGGATCAGCACGTTTCCCAGTCAATCTCTCTGACGGATGTGATGTTTTCGTTTGGGGCTTCTTATTGCCGTTGAATTTACTCAGGCGTTATGCTTAGATTTCCTTCAGCAGCTAAAATAAAGCCACACACACAAACACACACACACTATCAGGACTGAGTCTATTAGACAGATTCCTGTTTATTCAATGGGAATTAATGAGCAGCGAGAGGTCAGAGGTCAGACTGGGTTACACAGTCATAGATTTAACCTTCACCTCTCTTTCCTCCATATGTGATACTGTTTTCTTCGTGATCTGTGAGTTTATGTGTGTGTGTGTCTGGTTTGGCACATATTGAAGTAGCCAGTGTGTGTTCATTCATAAGATAGTTCTGATAGTTCATTTGGAAATGAACATTTTACTATAATTTATTTAATAATTCTTTCGTGAAGCATACAAGGGGCTAGAATCTGTTCACACTGTGAAACGTGATGGTGATATTTAGTATCAAAGTCCAAAAAGGACTAAAAGTAGTTTAAATACTATTCATACTAAGTCAAGGCCTGTCAGTCCAGAACCATTTTAAAGAAGTGCATTTGAGAACATTTATTGCATCATTCATTCAAACAATGAGATTTTTTGCGAAATTGCATAACCATTGAAACCTTGCTGAAATCTGTGTGTAATGTTGAAGATAGTGTGCTGACTTGTTCTTGAGGTAATTGCCACCTTCGGTACAGTGGAAATAGTGGTCTTGTCTGAGACCACGAGATCAAGGCTCTGATAATTATGGGTTCTGAGGGCATTTACCTCTCAGATTACTCCATTAAAGAGATTACGTGTTCCCAATCTAAGTGAATTCTCTTTCTTTCTGTCTGTTCTCCAGATCTGGATAAGCCTGTGCTCACGGTTCACCAGACGGTGGGTGATGTACGAGGGAACTACTATCAGGAGAAAACAGTGTTTTTACGCTGTACGGTAAACTCCAACCCTCCTGCTCGCTTTATCTGGAAACGAGGAAATAAACCAATCGAACAGAGCAAAGACAACGGAGTGGATATCTACGAACCTCTGTACACACAGGTACAACACTATTAGGACTTTTTTTTTGTTTGTTTTAGTGAGGTAATGATATTTTATTTTTTATTTTATTAACCCTATACCTTACCCTTAATTTAAAATTTAATTTAATTTTTAATTTAATTTAATTTAATTTAATTTTATTTTATTTTAATTTTAATTTTATTTTTACCTTTATTATTTATTTACATATTTAATTCAGGGACATTAATTTTGGGTGTCATTAACATCAATTTTGAGTTTAAGTTTTAAGTTTAAGGTAAGTTTTAGCTAACTTTTGGAAACAATTTTGTCCCTAAACCTTAGAGTAAATCCCAAATCTCTCTTACACATAGCTGGACAATATGCCAGATGTCTCATAGGCTTTATTTCATCTAAAACAGAAAATAGTTTAATTAGAGTTAATAATCATTTGAATAGCAGATAACCACAGGAGACCAGCTCAATCACAGAGAAACGTACTCAATAAATCAGCGATCCATCGGTGATGAATTCATAATCCGAGCACTTATTATTAAAGAGCCGTTTGAATAAGGTGGGATGGATGGAGATTGATGGCTTTGATATTAATAATGAGGATTATTCATTCTCCTAAAGGACGCAGTCAAAAGAATTAGAGGAATTTAAAATTCCTGAATTCGTTCTTTCTTTATCATGCACACAAAGTCTCTGGCATCGCATAGAAATACAAGGGTCATTCTCAGAAAACGATACGGTACCTTTTGTGCACCCTTTGTGAATCACTACTGGCATATTTTACAGAACCTTTACATTGAACCTTGTCTAGTGTATAATGCACAGTAAATTCTTTAATGTTTTTTTTAGGGGAATATTAGCCAAATTGAATGTTCCAATTCAACCTAATTGTATTTGAATGGATGACATTGAATTTAATGTAACTATATTTAAATTCTGCTTTGTTTTGACATTGAAATATCATTAAAATGTACTAATTTGAACGCTGTTATGCTGTAACTTTTCCTGTTTCTGACATCGTCTTTGAAGAAATTACATCATCACAGTTGGTTTCAGCTTAAGTCAGCTACTTTATATTGCAACCTTTCGGAGTGTGTTTTTGTAGTATTTCGTAGTTTGCACTTCTGTTACACTCTGTGAGGCCCCGGGTATGAAAATGTGGTTTTGTATCTTAAATACGAATTATTCAATAGTAGTAAAATTATACAAAGGAACTTCTAAAAGCACAAATGGCACTGTTTCCAGAGGATGACTGTCAAAACAACATTTAATTGTCATTATGTATAAATGCATGCTTTGGCTAACAGTTTTTGTGTGATGTGTGAATTTGTGTGTATTTGCAGGGTGAGACAAAGGTGCTGAAATTGAAAAACCTCCGTCCACAGGATTTTGCTAACTACACCTGTCAGGTGTCCGTCAGGAACGTGTGTGATATTGCAGACAGCTCCGTCACCTTTCGCCTTACCAACACCACTAGTGAGTTCCCGTTTTCGCTCAAACGCTCACATTCAATCTCTTTCCCTCATTATACAGCAGCTGTAGTGAGTTTTGCATATGAATTTTGTGAAAGTCATGCTTTTTTTATTTTGCCCATTTTATAACAGGAAACTGAATTGCGTGTGGAACTTAGTTTCTGCTGTTAGCTTTACAGAAGCTGTAGGAGTAGCTGTCTTTTCTCCTTAAATTCTTTTTATTATTTTTCTCCTCAAGAGTTCCTTTTCCCCTGGATATGTGTTGACCTGTCAGGTTTAATTCACCTTTCTTTGATTATATCTTCAGTTTTCCCTCTTTTAATCTTGCACTCTTTCTCTTGTGCGTTCTCTCGTTCGCTGTCTGTCAGCGCTGTGCAGAATAACACAGGAACAGTCACGTGTGTCTTTGATCATGTTGGTCTCTGCACTGGTTTGTGTCTCAGGTCTCTGTGAAGGCAGACGTCACTATCACTGTGCTGTCCTATACTGTAATTCCTCCAAGAAATCAGCAAACTGACAGGATTTTCCATTGTTAGAATAGATTTCTATTGGATAGCACACTTTGAGCTGTGGTGCACATATGGGGCGATGTGAGTTCACAACCTGTCCAGATCTCATTCCACTATCCTTTTCCTGTCTTCTGTAAATTAAAAAAGTGCAATAATGGAATTTTAATTAGAAAAGAGACAAAGAATATAAATGGGACTGATAGAAATAGGGCTAGATCAGACTCTATGCTTTTTGTTCTAGTGAATATTTGTCAAGCTTGATTTTTTCATACGCAAGTCAATATACTCAGACAACGGGGCATGTTGTCACACTACAGTACACTCTCAGAAGTAAAGGTACAAAAGCTGTCACTGGGTAATGTTTCAAAACAATATGCTGTTTTACATGCTTTCAAGAAGTTTTAAAGGGGGAGGATCATCAGTAGGTGATATTTCACACTTAAGGCCTATGAAAGCTTTATTCTTGTTAACTAAAATTTTCGTCATCGTCAGAATAAATTGTTTGTGTAATCCATAATGAATCAAATTCACAGCAAAAGCAAAAATACGCCTGTGACTGGCAAATGAAAGAAAAATCTCTGCTAGAACAACAAAAAATGCGACTACAATACCCAGTGAAACCCTTTATGAATTAGTCATGTAAAAAACATGTTTGTTCGTGTTCAAATTAGCAGCATTAAGAATTCATGCTCGAGAAACGAGTTCAAAGCTCGCCGAGAAAATCTAAAAGTAGCCCAAAAGTTCCCCCCTCTGTGTGTGTCTTTCTTTCCCTCGTTTCTTGTTCTCTCTCTTGTGATGAGTTTGAAAGGCTGTTGATTCTCCTCTTTCTGCTCTCTCCACTAGAAAGGCAGCTGTGAAATAGTCAATAGAGATGAGTGAGTCTGGAGTGACAATATCAGAAGTCTGTACCTCTCGCACAAATACACACACACACGCACACGCTCCGCGGCGCCCCATCGGTGTCCTGCCCTGTGGAGAAACAACACACTGCTGCAAATTGGAATTTGTTTTCCGCGTGGCAGGAGCGCGCGGCTCACGAACACGCAGCTCGTCGCCGAAAGAACAAAACACTGATTTGTTTTTCTGTTGATTTTCATTTTCTTTCTTTTGAACTGACGAGAAGGAAGGGGGCGACATGAAATTGGAGAGAGCAGGAGAAACACGCGTTGAATGCTGCGCTGAAGTTTGAGAAGTTGGTCTCTTTAGAGGGTCGAGTGAAGGAGACTGCGTCTGTGGAGAGGATTCGATGCACTGTTTTAAATTACGGGTCGATCGTGACGTGTAATTCCAAACCTAGTTGGTCAGCGTTTGCTTGTGTGAAGGTCAGAGCTCAGATCGGAGAGAAAGACCTGCTTTAACTCTTTGTCCACTATGGTGTTTAGATTAGGATGCTTTATCTAAACCCTCATGGTTGATAATCTGTTGTTCCTCTGCTTTTCCTCTTGTTCACTTCCATTCAAAAGTTTGGGCTCAGTAAGAATATAATATTTTTTTATCAATAGGGACTCATTAAATTGATCAAAAGTGGCAGTAAAGACATTTATAAAGTTACAAAAGATTCTATTTCAAATAAATGCTGTCCTTTTGAATTTTCTATTCATCAACAACAACAAAAAAAAAGTCTATGCAAAAAATATTAAACAGCACAAATGCATCAAATCAGCATATTAGAATGATTTCTGAAGGATTTTGTTACTCTGAAGACTGGAGTATTGTTGCTGAAAATTCAGCTTCGCATCACGGTAATAAATAATATTTTACAATGCATTTCAATAGAAAACTTATACTAAATTGAGATGATATTTACTGTATTTGTACTTTCAAATAAATGCAGCTTCAGTGAGCATAGGAAACTTATAAAATCTCATTGATATCAGATCTGGAGTGGTAGTCTGTATCATTATGGTATCTATTTATAACAACATACATTTAACTTACATATATATTTTATTGTATTGAAAGATTTATTAAGAAATGTTAAGACAAAAAAGGAATATCCTTGATGTGTTTTTCCTTTTTGACTTAATATTTCATGTTTCAGATTCAGATGATCGTCTGTTGAATCAGGCTTTTTCTGTGAAACAAAAATTGGTGGCTAGGTTTTTACATTCTTAAAATTATTTTATATAAAAATCTCTCAAGATATATCGCTTTAAGATTCTTAACTCACTAATATTTCTTTTAGTTTATTCATCAAAAATTGAAAGGTCAAATCTAGCATGGGATACAGAATACCATGCACCTGGTTGTGCGCTTCACATTTTAGCAAATGTAGTATATAAAGAAAGTGTGCATACTATATAGTGCAAGTACTGGTTTGTGATTCCATGTTATGATGAATTAATACCTCAGCTGTGGTAAAATCACTGCAACCCACAGTTTCAGATGGCTTGTTGCTTTAATAAAAAATCAGAGGAGACTCAAAAGGAGTCTGTTTGCACTTCAGTTCACTAATATAAAACATGTATCATATGCCATATTCATTTAAACCAAAGGCAACTGAATCACCTTTATCACTGATTAAATTTTAAAAACCTTTTGGATTTTAGCTCTATGCATTTATATCCGAAATCAGCCTGGAAACGATAATAACAAATACCCACACTGTACTTTTGTTAATATGTCAGTGCTTTGTTTTTAATTATATGTTTATGCACTGCATCGTTCATATAGATGTATAGACATATAGACACCATCTGTACAGATCATTCAAGAGGAAACAACTGATGTAACTCAATCCCTTCACACTCACGCTCAAATGAAGCTTTAATTGGATAATTGTATGGCTGGAATTGAAAGAGCTGTAGAAGCTCAGGAAGAGAGAGAATGTCATTATTCAGAGAAAAGAGCTAACCTGGTGGAACATTTTTCTCTTTCAAACCGTTTCCCCACCTCTTTTAACGTTTTTGTATTTTCCTCTTAGCCGAATCCCGCTACAGTGGTATATGATGACCTGTCAGTTTGAATGCTTTAGGAGCGTCAAAGTAAAGGAGCGGTGGAAATTAGGAGAGGGTCTACACAGACATAGTTTGAGGCATCATGCTGAAGCCCTGTTCACACTCTGGTAAATAACATGTCAATCTGTTTTTGACAAGGAATTCATTTTCTTGCTTCCTAAAAATATTGTGCAAATATAAACTGCAGCAGTGCATAAAGCATCATATATATATTAGATTAACTATACGGACATGCTCACAATAGTAACAGTTTCTGGTCTGGTTTTGTCTGGACTGATTGATTGATTGATTTGAATTATTACATCCTAGCGTGTGGGAATAGACAAAAAGAAGAGTGAAAACACTAAAACTAATCTGGTCTTGCTGATATTGACAATAGTGACTATAGACTGTAGATATTGACTATATGACTAGTATCTTATAAGATCATGCAGTTTCCCATTGATCCAATTGATAGAAAGTGCTATTCACTGTGGCTCATGTCACCTGGAAAAATGTCAAATGTTGGCATTTTCATGATAGTTTAGCTTATTTCCACATAATTCTAAACCTTAATATAAAACAAACAAAAAAACATTGTTTATAATAATTAGTATGTATGCTTATCATTATTACGCACACGCTAGCCATCCATTCTTTGCATACAATTTTAATAATTCACTGAATTATACCCAAAGAATATGATGTAAAAACATATACAGTATATCACTATGTGTGTGTGAGTATATAGAGTAGGTACTTGTCTTCTTAATTTCACACAGATTTAATAATTATAGAGTTGTGCTTTATTTAGCTTCTGCTTTAAAAAAGTTAATAATCTGCATTTAGTCAGATAAAGACGTACTTGTGATTTTTGTCTGTACTTGGTTGAAGGTTGGAGTGATCATTTTTTCTGCTATGGTTATGCCATGAATGACCAGAATTAGATTTACACACACACACAGAACAGGTGGTGTCTGGTAGATAGATTTTTTTTTTTAATCATAATCCTGATATTTGTATTGAAGTTCACTTGACCTGTTAAAGATGCTACAGTGAATGGTTCTCTCTCATGCCAGTCATGCTCTGACTCCTGCTCTATGAACACACAGCGATTCTTGTGTTGTGTGTACAGTATCAAACGCAGCCCACGACTGTATTGACACTAGGTGGATTTGAAAAGATATTTGACATGGCTGATGTTAAGGAAAATGTTTATTCATTCTCTGAACGTCAGCCATAAATCTCAGCTTCATATCATATAAATAAAGATAAAAAAATATATATATATACTAAATAACTGTAAGGATTGGGCCGAGTCGTTCGGATCCATTTGCGATGTTTTATTTACACAACAGATAGACAGGTCAAACTCACAGGCGTTTGGGGTAACGTAGGCAAT
>JAUMHE010000062.1:19123444-19147536 GCA_032359235.1 Enteromius mattozi | reverse complement strand
CTGCACATAAATGTAATTCATAATTCTGCAGACACCAGTTGAACACCATTTGTTTCAGTGTAGAAACGCACATTTGCAATTTTTTCCACATGTTAATGGATTGCAGTGATCCTTGTGCATAGGTAGTTGTGTGTGTGTGTGTTGTGAAAAGCTGTAAAAATGCGAAAATGAAGTCTCAAAATGCAAATGAACATCAATAAATGAACGCGTCACCTGATTCACAAATGCACAGAATCCTTTTTGCATGCGCAATTTATGATATAGTAATGTAGAACAGACCAGTTTTATTCGCAAACATGTCTTTATTTGTACAAATCACTGTACAAGCATTTAATTCTGAATGTCCACATACTCAAATTGAAAGGTATCTGTGTGTTTGTAATAAGAAGCATGCATTAAATTTAAGTAGCGCATGGATAATTGTGTGTGCATCTATTAATCATTCTGAGTCTAAAATCATTCCATACCGTAATGTTAACCTATACAGCCTAAGCCGGAAACAGAATTGATTAGTTCATCTCTCGAGTCTTCAGGTTTGAGTCGTTCATTCTTTTGTCACGTGATCACTTGGCACTTACCGGCTCAGTACCCGAAACAGGTGAATCAATAGGTGGGTTCGAGATGCACTACACTAGCCTGCCACCGGCTGGCGAGAGCAGCCCCTTGCAGTCTGGGGAGTAAAGAGACGGCCGACAGGTCGGACACTTGTTGGTTTCCGTAGTGTGCTGAATCAACGTCATTATGGCAGACCACGTGATTTTTGCCTTGATCGTAGCGGATATATTTACCATATCGCCTAATCTTCATTTTCATCATTAATGTTTTGTTTGAACATCAGATATTCGATATAAAGATGATTACATACAGGAACTTTTTAAAGAAAAAACACACAGCACACGTCGTGCTTGTCGCCACATAATCTGACCAATGAGAATAAAGTGTGCCGTCATCAAGGCTTTCGCAGCCGATTTTGAGCAACTGCAGTGCCTGACCTCTGCGACTGCTCTCGTTTTGCTCTCACGGTACTTTGATGGCACATGTGATTGAAAGGCGGCTGCAGCGGTGATCAAAGTCGGACAAATGATCTTGCCAGAATGCATTGTTTTGTAAGGCGGCAGCCGATTTCTTACGGCGCCGCATGAAGTCGAACGCACCTAATAATTCCAATACAGAAACTATAGGATGTTGCGCAAATGCGCATGCGTGACTGAACGAATCACTCCCACGAGACGACTCGTTCTTCCCGAGTCACATTAAAGATTTGTTCAAAATGAACGAATCGTTCAAGAACGACCCATCACTATTGAAAACAAAGCCCCAAGACAGTCAGTGACCATTCGCTGATTCTGAACACATACTGAAGTATACTTTAAAGACTTGTGCACTCAGCTGTTTGTGAAATGGAGTTTTGTGCTCGCTTATCCTACCTCCATAATATATTCATATTTGCGATGTAACGTATCTGAATGCTAAACTATTATTTATGATGTAAACTATAGGCTTGTACTTCAGTCGCGTTCTAACAGTGACACAGAGACGAGTGCACTGAAGTTTGCTTCACTGTATTTTATTTTGATAAAGTACCAAGTGCGCTGTCAAGTTAACAATGCTGGAAATGATGTGTGTGTGCGTGTGTGTGCGTGTGTGTGCGCGCGCACCGACGCGATCACTTCAACTGTATCCTTACCAGCAGAATCAACTTTAAACACTGTCTTAATAATGATGCATCACTGTATAGAGGTCTGCTTTTATTTGTGTGTGCTCATAATGAAAACAAAACATGCTTTTATAAAACACAAAACAGATAGGAAGTTGCTTTCTGCCATTTGAGTTTCTAAAATGTATTTTAGTTATTTTAGTTTTAGTATGTGCTTTTGACAGTTTTATTATTATTACTTTTATATACGTTTACTGAATGACTGATGCATTTTAATTTGAGCAAATGTAGTACTTATTATTTAATATTAATATTTAATATTAGTAAATAATATTTAATATTATCTAATATTTCAGTAAATTTTTGTTTAAATTCAGTAATTGATTTTACGCAGTTTTAGTTATCAACACGAGTTCTGGGTATAGTCATTAGGGGGTAACCTAAATGCTTCTTTCACCGTGATCACCATGTCATCCTTTCTCTCTCTCCGATAGCCATGAAGAACTTAACATTCCAGATCACGCCAGACTCCAACAAAGACAGCGAGAGCATACAGATGGGTCGAGACCTCAAACTTTCCTGCCACGTTGACGCTCAGCCTCAGGACAAGGTGAACTACACCTGGTACAAGAACGGAGCTCTCATCTACCCCACCGACAGCCTCATTGTGCTACGCAGTGACCCAGACATGCCGCCCGGTACCAGCAGCCTGGAAATCGTAGACATGAAGTTCAGAGATCAGGCCACCTACAGCTGCGTAGCCAACTTCCCCGGGAGCAGTGTTCCTGAACTGAGAGTGGACGTGAACATCACGCAGAGCAGCGGTGAGACACTGATCGTAATACTAAAGACGTGCAGAGTTTGAGGCCCTCTCTTGTGCTCGTACTGTGAAGTGGCCCTTTGATCCGACTCCTTCTGCTCGTTGCTGATGATGTTGTTTGCTTATTAAAATAGAATTATCTTTGCTCACAAACATGAAAGATCCTATGAAAGTGTTGTTTTCTTTCCAGTGTTTCCTGTGGTCCAAATAGACTTTCATTCTGTCTCTTTATCACTCTATCATTCCATCTAACATTATATCTACCAATCAGCCAATCTATCTATCTGTCTGCCTGTCTGTCGTTCTACCATTCTATCTATCTATCTAGCAAACATAAAATTAAATTTAAAACATGCTTTTTTTAATGATATAAAATATTACGTTTTGTGCCGTCTTTAAAGATTTTTATTTGAACAACAACAGAAAGAAACCACTATTTAGCACACGTTTCCACATATATAGCGCTTTGTACAGCATGACGTTTATTGAATAGTTTTTCAGCTATCTGAGATGTTAAACTTATGCCTTGTGGATAAACAGTGATAATGTGGGAGTGACCATTCTGCTGGGTTGATGGTAGTAAACTGTTGAATTCTGGGAAATGCAGACGCCCTCATGCATTTGAGTCCACTCTGATCTGCTCTCTCTCATCTCAGCAGGATGCTATTTTTTCCTGAGTTTCTCCTCTTTTTTTTGTATTTGAAGTTTCAACCTTCTCTGGGGTGACTCTGTTTCTGACTGCAGTACCTAACATGATCAATCGCATCATCTGACAGTCTCTTTATCTCTCGCTTTATGATCTTTCTGTCCTACTGTTTGAAGTCTGTCCATCCTATATGGCCGTTATTTTGACAGTTTTTTCCTTTGTGTTTTGATTTTGGGCCAGGAGGTTTAACACAGTAGTGTCTTAAAAAAGCAGTTGGTTATCTTTTATTATATTATTTTATATTGCGTGACAATTGTCTCTTTTATGCATTGTTAACCTGCCAACTGGCCTTGTTTAGGCAAGATAAAAAGAACTGCAGCATTAGCATCGCAACACAGATTGAGTAATACATTTTTTCTTTTCCTTTTTGCTTGTTTTGTGCAGTTTATATGACAAATAATTTTAAGTTAGTTTATTGATTGAATAAAATACTATTCGCCTTTTTTTTTTTTTTTTTAACTTCTATGAAATCGTCATCTTTTGGTGCTATTTCTTTCATTTTCTTTCATTTTTTTGTACATGTTAGCTAATACCTAATATAATTTAGAGATTTTTAAATGGTCAGACATGCAAAAACAATACATCTCTTGTTTTCCTCTTTTCCAGTCGTTCCTCCTGTTCTGAGTGTGCCAGTTGGAGGGGGTGTGGTCAATGTCAGTGAGGGCGGGGCTGCAGAGCTTGTATGTTTGGTCGATGGTAAGCCACGCCCACCTGTTCTGTGGTCTCGTGCAAACAAGGACCTGCCCATGCCGTCGGGGGATTGGGTGGTGGAGACACGCGATGGACGTTTGCGGCTGACCAATGTGACACGGGACATGATGGGAGCATACCGCTGCCAAACCGCTCCGTACAACGGCCTAAACATCAAACGCAGACAGGCTCAGGTGCAGCTCAATGTGGAGTGTAAGTGTTTTAGGCATTAAACAGTTTTATAGGGAATTACTTTGAAAAGATAGTTTGCCAAACTGCTAAAGCTAGAAGTAGCTACCTACATTGAAATGATTTACAAGTAAGGGGGTGAGTAAATGGCATTTCCCCCATGATCTGCATAAATGATCACATTCTTAGCCTCCGGCTTTTTGTTTATGAGTTAATCTGTGAACACTGAAACTGACTGGCAGGCAGCACTTGAAATGACACACTTAAATATACAACCTATATATCTTATATCTATATTATGTTCTATAATAACTCCAGATTATCTTATTTTTAATGAAAATAAAATGTTGACATTTTGGCTGCTTATTTTATGTACACAATCATTCAAATTTTGGGGTCGTATAATTTATTTTAATGTTTTTAAGAATCTTTTTATTTTTATTTATTTATTTTTTTTATTTATTAGAGGCTTCATTTATTTAAATACAGGAATATTGTAAAAAACAAAAGTATTACTATGTAGAAAAACAATTCTATTTTAATATATTTCAATATGTAGTTTTAATAAATTACTGTTGTGGCAAAGTTCAATTTTCAGCACCATTACTTCCTTCAGAAATCATTCTAATATGGTGAATAGCTGCTTAGGAAGCATTTATTATTTTTAATATAAGAAATAAAAAAATAAATAAGAAATAAAAAAGAAGTTATAATATGCATAATATTTTTGTGGAAACTAAAAAAAAAAATCAGTAACATTTAATGAATAGAAAGATAAAAAAAATAGCATTTATGTGAAATAAAATCTTTTGTAGCATAAAATTGTCTTAACTGCACTTTCGATCAATTTAATATATTATTAAAAAAATGAATTTATTGATTTCTTTCAAAAGTTTGACCCCAAAGTTTTGAATGGTAGTGTTTAACATTGTCAAGGTGGATAAAAACTGTTTTTTTCCCTTAAATATCCTGCATCATACCCAAAAGCATGTCTGATTGCAGAAGTGGCTTGTGAACAACAATGCATGTTTACTAAGTTTGCTGACTTATTGTTTTGGTCACTCCCTGTATTGCACAAGACATAGCCAAACTATATAGCACCGTAAATGCTTAAAGGGATTGTTCACCTTTAGTTGACTTGCATACAGTTTTGTTTTTTCAGTGGGGAGCGGCAACTGAAGGTGAACTGTCCCTTCAAAGGATTTAGAGTTAAAAGGTTACCCGAAGTGTTTATAGGTAGTCCCGCTCTAGCCTTTTTGTAATATCACAGAAGGATTTTACTTGTCAGTCGACCAGGCCATTGGGCACATCGCACATTATTTGTCAATTGACACAGTTTGGACACGTCCCAGAGCATCTCAGACAACAGCACTCATGTGCCGGCCTGAGAAAGGACAGCGGTAATGAAGTCTATCGTGAAATTGTCTCGATCGATGGTGTGATTAGATTTGATTTGGAGCCGCACATTCTAATGTGGTTTTAATCTTGATTGTAATGCGATCCACTGACTGAGGATAGATTGAGTCTCCGAACGCACGACCAAATGAGCCAAAGTGACACGCGTTTTCCATTAAGACCCAATTGGCCGTTATCAATGATTTTGATCCTGCTATTTTTAGACGCAGCATTTGAGGGCCGGTGGGAGTGTTAATGCGCTCCGAGTTTTCATAATGCATTATGATGCCCGCGTGGAGCACGTTTTGTAAGTGCCAAACTAAAAAGCCTTGAATTCATTAGCGCTCTAGCTGCGCACAACTGCACAAAAGATAGACGGGCTAAACCCTGAACCACTCAGTGCGCATCAGCCCTTTTCACACGAGCCATTAGCAGAGCAAAGCACTCTGCGCTCTCATAATGGATCCTGTGTTTATTGTGTTGCTTCAAAATGCACCATGTGATTACAGGACGATGCTGAATTTGAGTGCACGTCGGTCCATGCACTGCACAGGATGGTCGTCTGATTGTGAGCATCGCATAATACAGAGAGCTTTTTGGAGATGTGATATTGTGGTCAGGAAAACCGGGCGGTTGGTGGTTCAAGTTCCACAAGGTGCAGGTTGTGAACCAATAACATTGTGAGCAAGGCTCTAAACCTAGTTTATTCTAGGGGAACTGAGGGTGATAGTCCTGCACTAGAAAAAAATAGGATTTGTAAAATTGACTACGAAATAGACATTTCACAGTTACAAAGAAATTATATTAAAGGGTTACTCCACCCCGAAATGAAAATGTTGTCATTAACCACTTTCCCCCAATATCTTTGGAACACAATTTAAGATATTTTGGATGAGAACTGAGAGGTTTGTGAACGTTCCATTGACTGCCAAACAATTACTAAAGTTTGAAAGACGTTGTCTGAATGCTCCACCTGGCATTAGTGGTTCAACCGTAATGTTACGAAGCTAAACAAAAATAACAAGTTTATTAAATGATTCAGCACCGTGAAGTCACCGTAGCTCCATTTTGTACAGCGTCCAATGTACACAGTCAACGCACGCAGTGTTAGACGCAATGGAAAGATACGTCTTGTACTTGTATTTATGCTTTGATTGGCACAAACAGTGTATCTTTCCATTGCGTCTAACACTGAACTGCGTGCGTTGATTGTGTACACCGGATGCTGTCCAAAATGGCGCTATGATGACGTTTTATTTTCTTTTTATACAAAAAGAATTCTCGTCATTTCGCAATGTTAGGGTTTGAACTAGCAGATTGAGCATTCAGACACTGGGTCTCATTCACTAATAATTGCGTAACTTTTTCGTATTTATACGCACATTTAAACTTCTCACGAAAAACTTTCCGTCTAATTCACAAAACGTGCGTACGCACATGAGCTTGTTTTTGAACTTGTTCTTCTGTTAGCGAATTTGGAGTCCTCTAAACGAGTGCCCGTGTGCACGAGGTTAATAGTTTGCATAATACATGCCCAAACCATATAAGGGCTTTCCGCAAAGCGGCACTCGTCCAGAGAAAGACAATTATGGCACCGAAACAAAAGACAAAGAAAAAGAACTTTAACGATAATGAACGTAAGGTTTTGCTGTCAGAGGTGGAAGATAGAAAAATGTGCTATTTAAAAGTGTATCCACTGGCGTAAACTGAAGAGCCATTCATCACTCTCAGCGAACATATCTGTGCGCTCTCTAAAGACTCGCTCTGTCCTTAAAGCTCGCGCCACAATGTCTTAAGCAGTACCAAGTGTGCCATGCCTCCAAACACAAGGTGAGACACAATAATCCCTGTTTATAGGATAGATCAGGTGTTGTTTGGACCACTATGTCCATTTATTTATAGAATTGGACCTCTAATTATACTCAATTATTAATTTTTAATGTGTATTTACTTTTCACCCACCTTGCAAATAACATATCTGATTATGTGAAGGGTTCTTTATACATGCTTATAAGGCCCTGTGTGTACATGATTATTGCGTACATGTGCTACTATAAGTTTATACAGTATTTAGAATAATTTTTAGTAAGAAAGTTTTTGATGAATCGTGATTTATTCATAAAAACGTCCGTACGAATGTTTAGTGAAAGAGACCCAGTGTCTTTCATTCTTTTCTGCTCTTTAACAGTCATAATTGTTTAATCGGACAGTCACAAGCCTCCTGGTTTTCATCCAAAATATCTTAAATTGTGTTCCAAAGACAAACAAAGCTTTTATCACAGAAATGTCTACACCGAACGCGTCAGTTGTTGTGCCGTGCCATAACAGATAAAGTCTGTTTACACTGGACGGGACAAAGCGACCGTTGAAAATCATTTGAAATTTGTGTCAGTACGTCATGAATAGAACACAGCACTAGTTTTCTTTTGGGAATTTGTTGTGCTGCGCTGCATCCAGTATAAACAGCAGAATAGGTTCTATTGTATTTTGTCACGTTGCGCCGCTCACATCCGGTGTAGACACGGTGTAAGTTTGAAATGGCATGGGGGTAAGTGATTAATGACAAAATTTTCATTTTGGGGTGGAGTAACACGTTCGATTAACCATCATGTTGTGATCTGGATCTAGGTTAGAGATGTCAGGATTTAGTGATAAAATAGCACTAAAAATGGTTTGGCCATTTTTGACCCAGAACAGTTTTTCAGCACAGGCAAACTGTAAATGTATTGTGAAATGTACTGAATCATTGTTTTATTTACAACTTAGACGTAATGTGCCTGCTATGCTGGTGAACTCATTTCAGTATCTCTTTAGATTATTTTTATTGATCATATGCTGGTTTGTTATCATATTCTGTTTGACAGGGGTTGTTTCAGTGTGTCTTTTTCCATCTGGCAGACAGCGTTTAGGTAAACGAGTTTGTCTCAGGTGAGCGGAGCATGTCATTGCTCGGCCTGTGATCAATTATGATAAACGATGACAACAGCTACGTGATTTATACTGTTATTAAACAGCGCAGTCTATGAATTTGCACAGCCCATGCATTCAGAGACGAAGTATAAATGCTGTGCAACTGACTTAAACACAATATATCCCAACACATGTAACGCAGAGCATGCTGTGAACAAATTGAAGTTCTTGGGAAGGATTTATGGCCAGAGAGATCCCAGAATGCTGTGTTGCAGCTAAATGAGTGATAGCTTCATTAAGAGCTCGTATGAATCACCCTCTCCCCCACGCATCTAAGTCTATCCTCACATCCTCGGTCCCTTTGTTTCTATCTTCCGTCAATATCGCTGCTGTAACGGGCCCAGCTAATGCGGAGTATTGCAGGATGGAGGCAGTTTAGAGCCTACCGCTGTGCTTCATCCCACGGCAGGTCTGATTTATGAGCCAGGTGGCTCTGCCTGTCTCTCTGGAGCTGGAGACAGGGGGATGCTGTCTAACACCCCATCCTGTCTCTCTGTGTCAGAAGAGACAGACAGCGACTGCCTGAAAATTATCCACGTTTCACTGAGAGGCATCCAGAGGCTAGCAGGGTAAAATCTCGCAAAATCTTGTTAGAAAAAAAAAAAAGATATATTATTTAAATAGTAAAGCATTTCTAGTATTTGTTGCGTGGATATTGATTTAAATAAAATATGATACATTTATATTTAAAATCATGTATATTATTATTTAAAATACTAATACTATGTTTTTAATTTTGGAAAATTAATTGTTTATTTTATTAGTTTATAATATTTGAACACACGCACATGCATGCACACACACACAAACACAATCGCAATGTAGTTCACCCAAAATAGATTTTTTTTCTGAAAATTCAGAAAACACCTTTAGGCCATCCAAAATGTAAAAGAGTTTGTTTCTTAATCAGAAAAGATTTGGAGAAATTTAGCATTACATCACTTGCTCACCAGTGAATCCTTTGCAGTGAATGGGTGCCATTAGAATGAGAGTCCAAACAGCTGATAAAAACATCACAATATTCCACAAGTAATATAAGTAATCCATAAGCTCCATGTTTGGGAACAAATGCACCATTAAACCACATTTTTAATTGTAATTTTTGAATTCAGCTATTTCCTGCTAAAATACAACTCATCTTGTTTAAATCAGGAGAGAAATATGCACAGATCAAGAACAAAGTCTAAAATAGTTTTAAGCAAACATGTTGGTGGATTCTGATTTAAGAGGACAAAAGAGGGTGGACTTTTCACAGCAAGAAGCATTAATATGGATTATAGAAGCCATTAATAATGGGTTTGTTTCATTCAAATACACACCTTTTTACTTCACAAGATGTTAACTGATGGACTGGAGTTCTGTGGATTACTTGTGTATTATTGTGGTGTTTTTATTAGCTATTGGACTCTCATTCTGACGGCACCCATTCACTGCAAAGGACTGAGAGTGTGAGGACAGACTTAGATGCGTGGGGGAGAGGGTGATTCATACAAACTCTTAATAAATTGGTGAGCAAGTTATGTAAAATTTTCAGATCTGTTCCAAAGAAACAAACTCATCTCCATCTTTGACGGAGTACATTTCCATTTTTAGGTGGACTATTGTTTGACTGAATAACTGTGTTCACAAAAGAGCAATACCGATGTGTACTCAGTTTTCCCTTTTCTTTTGCTTTTAATGACCAAGGACACATTATTTTTTATACTTTATTATGTATACAGTATATCTTTTCTCTTGTGTCTTAATTTTAAGTTTGTTTTATTTTCAGGCTCATATTTATCAGTGTTGTTGGGGGGCTGAGGCTCATGATGTTTTTGTTACAGACACGTGTCCGCTCACATGAAACGGATGATTATAGTTTGTTTATGGGAACTGTTGTGTTGTGAAATTAAAATAGTCTGGTGTAAACTTCATTATGGGAATAGATGAGAGAAAATCACCTCTTCCTGTTGAGTTGGATAAATGTTTGGCACAAACTGAGTTGAAATGCAACACTGATGATCGTCCCGTCACAACAAAGGAAATTTATAATGCTTTATACTGTACAGTGTCATCACCACACCTTTTGTTTTTATTGCTTTCTTTACTCATCATGTTTATGTGCTTTAAATGCATTCAGCATTTTTGCATTGTCTACAAATAATCAAGGAGACATATTTTGGAAAAGTCCAACAAAATAATCATATGACCTGTTTTATTAATTTCATCATGCATAACGAATATGCATATATAATATGCAAAATATGCATTTATAAGTTCATGCATTCCATGGGATTTGAACCCATGACCCGGGCGTTGCTAACACCGCTACATTTCTGTTCATGTTCTTTTAAGTTTGCCTAACATTTGAGACATGTCTAATGCATTTTATTTCTGAAAATGAATTCAAAGTAAATACACAAAATCTATTTAAAATTAGTTTTAAAATGCTAAATTATTATGAAAATGTGGGATACAGCCAAATACTTTTTGTTGTTGATAATGAAAATTATTTAATAATTAAAAACAGCTTTTTCTTTTTACTACAAAGAATTGTGCCACTTATGGAGTGGTTTGGCTGGAGCACTACACTAGTTCTCTCCCACGCTGTTTGTTTTCTTTGTCTCAATTCCAAAGCACAAACCAGAGAACCTTGTGGGAATTTTAAATGGGTTTCATTGTGATCATTTTGGCAGTGTTGAATTAGTGTGAACACAAGTCAGTGAAATTACATTTGACCCCGTGTGCTTCCTTTATGCACAGACCTGATCTTGTTTTACCATATCTGGTGCAGATGAAAAATAAAAATAATTTTAGTCTTTATTTAATCAGGTGTATTGTTTAGTTTTTCATCACCATGTGATAAGTTGAACCTCTGACATGACTTTCCTTTTTAAATAAGCCATTCACAAGCCAAATTGCTTCTTTAATCTGACATATTTTTCAAGTGAAACCTTTTATCCATCAGGAATTGGGTGGATCTTGGAAATGTTTGAATGTTATGCTGGATGTCTGTTTCAAAGGATTGTCTATTAAAGACAACCAACAAATTTGTAAATCAGTCAAAAGCTAATAAGGTTTTTAAATGATATTGCCATTGAAAGCATTGAATTCAAGTTCATAGAGTTAATTACACCCTGATGCTTTGTCACAGTTTCTGCACATTATTAGTTACAGTAATGTACTGTTGATGTATGCCTGAGGTGCCATGATGCTAATTTGCAGTCACATCGCTTCATACATGCCGAGTCTCTAACCAGACACTAGTAGACTGTAATTAGTCACTAGCTCTAGCACACTATATAGATTGATTCCGTGCAATTAGCTGAGACAATGTGGACCCCATCATATTGATTCAGGCAGCAGCTTGCAATCTGTCATCTGAACGTCGTCGGCATGTGCGATGGGTTCAAGCGGTGTGTCCTAAGTGCTCTGGTGTGGTTTATTTGGGGCTTTGTTTCCAGTAAAAATCTCAAGAGTGGGCAGTTCAATTACTGTTCTTTTCCTTAAATTGATTTTCGTCCTGTTAGTGAAGAAAAAAACGCTGTTTGAGAACCTTCCTCTGAAAAGGATGTTTTACCAAAACGTCAACTGTGATAGAAGTCAAAATATCATCACAGAAGGCCAAAACAGATGCAACCGATGAAAAATGACTGTAAAGCTATAATTGTACACAAAATAATCACCGAAAAAAAGTAGAAGAAACAAGCAGATGAATACCAGTATGCTACAATAGTCTTTCTTTCTTCACCAGATCCTCCTGTTGTGGATCCAGTCCTGCTGGATGTCCGCTCTCAAACGTTTTCTACAGTCAATCTCCGATGCCTGATTCTCAAGTCCAATCCAAACCGAATAGCCAGCGCCCGCTGGTATCGCAATGGGCTGTCCATCCGAACCCCAACGGTGGACCCTCAAAGCGTCCCTCAGCTCCGGTTCAAACTAGACACCACTAACAACGGCACTTACGAGTGCAGAGTGAGCAATGGAGTTGGGACCTCAACCTGCACCTTCGTTGTGTCTGGTAAGTCGTCAAAAAAATGTATGCATGTTGGGTGCTGTACCTTAGAGAAAAACTTTAACTTTAACTGAAAAGATAGATGGTATTATGTGTGGAGAATTGATCTTCATGCTTTCCTGTAGCTTTGGTCTACTAGTCTTGCTGTAGGAGGGTTAAAAAACTTTGTCAGTAGTCAGAAGTCATATTTTATTTGTCTTGTTATTCCTGTTGTTTGGGCACAAGCAGTCTGGTTTATTCATTTTTGTCTGTGCTATAGAGATCCAGGCCATACCAGTAAAAGTGGCCAGTTACATAAAGTAGTCTTACAAGTTAGTCATCTACAGTAACTTTCGTCTTTAACAAGAATGACATAATTTGAATCTGAAAGTAATATTGATGACCCTTGCTCATTGGTCAGACTAGTTCTTCATAGTCAACTAGTTTGGCCAAGCTGGTCTACTAACCCTAACTATGACAACCAGGATGGTTTACTATGTTAGCCTGAAACTAAAAGCTAGCATAGATGATCAGCTATTTAAAAACGTGGTGATTTATTTCAGCAAATCAGATCTTTCAAATAGTTTCAGTGAATCGTTACAAAAATACTATTTATGCAAGCATTGGTTTGTTAAGATTTGTTAATAAAGGACTTTATATAATATAAGCCTTTAATGAAAAGTTGTTTTCAGTTTTCAGCTGTAGGTTCACAAATGAATTTTTCAGACAGGTTTTGTGAACTTGTTCAACTGAAGAACGATTCATTCAGACATCAAAACTACCCAAAACAGCTTAGATAACCTAAAGACCACGACTGACCAGCTTTGACCAACTAAACCATATGAAACTAGTAAGATTGAGCTGGTTTAAACTGGATTTTCCATCTAGGATTACATATACAGTTCTTCTTGCTTTGCTGGAAAGTGACTAGCATTAAAATGAGAATTAGCATATTTTGTGTGAAAAGTGTCTGTCACTCACCCTTACAGTTGAGTTGCCAGCTTTGTTAGCTACTATGCTAGTTGATGATGTGCTGTAGAAATCTGCCAAGAAAGGCCAGACGGTGATGTGGCACCATACAGTAGACTTCCAAAAGGCCCAGGTGTTTCTGTTCTCTCTGCGGGGGAAAAAATTGGCTGCCGTCTTGCAGACTTGTAAGGTTTTTTCCTTCTCAGTAGGGTCTTATCTTTAGCTTTGCGAACACATGATGACAGCTGAGGAGTCCTAATGCTATCAGCTAGTTGTATGGCCAAACTCTGCTGTAATACTGTAGGCTTAGCTATACAACATATAGTTTTGCTAATATGAGACAAAACCTTAAAGTCTTAAAGTGTTAGTTCACCCAAAAAAGAAAATTCTGTCATTAATTACTCACCCTCATGTCGTTAAAAGCAGTAAGACCTTCATTCATCTTCGGAACACAAATTTAGATACTTTTTGTTGAAATCAGAGACAGAAAACTAAAGTTGAGCCACTGATGTCACATGGACTGTTTTACTGATGCTTTTGCTACGTTGCTGTATCTGAGATCATTTCAGTTGTGTTGCTGTCTATGGAGGGTCAGGTGGCTCTCTGATATCATCAAAAATATCTTCATTTTTGTTCCGAAGATGCATGAAGGTCTTTTGGGTTTGGAACGACATAAGCGTGAGTAATTAATGACAGAATATTCATTTTGGGCTGAACTAACCGTTTTAAGTCGCTGAGGTATCTTTGTAACAATAGCCAAAAATACATTGCATGGGTCAAAATTATTGATTTTTCTTTTATGCCAAAAATCATTATGATATTAAGTAAACATATTCCAAAAAGATATTTTGTAATTTCCCTGCAGTAAATAAATTAAAACTTAATTTTTGATTAGTAATATGCATTGCTAAGAACTTCATTTGGACAGACATATTTTTACCTTTTTTTGCACCCTTTATCTATGTATGATTATGTCAGTCAAATATGGTCCTATCCTAACAAACCATACATCAATGGAAAGTTTAAAAAATTGACCCTTATTACTGGTTTGTTGTGGTCCAGGGTCACATTAGGGTTGCCGCACTGAGAAAATTTCCTCAGCGGTTAATCGGCATGTAACAGCACCGGTAATACCGGTATCACCGTGATGGAGGCGTCGTTTGAGTTTTCCGTCTTTTCCTTCCTTTCCTTCGGTTTTAAATAGCCTGAAAGCACTGTGTACGTTGTATTTTCTCTTTTAGATTTGCAGCAATTCGGCAACAAGCAGTTGTTTGCTTTTAGTTTGTTTGAGTTTCCACTTTTTCTCTCACCTTCCTTTGCTTTTAAATAGCCTAGTGCATTTTACTTTCACTTTTAGGGGAAATTTGACAGCAATTGTTTGAATGAAATTCAAGCAACAACAAAATACAACGCAGAACTTTTATTAACGAAATATAAAATACAAAGTACACAAAGTTTAAATAGTTATACAAAACTAAAAACCAAATAAATGAGAAACATTTTTTTTACCTTCCATTATCACTTAAATTGATGGCAGAAGTCAACAGGCTTTTCAAAATCCAAAATATCTTAACAGGTGCTTTTGCATTTCATTTTGAAACTCTTCCGTCATCGTCTTGTCTGTCTCACCTCCAGTCAGCTTGACTCGCTCTCCTCACGTGATAAATTAAATCTCTGATCTGCTGGCAACTGTCGTTAATTCATTGCGCTACATTTTAGTAGTCACATTCAGTTTTAATTGTCTGTTTTCTTACCGAACGATGGTGTGGGACGGTGTCACGGTTGCCAAGTGGTGTAACCGGTGTTGCTGTTTCACCGCCAACACCATCTATCGCGGCAAGCCTAGGTCACATATGGTAAAAAGAATTGTGTTGCAACATTTAACATTCTATTCTATTCTTATTCTGAATACTATGAAAAGCATTTCTGATTAAATGTACCCCAGCTAACAAAATTATGTTTTCAGAAGATTTCCACTTTAAAAAAGAAATAAATAAAAAATATTTTTGTGCATGTTAGATTGCTACTTAAGTGCATTGTTTTTTCCTCACAAAAATTACTTCAAATATATAATTCATCCAACATCTCTGGCACAAGACAAAATTTGAAAAATATTTATTATTGCAATTCCGTTTGGTGACACTAAATTAAACAGTTCTCATTTAATGAAATGCTTGTCTTTCACTGATGCTCTAGATAATTGGTTCTCACCCGGTGGGTCGTGACCCAATAATGGCTTTTTTTCTGCAATAATAAAATACAATTAACTATGCATACCTAGAATGGCAAACAAATTTACCCCATTATCTTTAATGTAACAGCTATGACTAGAAGCAGAATCACTGCTATTTCAGTTGAATATCCACCATATTTTTAACATATTTTTAACAGTCCATTATGCTGCTTGACAAACTGTTTTTTTTTTCTTATCATATTATTTTAATCCATCAACATAATTATAAACACACTAGTTTGTAGTGCAAAGCATTGCACATTCACAGGAAATAACTTACTTCTGCATTGCAAAATAAGGTGGTTAAGATGGTGGTAGTTTATCTTTATATAGAATTTGACTAATTAGTTCTGCTCTGTTTTGGTTTGTTTGTTCATTTAGCTCAGCCATATAATGCAGAGTTTTACTACGACACTCCAAACCCCATTCGCACCTTGAAGAACAATTATTCCTACATCTTACAATGGACACAGAAAGAGCCCGGCGCTGTCGACAAAATCATCGGCTACTGGATCAATGTCCAACAGGTAAAGCAAACACCCACAGACACCGCAAGCTTCATATTACTTTCTTTCTTTCTTTGTTGGCTCGGTGGGAGGTGGATGAGTAGAATAAGTGTGTTTGTAATAGGAGTCAGGGGAATAGTGTGCTCTATGTAGGGAGCAGACAGCGGATCGATCACTGCTTGTACTGCATTAAAGAGACTCTCAGAACCCCACCGGCCCAACACAAGAACACACAAGCAGCCTGATTGGGTCTGTATTTCATCCCTGCTGAAAAAATCCCCAAAACAAGTCATACACCCTAAGGTGCTCTTTTAAGGAACATGGTCAAGCAGGTCACTACCAGCTTGTAGTCTACAGTATGTGAGCTTGGATTAAAATCGCTAGAAGCCATTCATAGGTCATGTTTCTTCTCTAACAGTGTCACCAATGAAGTAAATTGGCCTTTAGGGTCGATCTCATTGGATGAAAATATTGGTGTTAGCACAAATAAATCACAAATTGAAGCATATTTTTAGCATTCACAAATCTATTGTGTTTGCTTGAGTTCTCGTCCACAGAGATGAATATGTCCTCATTGTGTCCATCAGACTCGACTTTGCCAGATGGGATTGGATGCTCATGTATAGCTAACTTTATTTCACACTCAAGCCGCTGTAATTCACACAGTTCCTGCCTTTTGACCTTCTTCCCTGAGTCAGCAGTGTTGAGGCCGCATGAATATCTGCTTTGCATTTCTGTACATGGTTTAGTGGAGCATTGTCCAAAGTACAGGGTCTGGGTAGTTTGCTAAAAATGTAAATATGTCCCAGTTTCCGCTTTGAGACTCACTGACTGAAAAGGTTTTATCTTCAATGCAGAGGAGGAGATATTTTATATTTAACCCTTCTAACAGTACTCATCAATGTTAACTTTTCCAAACCAAACTAAAATTAAAGTGTAATGTTTCAGTTTTATTAACTGCAAAAGTGTGTTGCAAAATGTACTGTAAACTAAACATTTTAGATTTTACCAGATGTTTCACAGTCAAAATGTTACAAAAGTAATGATTAGGGATATAAATTACTCAACTTTTTTGTCAAAAATACAGGCTGTGATTTACATGATTCATATATAGTGGATTTTGAACAGCTGAAAGAATAATTTTTTTAGCATATTAGGCATACTAATAAGTCTGGATGCAAATAAAAATGGATGCATATTTAAAAACAAAAATCATGAAAACTATATAAATGATATATAATATATATATATATATATATATAAATCATAAATACTAATTAAACTATTATTATATTAAAATAGTACTTTAACATAGTTTAAATACTTTACTTATGTAATTATTTTAAATAAATTACTTTAATAAACAAATAAAAACATTTGTTTAAGACATGCTTCAGGGTCCTTTTACTGTAGATAAAGAAGGAAAGCTGTTTCTTGTGTAATTTATCTGTACTTTTAGTTGTTTATTTTTTAAAAATATTTAAAAAATATTTGTTTCAAAAATAAGCTTGCCGCATACGAGCAGGTTGCTTAGCTTGAAAAATGCACAAATCAATTTTTAGCAACCTTTTTTTGAAACATGAATGCGAAGATATAACACTGTTATGATATGCGCTAACTGTTCTGCAAAAAACATGAACTTTGTCCAGAAACTTACTTAGCTGTCTATACTGTAAAATCTCCTATTCCTAATAAGTATTTTTATGTAATTATGTATTTTCTTGAGAAGCATAACTTAAAACTTGAATATAAGGGTATTTTGTTTCACTGCACTGACAGTTTTTGTGACTTGTTTTTAACTTCCTAACGTAAGAGAAAACATCTGCCAGTGGAGTAACCAACAAAATACACCCATATTAAAGATACATCCTCTGAAAACAAGAATCTTGAATATTTTAACTGGAAAACAAGTCAAAACAGTTAGGCCGCCTTTAATATACAGCATTTAAAAAAAAAAATAATAATAAAATTCTAAATACATAATTTGTGTGTTTTTGCGCTTTTTTAGAACATTGCGTAGTTGTGCTCTAACCCAAATTCTATTAAAAATCAATCACATCAAGCTCATTAAAACACAGAGAGAGCCATTGTGTTTAATCATTTACAGGCAACATTTCGGTGAAATAAACCACATCTTTGAAGCATTTTCTGGAATTCCCTCCACCTCTCACGTGTCCCAGTGGAAATCTGGCCACCCTATGAAACAAACAAACACCCTCTAAACATCTCGGGACGACCCCAGCAGCAATGGCGGTTGGATAGGAGTGTGTCATCTGCGCATCAATTCCTTCCTTTGTGACTCTTCATCAGATTTTTTGATTCCGACGTCCTAATCATCTATTCATAGAAACCTGGCCCAGAGGGGGGCGGCAGGAACGGAAGAGCACCAATGAATTATGGAAGGAGGCAGGAATCAAAGCGAACAGGGAGGGGGAGATTAGCCACTTGTCTTTGTGTGCATGAATAGCTAATCTTCCCCTCTTTAAAACCTTACCTTAAGTTAAGAGTCTACAGGGACCAATGAATTAACATCCTGACTGCAGCAAGCGTGCATTAACTTTTATGAGCGTGTATGTGTGTGGTGGAGAGGGAGACAGATTATAGATGAGCTTCTCAGTAGACTCAGTTGAGTATATGTGCATATTTGATCATAGTAGAATAACAATGAATGTCTGTGTGTGAACAGTGAAATATAGTTCATTCCCTGTGTGTGTGTGTGTGTGTGTGTGTGTGTATCTATACGGTCAGGACCGCTCGTTGGCGTGTTCTTCTGTGTATGAATTTGTCCAAGGTGTGAATGCGCTACGCTGCCTTGCAGTGGTAATGTTGATAAATGTTTTATAGATGTTGCTCTGAGAAATGTAGACAAGAAAGGGAAAAGAGAGAGGGGTAATGAGCTGAAGAAAGCAGTGCCATTGTTTCTCACGGAGACAAGTGTTCAATACAAAGAGTTTCAGTCTCTAACTTTAGAAACGTCTCTTGTTACTCATCTAGTATTGGGACTATCACAAGATATATGTGTGAGAATAGAAAGTAAATTAACAATGTAACAAGCAGATAATATAGAGATATGATAAATCATTAAGTCGTTTTTTTGACAGATGGGAGAGCAGTATTAAGGAAAAAGAATATACTGTCTAAACAAACTGTCAAACATTAATCACTTTTCATTGTACTACACATGCTATGAAACATATCTTGCAACTGTAATTTTCTTTTTTAGTAATTGTTGTTAAGGATTACATTTTTGTCATCAGCTGGAGTGCCCTCAAGCTCCGCCAGAGGGCACCCCATCCAACATACTCACACGGACTCAGTTTCCCATCATGCCTCACTCCTGATTACACACACACACCTGGACTTCATTATCCACTCCCAGTCACTCATTACCTCCTGCATAAAAGCCACATTCAAACAATCATTCTACGCGAAGTCTTGATTTGCTCTGGCATCTTTTTTTAGCGTTATTTCCCGTGTTTGTTTTCCCTGTTTATCGACTGTTTTCTGTGTATCCTGGATTGTGATTGTTTGCTGCCTGCCCCGACATTTGCCTGTGTATCGACCTTGCCTTTTCTTTCTGATTAAACTTTGCATATGGATCCGAACGCATCTGCCACGATCATTACAATTTTTGCCTTTTTACTGCTTGTCACATAAAATAATTAGTAAAAAATCATTTGACTTTTTAATATAAATATTAACTGTAATACTAATACTACTATTACTAAGACTAATTATTACTATTATTATTATTTCCACCTTTTATATCAATCCAGGATGCATAAGAAATCTCATAACAGAGTACAGTTTTATTTTTTAAATAATTGTATTTATGCTTTTGCCTACAGTCATAAAAAAAGAACTAATAATAATAATTATTATTATTATTATTATTTCCACTTTTAAATTGATTTTGGATGCATAAGAAATTTCAAACAACAATAGTTTTATTTTTTAAATAATTTTATCTCTGCTTTTGCCTTCGGTCATAAAAACAGAACTAATAATAATAAAACTAGTAATAGTAATAATAATAATTCTGAATATTATTATTGTTGATGTTGTTGTTATTAATACGGCACATTTTTATATCAATAACATGTTTCAATTAGAAAATAATTTAGTTTAATTGTGTCTTTTGCTTCCTTGAAGAAAACGCCCCTGCTAAGCATACATTTGTGCACTCTTTTTTTCTTTACTCAAAACGTTTTTCTTTACCTCCGTAGCACTTTCATATAACAGGTGCACAGAGCGCTTTCATTTCCTCAGAACTTTTCAAAAGAAAAACAAGAATGTTTCTCTCGTTTTCAGCGATCGCAGGAAACAGCAAGCCTCATTTGTAAAGCTGTGCCGCTTGTTTACCGGTGCGGAAAACCCAGTCCCTCCAGAATAAATGTACACTGAGTAAGATGAGAAACTTTCATTACCGATTATTATTTTGGGCTCATTTTTCGCAGTTCGTTTTTGTTCCCTCAAACTGATGCTAACAAGCTAAACTCCACATTCAGACATTGCACTAAATTTGCTGACAGACGACAAACCCAGTTTCATCTTTTAAACACGCTCTGTGCCATATGTTTCTCAACCACCGGAGACTCAAACAGCTGTCCGCATCCGAACCCGAGCACTGATGACAGACCTCCGATCAGTGGGGTGAACCACCTCAGGAGAGAGAGAGAGAGAGAGAGAGAGAGTGTGTGTCTGAATGCATTTACACATCTTTATTGAGCTGTACCTGCAGGGGGAATCCTGCGGCAAGAGAAGCGCGGTTCACAGGCTTCTGCTCACACCTCGCACACCTGTGATATTACGATAGAGTGAGATCTTACAGCTGTGTGTGTGTGTGTGTTTAGTATATAAAGCCCTGTGCGATTTGATGTAACCCTTTTTGCTAGTTCTTCATGCTTTAATGATTCAGTACCTACCATATTCTTAAAGAGCAGAGATCAAGATCCAGACACATAGACCCACCAAAGCCCAGCAGACCGAGACCTGTTGATCCAACAACTATTTTAATGAGCTGAGAACATGCTGAATGTACATACATAGCTCTTCAGAGTCATGGATTTATTGTGAATTTTGATATCATTTGCTGACTTGAGGTAGTCTTACAACCTGACCTAGACACACATTTTCAGTTGATATTTTCACATGCAAACTTTATTGCAAACCTTAAACAGTTTATTTTAATGTCATTATGCTTAAGTGTTTTGTTATTGCAGTTACGGTATTTATATTTTGGCTTATTCAGAATTGAGTTTATGTGATTTTGTTAACACTTTAGTATAGGGACCAATTCTCACTATTAACAAGCTGCTTATTAGCATGCCTATTAGACATAAAACATACTGTAATATAATAAGAATATAATTACTCTATCAAATGTGACCCTGGACCACAAAACCATTCATAAGTGTCAGTTTTTCAAAACTGGGATTCATACATCATCTGAAAGCTGTAATACATCTGAAAACAAATAAGCTTTCCATTGATTTATGGTTTATTAGGATAGAACAATATTTGGCTGAGATACAACTATTTAATAATCTGGAAAATGAGGGTGAAAAAAAATAGAAAATCACCTTTAAAGTTATCTAAATTAAGTTCTTAGCAATGCATATTACTAATCGAAAATTATGTTTTAATACATTTATGGTAAGAAATTTACAATATATCTTCATGGAACATGATCTTTACTTAATGTCCTAATGATATTTGACAAAAACAGAAAAATCAATCATTATGACCCCATACAATGTATTTTTGACTTGCTACAAATATACCCCGGCAACTTAATGGTGTGTTCACACCAAACGTGAATGTAAGTATTCACACGAGTAGATCACATAATAAGCCAATGAAAAGGTGTGAATAGAGGCAAATTTTGACCAATGTATGTATTTGACCAATTAATGTTTTTTTATACTGTTAGATGACTTGTTCCCTTTATAAAGGTTAAAATATATTCAAATAATATAATAATTTATTTCTGTCTTCACCTCACACACATCTGTCTTTGTCCAGCTTTCAAATGCATTCCAGATATCATTGTTTGCTCTTCAGACAGATTTATCACCCGCAGCGTCTTTAGAGGCAGAGTTGATGCGAGAGAATTAAAGATATCTTTATAGAGAGATGTGTTTATATTTACCCAGCATGCCCTGCTGCAGGTCATCATGTGACAAACCAAATTATGTCTGAACTTTCACTGCTTGACATGCGGTGACCATTGTGACCAGGTCTTTATCAATACAATGATCATTTTTTTCTTGGCACATATGTGTTTCTTGTGTATAAAAAAATCCAAACAAACAAAAAAAAAACAGGTTGATTTGTATTAGTCTGAGAGTTATGACAGAAAAAAGTGACAGTAGCCCCTGGTCTTTTTTTAATGGATATGTGACTTGATGAAGGAGGAGAGCAGAAGTACATGTACAGATGACTGATACTGTACATTACCAGGTGTGTGGAAACAAGAAAAAACAAATAATTGAATGAAAAAAGACATTTGGAAGTGGAAGATTGTGGGAGGTAGAAAGCACAGGTGTGTGAGTACAGGCTTCACATCTGAAGGTTAAATGTCTTTATTAATATAGTGAAACATTCTAATATTTTATTTTTCCACGCTAGGTAAAATGCTAATTTTGTATAGCAAAAAAAATGTTACATTTAATTCAGTTACATGTCTATTTTTGCACTTTTATTTGTTACTATCTGTTGTTTGGCAACAGATGCAATGGAGCTCTCCGATGTGAATATGATAGGAGGGTTTATTAATATTGACAGAATAATCAGCCAATCACAGTGATGACTGTTTGTCTGCTTTGCTATATATATATATTTAGCATATAAGATTTTATATCATATTTAATAATAATTAGTTTCTGTAAAATCAATTATTCTCTCATCTTATCTTTTTTCTTCATTAAGCACTGCCACCCTTCCCTTGAGGAAAACACCCCTGGTCTTTCTCTCTGTGTGTGTGTGTGTGTGTGTGTGTGCAGGATGTGGGTGGTGATTTAGATGAGGAGAGATACACAGAAAATTCCTGTTAACAGAGAAGAGCAGCCAAGCAGAGACAATTTATCTGTGACTTTTACAAGGCACACGTTTGCGCGTGCATGTGTGTGTGTGTGTGTTGGATACGGCTGTTAAGTCTTGGCATGCATTGTGTGGGCTCAAGTGGGTTTAGTGTTGAAGACATGGCGGCACACACTCCATGTTGCCGTGGTGAACAGCCCAGTGACAGGGGTTTACGGTGGCATTTAATTAGACAGATAACAAATGTGTTTGACCCTCACTAGCCAGGTTAACATCACAGCTACGCTTCTACTTCCTGCCTGGAAAAGGGGGAACAAAGCATGAATAGGAAGCTTCACACACACACTTATTCACATGTGTAGTGTTTGAAGGGAATGCTGGCGGGTTTACCTACTGATCTTTTCTCATTCCATTGTGCACTGTTTTCATGGGGCTGCTGCCATGTTTCCCATAATTCCACATGGAAAAGCCTGGACTGCCAGTGTGCCTCTGGCCCTGTGATTACCACACATCCTCTGGGAGTGAGAGCTGACGTGAAACAGCTCACTGCACATTCCTTTCGTCTAATAAGATACAGCTAATAGTGTGAGATATTATCGGTGAAAGTTTGTCAGGTACCAAATATAACTGCAACCTGTTTGTTTGAAAGAATGGAAGAAATCAAAAGCATATCTATTAGCAATAAATATGATGCATTTCTGTTAGCAATATATTTGGCCATTTTCCATATGAAAAAAGTATTTTCAGATATATTTTAAAATCTATTTAAAATGTACAAAAATGGCCAAATATGTTGGTAATATACAAGTGCTGGTCATATAATTAGAATATCTTCTAGTTCTAGTTGATTTATTTCACTGTTTCCTTTCAAGAAGTGAAACTTGTATAATGTATACATTCATTCCACACAGACTGATATATTTCAAGTGTTTATTTCTTTTAA
>JAUMHE010000062.1:19086244-19116621 GCA_032359235.1 Enteromius mattozi | reverse complement strand
CGGCTCGCTCCCCTGACAGCACGCCAAACTCGCTAATCATTTACTCTCAATGAGGAAAGCGTGAACTCTTGAAATGAAACAGGAAGACTTAAGTGTTAATAGTAGGCCTATGGTAATATTATTGAAGTGTTTATTTTGTTTTGTACATAGTAATAGATTTCAGAAAATAAACTGGTATGGTTTTGCAGTTATAGAGCTAATAGAATATTTCAACTCAATATTTTCTGTTTAATTATTTACTCATTTGGGAAATAGCTGTGCAAAACGGGGGTCCTGATCGCTCTGTCAGGGTTTATTCCATTTGGAAATACATAATCACTTATGCAACGCATTCTTGCATTCATGAAAGTTTTTGTTTTTGTGTGTAGATCATGTGTGTGGGTTTGAGGATATTAGGATATGTGGGTTCACTCAAGACCGCGGCGATGTGTTTGACTGGACCAGACAGAACCATCTCACACAGAACCCCAAACGATCGGTTAATACAGGGCCGGATACAGACAGGAGTGGGACGAAAGAAGGTAATAATACACACCAAAATAATGTTTCACAATTCTCTTTATAGAGAATTTTGCCAAGAAAACTGAGAGAAACTTTTATTCTTTTATTTTTTATATTATTTTTTCTGTATGTATTGTTATTATTCATTTTGTGTAATCTTCTGCCCTTTGAGAAACCTTGTGATAACTCATTTTATACTTTTCATCTATAATAAAGGTTACTACATGTACATTGAGACATCGAGGCCGCGTCAAGCTGGGGATCGAGCTCGTCTTCTCTCTCCATTGTACAACGTTACGGCGGCCCGAGGACCAACAGGGACCACCAGAACCCCCTACTGTGTCTCCTTCTACTACCACATGAAAGGAAAACATATTGGTGAGCCTGGTTTGAAACCTGTTTTACTTTGGTTAGCTGATGTTTTACTGCTGTGCTCATAGAGAACTGATTGAATAGCGGAAAGCAGTCTCTATATGACAGGTTGGAGGCTTGTTGATATTTTTTCCTTGAAAAATCTGTGCGTGTACATGCTTCTATCTGTAGTTTGGTTTGTCTGAAAGTGTCGTCCTCTACTGCAGCATTGGGCTGAATCTGTCAGGGAAAGTACGGTGCTTTATGAGTAGCGTTCACTAGAAGGTCAAAGACAATGAAGGACACAGACAGTGAGAGAGAGAGAGAAGTGATGTCATCCACACATCCATTACTTATTTATCGTGACTGTTAAAACATTAAGGTTTGTTTCAAAGTGACATCTGTCTATTCTCTCAGCTCCAAGCAGTGTTGTGTGTGTGTGTGTTTCTTCCTGCCACATTTAAGCTGATAAAGCACATCATTCAGTGCCACACTGTAGTAATTATGGGAGAAAATACATAGCACAACAATATTGGATACAACAGTCAATTTGTAGTTAGATTATCAGTTTTATATACACTACCATTCAAAGGTTTGAGGTCAGTAAGATTTGTTTTTAAGCAATTAATACTTTTATTTATTGGGAATGCATTCAGTTGTCAAGAATGACAGTAAATGCATTTAAAATGTTACAAATGATTCTATTTTTAAATCAATTCTGTTCAAACTTTCTATTAAAGAATCCTTGAAGAAAATGTCATGGTTTTCACAAATTATAATTATACATAATACTATAATTTTGTTAATATGAAGAAATATTTTTGAGCACTAGGTCAGCATATTTTATGATAACATAAAATAAAATAATGTTGTTTTAAATTGAAATAATATTTCACAACATTGCAATTTTTGACTGCATTTTTGATTGAAAAAATAATAAATAAAAATTGCAGTGTTGAGAGACTTCTTTATCTTAACTCTAAACTTTGGATCGATAATGTACAGTATACACTTTCCAGTGTTGAGAGAAATGCAGTATATTATATACTATAAGCAAATATACAAAGTCAAAAGGATTCCTCTTGCCTCATCTTCCATTTTGGGTGTTTTTTTTCCCTCTCGTCACAATGAATTATGGTATCGTCTTCTATGTTAATGAAACATGCGATGCTGCCTTAGGGGCCTTTCACACAGGACATGCTCTAGCATCAGTCTGCGCGACATTTTCATTGTTGTTTAATGGCAACATGCGCTAAGTGGGCACCTGTGACTGTTGCCACTTCATGTCAGGTTAAATCAAGTTCATCTTTTAAAAATGTGCCTTGAGACCTTGTGGTCCATTCCTCTGCACTGTGTTTAGCTGCAAGAACACTTCCTGAGTAAACGGCCACTCAGGATTTGACCAAAAGTAGCTATCTTAAAGTCTGCCCAAAAAGGTAACAAAACCAAACAGACTTCCATTGTGTTTTCCGTCCATACATTTAAGGTAAATGGGAACCAAAACCGTTTAGTTACCAACATTCTTCAAATACCTCAATAAACAATGTCAGAATTTTTATTTTTGGCTGGACTGTGTCTTTAAGATACTGTATCATCTTTTTTTTTTGGGGGGGGGTGGGCTATTCCTTTAAAAAGCAAATCCATGTAAGTCTTACGGTTTCACTTAAAATGTGTTCTAATTAGGCAGCAGGCTATGTTTGGGAGCAGAACCCGTTTGTGAAATGTGTTTGTTTATGCAGGGTGCCATATATGTGTGGGTGGCAGGGATTTACTATAGTTTGAGGACAAAAATGTCCCCGGAAATGAGCTAAATCTGACAAAAGCTCTCTTTTGGGACCTCAAAGGCATAAATGACTCATAAACGCAGTAAATAATGTTGTTCTAAAAATGCAGCGTGCGCAGTGATTTATGGTTGTTTCTGATAGGGTTCAAAGATCTGGCAACCACCTGTTATAGCACACACTCACACACGCAGACTTTAATTGCTCATTAATGTGAGGTCTTTATCACACAAAACTCCTCCAACCAAAAATTTTCGACAGCAGACCAAAAGTTTGTTTTGTTTTTTTTCTGCTGTTGTTGTTTTCTCATTTTTCAGCTTGACAAATAAAGTAACCGAACTTCCTGTTTCCCCTCGCTTTTTATCTGCACTCTCTCTTCAAACTTTATCAGCCCATTAACGGCTCATAAATTGTGCTTCTCTCTCTCTGCCTGTCTGTCTGCTTTGCTTTCCCTCCACCTCGTTCTCTTTACCTGTGAGCTGTCTCCTGTTCTAATGAGACGAGGCCATCTAATTATTTGCCAGTTGCCACTCATGACACGGGCTGGGCTCGTGGTGGGGGGGGTGGCTGGTGAACACACAACGCGCTTCAATCTGTTCGGCTTTCCGAAGGCATTTTGGATTCCCTGCTGCAGGCCTGCACTGTATATTTCAAAGGACATGTTTTATTAATTCCATTGCTATTTAGGAGTCGGAGAGGACAGCAGGTCCTTAATGAAAATTAAAATTGAAAGGCGAACCACATTAATCATGATCAAACTTACCCTAGGGTGCACATGCACATAACCTCATACTCAAGCTGTCTGCTAAAGCTCTCTAACCCATCATATTTGTCTCTGTCTGCTTTAAAACGAGAGTAGGCAGTTTAGCTGTGTTTCTATTTGCTATTAGAGTATTGTAGTGCTAGTATAAACTACTTCTTGTGACCTTTCCTTTACATCTGTGTGCTAAATCAAGTTGGGTGGCGTCACGGTAATCAGATGAGATGTGCTGTTTTCCAAAATGTAGTGGACACTAGACACTTTAGGCTATGTTCATACTTGGCATCACAAACGTCATTGTGAACTGACCTTTCCTATTAACTTCTAAAGCCAAAGCAAGAACCAAATTTTTACTTTTCTTAAATTTGTTTTTTTACTCTCATTCGTTGTTTCTGCAGCACACAGCGCAAGGCTACTGTTACAAAAGACTCCTGCCCTTTGGAGTGATTTTGGATTCCTCTTGATGTGAACGCTTCTTTATAGAGCATTGCATGTAAACTGCATTTTTTAATATATTAATTAAATTAGATTTTAAATAAGCTTTCATTGTTTATATTTTCAGTTTCAGTGTTAGTTTTTTTGTTTGTTTGTTTTTTCTTTCATTTTGGGAGTAAAACTACATATTAAATAACTGAAGAATTAAAATTTTAACTTATTTTATTTCAGATGGTTGCCTAAGCAAAATATCTAATTTGGTCTTTCTTTCTTTCTAATCTGTTTCATTTTTATATTTCAGCCTTATTTTAATTAACAAAAATGTATTTTTTTTTTTATGTGTATGTTTGTGTAAAATATTTAATTCACAACTTCATCCGATTTCATCCAGAGAGCTATTACTGAATAAAGTATTCCGATCAATTCAGTTAAAATATCTATACTAAATAATACATAAAAATAATAATTCAGAAACAAAAACTCAAAGCAGTTTGATAAGATTAAAGTTAATATTTTATCCAGTGTTTATGTATTCCAGTCTTTCAGTAGCTTAGCAACATGCTGCCACAAATAAAGTGTGTTGTTTGTTATTTTTGCATCTGCTTTTATTTCTATCAGGACAATGGTTTGCTGGTCTGGTATCACCAAAACCCCCTAAAACCATCAGAAAAGACTAGCCTAAACAGCTCGACCAGACTGGATGAGCTGGTTTAAAGAGTTGTGGCTGGTGGCAGTGATCTTCTAAAGGCTGAATGTTGGCGTGATTTCTGCTGATTACGGCCTGTGTACGCTAATCTGCTAATCATTAGTCTGTGCATTGGCATGTGGGCGGCACTGTGGGCACAGATGCTAAACTGAGAGGGAGGCACAGCTGGCTCGACTCTCATTACACGAGACGCCCTACTGAGAGACAGACGTCCCTGTTAGTAATCTTAATGTGTAGGACTGTGTTAGCCGCTCTGTGCTGGCCGTAAATTACAACCTCATTAGCAGAATGAGAGTTTAGACTTTTATTTGCGCCACTGTGCTTGCATTAGATTTGATTACATCCCAATTAGCAATTGAAGAGATTAGCTCTGCGTTGGTTATGCCACACTAGCACTGCATTTAACAGAGCTACATCAGCACTTTGACACTTTAGCCTTGTGCTATTTACAGACTTTCCACTTTTCCTTAGAAAGCGGAACATGGGTATAAATGCAGACAACACTACAGATTTTTATCACAGCATGTCTAGTGTTTAGTGTTTGTGTGTGTGTGTGTTTGGAGTATATTCAGTTTTCTGGAGGCTTGTCTCTGTTTGATGGTCCTACAGAAAGAGCTTTGCGTTACTACACAGGATCAATAAATCTTTAGCGAGACAGAGACATTCACTCTCTATATTTCTGGATGGGTTTATTTGATTAGAGGGAGGAGGCATGTATTCGTGTTGTTTTTGATGGCTTGATCATTGGGTTTCTGTGTGCTGTTTTTATTTGATTTTAATTAGCATAAGAATTCATGCAAATTGTTTCTCTTTTAAATGAAATGCTTCATGCATCTTACAAATGTTGTTTCACTGTGTTTTTAACTTTGAGCTCCTCAAATAGCTATTTATTTATTTATTTCCACTTTGTAACGTTGTTTTATCTGTTGTTGTTTTGCTTTAATATATTTTAGTCATTGTATATTAATAATAATAATAATAATAATATTCCTCTTATTTTTATTTTTGTTATATCTATTGTATTTTGTATTTAAATTAAGTGCTTTTAGCCATTATATTTTTAATAATAATAATAAATTATAATTTTTATTTGCTGTTTTTATTTTTTGTTATTTCTATTATATATTTTTTTATATTTTAGTCATTGTATAATAATAAAAATACTAATAATAATATGATATGTAATTTTTATATTTATTGTATTTTGTGTTTGAAATTTAGTCTTTAGTTAATTTATTTTATTAATAATAATTTGCCATTTTTTTTATTTGCTATTTTTATTTTGTTATATCTGTAGTATTTTTATTTTAATATGTTTTAGTCATTGTATAATAATAATAATTTCCTCTTATTTTGTATTTATTTGTTATATCTATTATATTTTTGTATTTAAATTTTATAACAACAACAGCAACAAAAATTTCCTCTTATTTTGTTGTATTTTTGTATTTAAATAAAGTCTGTTTAGTTTTTGTGTTTATTAATATAAGACTAATATAAATATTCTTATTTCCTTTTTATTATTTTTATTTTTATTTATTTTACTTTGAATCAGGTCAAGGATTACGAAGTTCTATTAAACTAATGAACAATACATTAGAATAACAAGCACTCATTATAATGTGTCAGTCTCGGTTTGATGGGTTCTTTTTCGTGTCATTCACCTTCTTCTCCACACTGTAAAGACTAGGCGATCACCCTCTACAATCGCAGTAGTCGGTTCGATTTTTCATCAAGAGCAACACAATAGCATGTTCTCTTAGACCGCAGGTTTATTAGGCTTGAAGTTCATTACAAAGGAGTTCAGCAGCCAGTGGATCCATTAGAGCAGAAGTCAATCACAGCAGCAGTCAGTCCATTAGATCCTTCAGTCATTACAGCTTCAGCGTGTGACCTGCTGCTGTTAGCGGATGACAGGCGCTTCACGAGGTGTTTCGGCAGTTCTTGTCCTTCTTTAGTGATGCACTCACTTTATATGGCACAAGAATGAATGACTTGTTTGTTCAGACTAATTGTTGCATGTTTCAGCTCTCAGAAATACTTGACTCTGATTGGTTAATCATGTCCTTCTGTCAAATATGTAAGGGATAATGTACAGCTAGCTGCTTTCAAGCACTGTTATGTCCATATGATTAACATAGTATTATAGTATTATTAATAATATTTTCTTCTGTTTTATTTTTAATGTAGGTTTTAATAATGTTGTTGTGTGTTTCTGTCAGTTTTATTAGCTTTGTTGTTTTTAGTAAATGGTAACACACAGAACAACGAACAACGAACACTACTTTTATTACACTCTTTATTAATCTTTGTTAATATTAGTTAATGAAAATACAGTCGTTCATTGTTTGTTCATGTAAGTTCACAGTAAATTAACTAATGTTAACTTGTGATTTTAATAATGCATTAGTAAATGTTGACTAAAGGCGGGCGTGCACGGTGCGATTTTTGAGGTCGTACAAGCTCGCATGCGATTTTTTTTGGTTATCGGAGGAAATCGTCTCTTTTCGTGTGGTCGGGGCTCGTATGGTGTGTGAGAAATTACGAGACGAGCAGAGTGCCTTACGAGCACTTCCCAACCTCGCGATCATTTTTAAACATGTCAAAAAACTTCGGGAGCTGTAGGATTGAAAGCGTGACGTGTGTGCTGTTGAACGAGCCGATTTGTTGAGCAAGCTGGAAATGACCAATCAGAAGCTAAAAAAGAAAACCACAGAAGAAGAAAGATGAACATGGCAGCACCACGGAGAATTTGGACTGTCGAGAAAGAGGACAAACTAAGTGATTGCCTCGGAAATCGGCAGGTTTTAAAATCGTGCCGTGTACCACTGCGTCCATAAACAAAGTCACTCGTGACGTGTGCGTGGCCATACGGTCTTCCGACTGTCCGAATCCGCGCCGTGTACGGCCGCCTTAATGAACATTATTGTTAAGCGTCACCACGAAAACTATATTGACAACTAGCTGCAGTATTTAGAGAAAGTGTAACTTAAAGATAAATAAAAAGAATAACATAAATATATTTAAAGAATTTTAATTATGAAAATATTTCATAAAAAAAAAAAAATATATATATATATATATATATATATATATAACACTCATTTCACTTTAATTTATTAATATATAAATATATGCTACATTTTAAATATATTAATATTTTAATATTTTAAAATATATGTTGAAATATTTAAAAAATATATATACATTTAAGTTATTAACTTAACTTAGGTTGCCTAGGCATGTAGCTAAAATATTTAATGAAAGTATAAAGATACGTGAACAGTTTTCCACTAATTGTAGTTTAAACTGAAATGAAACTAAAATGAGAAATGTTTCCCTGAAATCATCATTTCATTTAAAGGGTCATGAAACCCTTTTTTTTTTTGGTTTGAGCAGAGATGTTTGTGTTGCACATCATTGGAGACAATGTTAGACAAAGGTTAATTATTTTATTTCTTTTTTTATGCACTATTTTCATCTTGCAAGTTTAAAATCTACATCGTGTTGACGTCACAATTTGTGACATGACAGAGGACTAAAGTACATGGATAATGCGTAGGTGTCTATTAAATTATTAATGAGTCTGCGTTATCCTATGAAAAGAAACTTGGCTAAATTATTCACAACAGCATGTTAGGGGTGTGACGAGACACTTATCCCACGAGACGAGACACTATCGCGAGGATATCACCAAGTTATGAATGCCACACAATAAGCCTTAAAAGTTATTAAAGGTGCAACAGTGCCTTCATATCAATGTTTTTGATGCAGATTGCAAATGGCTGTACATTTATTTGTGTTTTTAACTCGATGGGAGCAAAATGAAACCGTCTGCAACTGAAGTTATGTTGTCTGTCTCCTCTCTTCCACAAACCACGCTCACTTTTTTAGAGTTTTTTTAAAACTGACCAGTGCTGAAACAGGGGGTTTCATGACCCTTTATTGGAAATTACTGTAAATACTTTCATAAAAGCAAACTCACATGCGTTGAATGTGCTTTAAAACCGCCCAGCTTTCCCGCTCAACCTCCGCCTTCTGCTCATTACAGAGATGAATGAGTGTTTGGATGTGTTTGACCTGTGTCAAGGTTAGCCAATGGCCTCTGCTGCTGGCGTTCTCTGTCAGAGCAGGGGTCCGTTTGAAGCCTTAAGACTTTACTACAGCCTGTCCTTACACACGCAGACACCATTGTGTCTTTAAAGGGTTGGTTAGCTGTTTATTTTCTAAGGTCTTCTCATAAGGGTGATTTTTAAGTGCCTGGCTCATTGTTCACAGTGGTTTTTATGAGTCGAGTGTGTGTAATCACCTTAAAGATGCACCAACACACAATTTGTGTTTGTTTATCAGGCAGCGAGCAGCTCTTCAGTGTGATTGGGGTCATTGAAACATGGCAGACTCTTTTAGTCTGTGCAGTGAGCTAATAGCGAGGTTCTGATACAACACGTCGTTCCTATTACAGGCTCCTGATTTTTCTCAAATTGCTTTGATTGCTGTAAAATCTGTACAGTAATGACACATGCTGACTTTCCATTTAAAAAAAAAAACAGCAGCAAAAATCGTTGTGGTACAGCATGCAGCGACGTGTGTTAATACTTCAGACTGTGTCAAAATCACATTTTTATACTATGTTGCTTTTTAGAAGTTAAAAGTTATATACATTTTTTTTGTGTGTTATAATGACATTACTCAGATATATGAACTTTGACCTTGTACAATACAAATGGCTTTCTAACTCAAAATTAACCATTCATATTGCTACAAAAAAAAGTTTTTGAGCTAAAGGTAAGTCAAAAGGTAATAATGAAACTTGTCACAAGACATGATGTTAAAAGATGTTTCTCAAAAGGTCTCTTCCAGAAAAGAAAGTAGGATGTCCCTGATTTGTAAGTTGCTTTGCTAAATTAATCAGTGTAAATGCAAGAACCAACATTAATGATATTAATGGATTCATTTCTGTAAAATTACTTTAAACTACATGGATTGGGAAAAGTCATATACCAGTAAATAACCAATACACTACTGTTTAAAAGTTAGTTGAAAATCTATTTTAAGTAAATGCTATCCTTACCAACTCCTTTCAAAATGATTAGAAATGTTTCTCGTTTAGCAAATCAGCCTATTAGAATAATTTCGAAAGAGTCATATGACACAGAAGACTGGAGTAATAAGTGCAAAAAAATGAGCTTTTATAAAGTTTTATTGCATTTTTGTGCAGTAAATTCAAATAAATTCAGCTGTGGTAAGCATAAGACACTTCTTTCAATGGTAATGCATATAGTTTTAATTTTGGGTGTCATTATTTGGTCAAACAGGTGATCTCATACAAAAATCATGCCATTGGTCAATGACACATCAAGACAATCTATTATGGAAAACGCCAGTGTTGACTTACAATACTACAATGTATGCAGATAGAGAAAGATCACATAGAAAGCAACATCAGCTTTAAATAAGAATTAGCTGTGTAAGGCTCTATACTGGAGTTATTTAGGCAGCTGTTTGTGGACTGATGTATTGGTGGTCAGTTTCTGCTGATATTGTTCAGACAGCTTTAGACGAGTTTATTAGGATGTGTTTTGTACTTCGAGTGAGCCACTTTGTCACAGTACCATCTGTTTGCTTTGTTAATGTTGCTGTGTGCTGCTGTGTTATTCATTTATATCTGCTGGTCCTGAATAAGTAAAGATGTGAAGCCTGGTTAGTTGGCTGGACTCTGCTTTTATCTTCTGTGTGTGCATGTGATGAGCAGCGTGGAAACTCTGTGGGAGAAAGTTTTGAAACATTAGTGAATAAATATATATGTGTGTTATTGTTCAGAGCCAATGGTTCATTTGAGGCACTACAAAAGCTCTCTCTCTTTCTCTCTCTCTCTCTGTTCCAAAGTGCAACTGAATTATATATTGGTTTCCCTTAAGCACAAAGTCAGAGTAATAATTTAATGCATGAGTCATAAAGGTGCCACTTGGCCTCCCTGCCTTCCATCATCTGTGTGTGTGTGTGTGTGTGTAAGTGTCTGTGACAGATTTCAATGCTGACGTTGATAATAAGCGCTCTAAACCTCCCATAATCACAGTGTTTGTTTGTAAGATGCCTCTGCTTTGTTGTCTGTGGAGAGCTGTGTTTCTGGAGCTGATCTATCACATATCAGTCCCACAGACTGCCTAATAAATATAGATCAATTTATTATGATGTCACATCTTGATTTTCCGGACAAGCAGTTTTAGCAGAGCTTCACTTTTAATGATCTGATGAACGTTTTGTAATTTTCTGGATGTTATTCTAAAGTTATTCCTGTGGTGTGTAGTGTGCATGTTAAACAATAGTCAAATAAGTTTTAACGTTTGAAACATGCAACAGGTCTCACATATTCTCAAATGTATAATGCAAAAATTTCAAATCCTAAAAATAAGATTTGTTCTTATAATAGATTTGTTTGTAGATTTTATTTCATATTTCAAATTATGCCAGTGCATTCTGCAGAAAAAAACAAACAAAACTTTCACTTTTTTCAATTTACCAGTGTTCTGCGGTGTTGATAATCGGTTGCATTACAATAGTTATGTACTGTATTTGACCTTATTTGTGGCGGTAGTAAAGTCAGGCTTTGTGCAATCCCTCAGAGAAATGCTAATCTACTCACACCAGCAGCGGGTCAAAGGGATCTTATTACAGGAGAAGCAATGATCTGTCATAATTTGTCAAGTCCTGAGTTTGCCCTAATTCACTGATCCTGATGGACCTTGATCTCCAGTAATTGTCTCAATCCCACACACCTATCTACTTCTTTTTCTGAGGTGAAAAAAGAACATGCGATTGTTGGCACTAATTTTTTTGCTTGTCAGAAATAATTTTATCTATTGCATATCGAAAGTCCAGTCTGATTGATTGGGATTGTAAAAATTCTCGAATAACTGATCTACTGTTTTCTGTGCTGTTGTGATTTGTAAGTACATGTGTAAATTGAGGCTTTGTTTGATTTAAGAAATGTAACGCTTTTCTCATTTGTCATCATAAAGTTCTATTATGATTTAATTTGCATTGTTATGGCCAGACTAGACTGTAAAGTGATAGTCAATAGTCTGCAGCCCAGGTGAAAGTGTCACTGTTTCCTGTGTGTCTACAGGTACTCTCAATGTTCTGATGAGGGTGAAGAGCATTGCCACTGTGGATTCAGCCGTCTGGACTCTCTCTGGTGAGCAGGGGCCTGAATGGAGGAAGGCAGATGCTGAGATCTATCCGAGCGGACCCTTCCAGGTGCGTGCTTGAGAGTTTGTATGCAAACACATTGTATGATGTGTGTGTGTTGTGCATGTAAATATATTTTCTATGGCACACGTGTGGACAGGCTGCAGGGCTGGGGGATATATCAAATATTTCTGACACGTGCATGATGCTTCTACTGGCGAGATATAAAATAAGCATTATTGTTATTTGGATATCAGGTTTCCTCTCATTGTGTCATTAGACTAGTTTTATAATTTTTCCTGAAAGAGTAAAGAGTTTTTAAGTTGGATTCAGTTAATTGAATCACGTCAAACTGTCCATTTCATTGAATTGATTTAAAACTGATTCAGTGATCACAAGCAGCAGCTCAAACTTTTAGAGCTGATTCATTTGAATTAGTTCTGTAAATCACTTGAAACTTCGATTCATTGATAATTTAGGTAGTTTCAATGTCACATTTTACATATGAAAAGCTCTTTTCCAAAATGTGATAAACGCCAAATTTAAAAAAAAGAGTTTATCTAGTACAGATGCACTTTAGTTGAAGTGATGCTTTAGTTTTAATGCAATTATAGTAATTGCATTGAGATACAGTATATATAGATTTTAGTTATTTTGTGCAGTTCTAGTTGGCAGGTGTGCTATGTCTGTATGCGTGTGTGTGTGTGTGTGTGTGGTTAGGGGGTCTGTGGGGGGTGGGAGGTGATTGAGGAAGCGCTGAGTCGTGCTCTACCGCTCTCCTCTGGACCTGTGTTTCTGCTGAGCTGAGCTCTCAGCACAACAGCTGCAAAAACCAGGAGACGTTTTACTGCTCATCACAGAGGAGAAAAGATGCTAGAGAGAGAAAATGACAAATTGAAAGAGCTTGAAGAGCAGGGCTGAAAAAGAGGAGATTTATACAGGGAAGAAAACTGAGAGAGAAGGGCAGAAAAAGAAACACCACATGCAATAGGATGGAAATGAAGAAAGATAAGTAAGAAGGAAAAAAGAGAGAGTTTACAGGTAAATGGGACACACTTAAGTCTGGCCTCATTGGTCCTGGTTCTGTCAGATTATTTTAGCCCCAATCTTTCCTGCTTAAAGACAACAAGAAATTGCATTTGACTTTCATAATGGCACAAATTTTCAGGTGAAATTGAATATTCAGAAGGAAATAATGTAGGACAGGGCTGGTTTTTTGTCCTTTGGGATTTGATTGGATCAGGAAATATAGGCTGTGTTATTATTTATTAATATTCTTTGGTCTCACCCATGTGGATTACAGCAGAAAAACGTTGTTGCATTGGTGGACAACGTTATTAGATTTTGGTGAAGATTAGTAAAACATTTAGAGCAATATGAAGTGATGAATCATGCACAGTTAGAGTAGGAACAAGTCAGAAAGAAATCAAAATAAACTTTTCTTTTCTTTTCTTTTTTTCCCCCTTTTTTCAGTTTTATTGTAGTATTATCACTAAATATATTCATTTGATGTATTTCTTTGTTTTTTTATTTTAGTCATAGTAATTTCTGTGTTTTTGACACATATAGTTTGTAATTGTATATAGTTTTATCTTAGTACATCAATTTAAATGTGAAATGTTGCCTTGGTAACTAGCTTTATTGTTTTATTTATATAATTTTTTAGATTTTTTTTTACATGGTGTTTATTTTTTGGCAGAAATCCTCCATTCGGGTACGTAATTCCTCTATTTTTCTAGTAGAATACTCTGTTTCTGTTTCAGATAATTGAATAGGGTCAACAGAAAATTTAAATAGGTTACATTTAGATTTTATTTTGGCCAAATCTGTTCTCACCTCTCACTTTTCACTTGCCTTCTAGAGTGGGAAAAACTGGTATTTTTGCTTCTTTTTCCTCACAGTTATTTTTTTGAAAAAACAGTTGTTAGCCTCGCTCCTCTCTCTGTGCTGTCTCTTTCATTTCACTCAGTAATGCCACGTATTTGACACTTGAAGACGTAAATAGATCCTCACCTCTCATCCAGGCCCCAGTTGGCCTCCATCAATCGATGCTAAAGACCCATCCAGGCGTTCCTGGACAGTAGCACTTGACAAGTCCGGCAGACAGCCGTGTTTCTGCGCTGTCTGTTTGTTTGCTCTGTTCTCATCTCTTTGTTCCTCCATTGACTCTTGCCGTGTGGATCGAGTGACTGCGGAGGCTTGCCGAGATAAATTAGCATCATTTTCCCACAGAATCTCAGAGCAAAAGGAAGTATGTCTTTGCATCGTTGCATGAGGCGCCTCACCCATCGCTAAGCCTGATGGATCAAGCAGAATCACAACAGCGTTACTTTATCCGAAAGCTTTACTCGACTGTGTGAATCCATTACACGGGCAGCATGTTTGAGGTTAAACTGAGCAGGATTGATAGTTGGGGTTTTTACAAAGATCTAACAGACCTCACAGCATTAGAGGAGCTCTGGTTTGTTACAATTGAGAACTGGATCTTAATTTTCCTTTGTATTCTGAATTATTTTCTTGTTTAACTGTAACATTACACATTTCAAATTTAATTTCCATATAGACACACACTGGTGTCCTGAACTAGAAAAAATTATAATTTATTTTACAGCTCAATGTACGTATACAGTATAACGTCATTAAAATTGTTGTTACTTTTTGTTGTATTAATGAAACTCATTTTAATTAAAGGTGCCATAGAATACAATATTTTTAATTGTTCTCTGATATCTACATTGAAGGTAGAAACGGTTTTACATGTGCATTTACAAACCTAGGATTTCTCCCTAGAATTAAATGGTCTGTTATTGGCTTATTTGGAAGGGCTCATTTCAGTACTCACACAGCAGGAAACACAGGGAGAAAAACAAAACATTTCAATACTATTATATTATATTATATTATACTGTAAATAAAATGCGGGCATCAGGAGCCGCTATTAATATGTTGGACACTGAAACTGCTTTCAAATGCAAGATTGCTTTTTACTTTCACTTTCGCTTTCGAGATTCACGATCGCACATACTCTGTTTATACTAATGACCGTCAATACTTACCAGACAATATACAAGATCAGATGCTTGTCAGTGGTGCTCAGAATCTGTAAATCATTCGCCATCCTCCTCAGTCATCTGTCTTTACTCTGTTTATGTGGTAAGTTAAATCTTATGTACTGTAAAGTAACAGGCTACTGCTAGCAAGCTAACCATGTCCCTTTAGTGGCTCACGTTATTTTATTATAATGCGTTATTTGCTTTCTGTGCCTTTTCGAATACAGACAGCAACTCATCCCTGCACTTCACATCCCCTGCACAGCCTGGAACATAATGTTTATTTCAGTGATCTGCCATTTTTACTACTGTCCTCGGTGGTTTCTTCACAACACCTGCAGAACTTCTGATGGTCCGGCTGGCAGCTGGCCTTGTACATGGGCGCGTATACATATGCAAATATTGGGGGCGTAACTATTATTGATTCAGACTGTTACATCACAGTCAGTCTTATGTTCAGATTCACCTATTTTTCAGTGGTGTTTTTTATTCATTAGCTTTACACAAGAAGGAGGAAACAGGTGTTTGAGGCTCACGGTATGTACTTTACATGTACAGAACTCTTATTATTCAACTATGCCAAGATAAATACAGTTTTGCATTCTATGGCACCTTTGAGACCCAGTTGATTAAAATATGAATAAAAATTTAGAATCTAAAAACCATTTTAGAATTATTGAAAAAAAAGGGTTAGAGTTAAAAAAAAATACTTTTTCTCTAACAAAATACAAAATATTTCTGTTTTGAATAAACACCGTTCCTTTAAACTTTTTATTCATATTTATTCCTTGTTTTATATATTGCATATATTACATTACATTTCATGTAAATTGGAATGTAATTCTTATTGAACATTTCTAGTTCTGTCTGTCTTACATTTTGTAACATCTGCATGCAACCTCTTTTAATATAAAAAGCACTTAGTACAACAACAGCAAGAAAAGATTCAAAGATTCTAAAAGATTCTTTATATTTTTTGATGTCTTCTCATTGATCAGCAGCCACATATGCTCAATGTTCTGTGTCAGACAGGCTGGACGTGGGCTGCTGAGAGAGGATTCGAAGGACTTTACACATGGGGTCGCGTTTTAGCACTCGTTACTTTTTCATGCCACGTTATAGAAGATAAAAGACACCGTAATCTTTAACGGCAGGGGAACGCACAGTCCGTTTAAAACCTGGAAGATTACAGCCATGGACAAATCAAACGTGATTGAAAGAAAAGCTTCGATGAATATTATTATCATCACCCTACCTCCCTATATAAAATTAGTCTAGTCTGTGTAGGTCTTTTTCCAAATGCTTTTTAAACCCTTCAGTTTACGGAACTAATATGGAAATCAGGGCAGGAAAATCTGTGTGTGTGTGTTTTTTTTTTTTTTTTTTTTTTTGTATGTGTAATTTTTTTTCTTACATTCATAAACTCTGCTGATGATGTGGCCCCGGGCTTGTGCTCCTCTGGTGTATGTTTGATTGCTCCCCATCTATGACACAGTTTCAAATAGCAGTTAAGGCCAGTTGGTGCTGTACGTGTGATGGCCCAGTATAGCTGTTCTCTTTTATAGAGCTCTTAAATGCCACCTGCCTGGTACTAGGCTGTTTAACACAACTATAAACGATTACTACCACAGTCTCAGTAGAATACACTTTATAAATGCTTTTTAAACTTTATATCCTGCAGTTTAGTAGAATTTTTACTCCACTTATGCCAGTCAAGGTTTCTGGCAGCAACAGACATTGTCTGTATTTAACTTAAATTATAAATATAATTTAAACATCTACTAACACTAATGACTAAACTCTATCAAAAACCACAACATTTATTAAAGAGAGTTGACACAACCTAATTTTTTTATCTAGGAGGTTTTTGAATGTTTTATAAGCTGCACTTATTTGATCAAAATAAATATATAAATACCTTTTAAAATAACTGTGTTTTATATAAAAATGCAATTTATTTTCAGCATCATTACTCTTCAGTGTCACATGAAGCTTTAGAAGTCATTCTAATATGCTGATTTACTGCTGATTTAAAAATGGAATTTTTTGTAACATTATAAATGTTACTTCAGTTTAATGCATCCTTGTGTAATAACAGGATTCATTTCTATAAATAAATTCATAGATCTTAATATAACAACTTTTTGCAGGTGGTTTCTTTTAAGTTGGATGAGTAGGGAACCCCTAGCGATAGAATTATCAACGTAATTAAATCCACACGCAACAATTTTGATAGCATCTTTTGCAAAAGCACAGCACTACAGAAAATGTCAAAATCTACTCTGAAGTCTACAGTTTATCTAACATGTCTCTAAACTTCTTTTTTCCGTATCTTAATGGAAAAGGTCACTACAGGCAGTAGCGTTTTATACAGTCGTGTGAAAGATGCCAGCGGGGAAACAAGATGATGACAAAAGCGCAGGAGCTTTACAAAGGAAGAGTTCAGGGAGCAAGGGAGGGCTGGTAATTAGCTTTGCTTAATTATGATTTTCTGAAAAGATTGAGAGAAGAGCAGAGAAAAGCGTCCACTCTGTGAGCGCTGATCCATTTTCACACAGCCCTTTAAGCTCTTTCCTCATCATCTCCTCTTTTCTCTTTATCCTCTTTATCACTCGCTGGTTTCTCCACTGATGCTCTCAGCTCTTTGTCGTGTTTGTTATCCATTAACCTCTCCTCTCTGTGTGCTGGAAATTTCCCATCACTCTCACCTCTCGCCTCTCTGCTAGCACTGCTCTCAATAGTGATCGCTTCAGGAAATTCACCGGACTGTGAGTCTCCGTTACAGCAAGTGTTCTGGAACTCTTCCTTCCGTGTTCAGTGGAGTATGTATTTTATATATTTTTTAATTGTTTCTTTTTGACAGTGATGAAATAAATGGAGAAAAGGAGAGTGTCTCAAACTGTGCTCAGATTTGTAGTCTGAAATCAAAGTCAAGAATGAACGTAAATCTTAATTATTATATGAAAAAATATCTTTTTGTCTGTCACTGATATTTAGCTACTGGTCAGAAATTTGGAATAATTATTACTTTTAGAAACACTTTTTAAAGTAATAGCTTACCAAGGCTGCATTTATATTTATATATATATATATATATATATATATGCGGTAAAAATTTTAAATGGTAAAATGTTATTACAAACTATTTTATATTTCAGTAGATTTTAACATGCAATTAATTTCTGTGATGCAAAGGTGAATTTTCAGCTTCATTCCTTCAGTTTTCAATTTCACATGAAATAATGAACTTATAATTATCAGTGTTGACAATGTTAGTAGTTATTGACAGTATTGGTAGTTATTACCAGTATTTTGAAGAACTTTAAATATATTATGATCAAAAGAACAGCATTTATTTGAAATATGAATCATTTGTAGCAGTCCAAAAGTCTTTATTTTCGCTTTTGAAAATCTTAATTACTCCAAACTATTGAACATTCTGATCAATCTAGGGTTTTTACATAATATGATTTTTTTATTAACTTTTTTTTCTTTTTTGTCGTCGTCGTCTTTTTTTGGACTCCTTGTTTGAAAGTTGCTTTAGATAAATATGCAAAAATCTGCTTAAAAAATAAAAAAAAAATAACCAAAAAGTTGCTATTCAATGAAAATAGTAAGCAAAGGTCATTTATATTTCCCTGGTGCTTTCTGAGAAAGCCTCTGGTCGCTGTGTTTGGTCTTTGTATGGAAAAGAGCAGCAGCGATATTCTGTGTAATTTCCCATTTTGCGTTCCGCAAAAGCTAAAGCGGCATAATTTGGTTGAACTGTTTCTTTAAGTTCTGCTTTAGCTCCATCTCTCTCCCGCTCCCACTGCTCTCTATCTCACCCAATCTAATGAACATGGAGCTGGAGAGGCGTCTGCATGCCTACGCCTCTCAGACGCCGTGCATAATTGTTTCTTTCTGTCTCCGCTGGCATCTGAGCTCATGTGTGAGAGGTGAACGGGTTGTCATACTCTTAATGAGCTCAACCCACTAAAGTCAACTGTGCTCTGCCCGTTAGAGGAAGCCATTTGCATTAACGAACAGAGAGGAAACACACATCGCCTCACCTACCAATTACTGCTACAACAGACTATGGCGAGATCCCTTTGTGCATGTTTTGCATGTTTGCGTTTGCCCTTTGAGCATGTTTTTATGCATACAGTGACCTTGTAATTCTGGAAGTGTACTGCAAGTTAAATGCATTCTGTGTGGGTTTGTAATGCATGAATATATATTCAGGTGAGCGGATATGCTTATGGAGCGCTGCTTGACATTGCCCTAATGATGTCGTGTCACCCGGCGTCCACTGTGGCCCCGCAAGCCAATTAGCACAGTCAGAGAGACTGTTTTACACACACAAGACAAATCAAATTACCCATCTGCCCTCATCCCTTGATCCCGCTCAGCCTCTGTTATTTATTCAGAGTCAGTCATTCTTTTGGGCACCGTGGGAGCCCGGGGTGATGCTGCAGGTGTGTGTATGTGTGTGTGTTGTGTTCATAAAAGCACACGGGTCAAGAGTGTGTGCACTTAGCAATGCATGCTGTCTTCACCTGGTCAAGTGTGTGAACAATGCTAAAAAATTTCATTTTTCGGATGAATAAAAACAATAGTCATGCTCTGCTTCAAATCATGTTAAAATAATCATATACAAACCAAAAAAAAACCCCCGCTTTTGGTACACTTTTTTGCCATTGAAATGACTGGGAAAACGTGTTCCAATCAGCCTGAATTCATCTACTAATTATACACTTTAGGTAATAATATGTAGTTTTAAATACTAATACTAGTACTAAGATAATAATATGTTCCATTTAGGGGTTAATATGGAGGTTTTGTACCTTAGGATAATGTCCCACTGGGGCTTTTCTTTCTGAAAGTGTATTTATTAGACCACTGCACTTAAATGCCACCACAATGGGATTTACTTTGTGGTTGGACTTTTGGGGAGCAAGTCACATAAGTTGTAAAGTACCATAAAATAAGGCATTAAGGATATTTAAAAAAACATTTATTTATTTTTGCCAGTTTTAGTTTTTTTTTTTCTAGAATGTATAGTTGTGTTTAATTTCTGCTATATTTTAATAAAACAATTAAATAATGAAAAACACATTTTAGTTAACAATAATAGCCCTGACCTCAATACTCTATCCTGTGCCCATAAAAGCTCTGTCATGCAAAATTGTAATGCAAAAGTTCTTCTAACCTTAAAGCTAAAATAAAAAGCCATTCTGTGAAGTTTGAGAAAGTGTGAATTGCTTTAGATCTGTTATAAGGGACTGTTGGTGGATTAAATGTATTGAATCGCTCTGTTCACTTTTGCTCATTTATACATTTCAATTACTTGTGCGTTAGTCTGCCGGCTGGGGTTTAGAGGTGTGTGTGTGTTTGTCTGGGGAGGGGGTAATTCTGTAAACTCCAGTTAGACTGAACGTAACTCTGACATGGATCTGATTAGGTCTCAGCAGTGAGCTTCAGAGCTGCTGTAATTAAGCTGTCAGTCAAACACAGCTTACATGGGGAGAAAATAAATACCAACAAAGAGTGTGGGAGGAACCTTATTATTATGACTTTATAGGCTAATTTGCATTTTTTCTAACTTACTGTACAAATGTTTAATATAGTACTTTTTTACTGTGTTATTTTTAATGTGCCCTGTAGTGCAAAAAATAAGAAATAAAATTAAATTTTCAGTAGGGTCTCGTGTTATTCAGAACTCAGAATCATATTGAGATGGTGTTCAAATTCCTGTTTAGCTCCTGCTTTTTAAATAAAAAGTCATGAATGTTAGATAATATGAATAAATAAATGTTGAAATTGTTTTATTTTTACTATTAATAGATTCAAACTAATAAATATGTTTTTAATAATTGTTTTTTTTCCCCTGCTATGTGCAGTATGCACACATAATGTCAACAGATTTATGTTTTATTAATGTATCTGAAAATAATAATGTGGATATTTTGGTTTTTGGTCAATTTTGGTCAAATTTAAATCTGTTTTGATTGTCAAGTTAATTGCTTTGACAGCAGTTTGGATAATTGTTTCAAATCAGTTACTATGTACAAAGGAATAAACATGCATAATTACTTAGGACATAAATGATTATCAAATTTTTGTCATAAAGCTTGTTTATGAAAACTTCTGTTCTGCTGAATTTTTGGAATTACAGTTGATAATTTCTATTCCTGGCATCGAGTTATTCAACTTCCTGTGGGATGTGGCAAATTAAATTTAAATCACACTCATAGCTTTTAATGTCAGTCAGCTCTTACGGAGTTTTCTCACTGTTATTGGTGTTGATGGTTGAGTCATGTAAATGATTGTTGCTGATTGTGACATCCCAAACAAAAATGAAATGTTTCTATTAATTTTTATTGTGTGTGTGTGTGTGTGTGTGTGTGTGTTTGATGGGAATAGAAGAAATGTGTCTGTTTTAATGGACTAGCGTGTCTTCAGAGCAAACATGTCACGGACGAGACGGCTGTCTAACTCGCATTTTTCTTTGTCAGGTGGTGTTCGAAGGTATCCGTGGAAACGGCTTTGAGGGAGACATTGCTATCGATGACGTTTCTGTTACCAAGGGGAAATGCAAACAAAAGGATAGCGTGGACAAAACAGGTCTGTACCATCAGTGACACTTCTACAGCACAAAACACCTCTCAGCCTTGATGCTTCAGTAATGAACTTCATTATATCCCTTCATGCAGATGAGTAAGTGACTAAAAGCCACATTACCAGTCAACATGCAGGGGGGTCTTTAAGCAAAGCAAAAGACAAAAGCCTGTGAGTGATAAAACAGCTTTGTGAACTGACCTTAAACCAATCTTATTTAATCATCCATATGTTGTTCCAGGGCTTACTTTCTTGTGTTGAACACAAGTGGAGAACATTTGAAAGTACCATAAACATATCATATAAGAAATCAATACAATCCAAAGATTGAAGTCTTACAAGTCTTAGTAAACGTTCATGAGAAAAACGATGTCAGATTTTGTTAACTGTTCCTTTGAGTTGATTCCTTTCAGTGATTTGGTTGATTCCGTTCACAAAACAGTTCTGGATGATGCATTCATGCTTCAGCCTAACATATGAAATAATAGTCAGGATTATTTTTTTCAGTGCACCAGTTTATTGAACCTTTAGTCTTTAGACTTTGCACATCTTTTGTTAGGCTCACATTAAACAGCAACGTTGCGCATCAAAGTTTTAGTGAAAAAAAAGCTTTCGAGGGTTGGGCGTATCAGTACCCTTTGGGCTGGCCCTGTCTCCCAGGGTCTTTACCAAGATGGCATCTCCTCCTCTGTAGTCACTCACGGTTCAAATCGCTGCGAGCCATTTATGTTCCGGGGGAGCTGAATCTTGCAGCCGACGCGCTCTCAGGACAGCTCACGCTTCCCGGAGAATGGAGACTCCACCCTGGCACGATCCAGCTGATTGGAGTCGATTCAGGGAAGCACAGGTGGACCTGGTTGCACGGATGCACTGGTGCACGGCTGGCCCCGGGGCCTTCTCAAGTATGCCTTTCCCCCAGTGAGCCTCCTAGCACAGACCCTGTGCAAGATCAGGGAGGATCAGGAGCAGGTTCTGCTGGTTGCTCCGTTCTGGCCCACCCGAACCTGGTTCTCGGACCTCATCCTCCTGTCGACAGCAGCTTCCTGGAAGATTCCTCTGAGGAAGGACCTTCTTTCTCAGGGGATGGGCACAGTCTGGCACTCGCGTCCCGATCTGTGGAACCTGCACATCTGGCTTCTGGACGGGACTCGGTAGTTCTCGCTGGCCTTCCGCAGGCCGTGGTAGGCACTATCACTCAGGGTAGAGCCCCCTCTACGAGGCAGGCCTGTGCCCTGAAGTGGGGTCTGTTCGCTGACTGGTCTTCCTCTCACCGACTACGAAGAGTTCCCTTAGAGCCGCTCGATGCAGTTGAGCTCAAGTTTTTATTGTTAAAGACTTTGCTCTTGCTTGCGCTGGCTTCGATGAAGAGGATGGGAGACCTGCAGGAATTCTCGGTCAGCGATTTGTGCCTCGAATTCGGTCTGAATTTGTTTTCCTGAGACCCAGACCTGGTTATATGCCCAAAGTTCCCACCACGCCCTTCAGGATCAGGTGGTGAACTTGCAAGCGCTGCCTTTGGACCCTTGAGTTGCTGTGTCCTGTACGTGCCTTGCACCTTTACGTGGAACGCACCCAGAGTTTTAGGAACTCAGAGCAGCACTTTATCTGCTTTGGAGGTCAGCAGAAGGGGAATGCTGTCTCCAAACAAAGGTTGGCTCGTTGAGTGGTAGATGTCATCATACTAAAGCCAGGGTGAGCCGTGCCCCCTGGGGGTGAGAACCCATTCCACTCAGAGTGTGGCCTCCTCCTGGGCATTGGCGCGTGGCGCCTCTCTAGCAGGGATCTGCAGAGCTGCGGGTTGGGTGACACCCAACACCTTCGCCAGATTTTATAATCTTCGCGTGAATCCCGTGGCCTCCTGTGTTCTGGGTAACATCAGGTAATTCCAGGAGGCCATGGCGGGTGTCGGCTTGCAGCACCATTCCTTCGGGATCCGAGCGCTACATTCCAGTGCTGCCAACAGGTTACATCTGGCTCCTCCGCTGCCCCACAGTTCGAAGTAAGCGGAGTACCTTGAACTGTGCCCGATGGAGGGCTTCCTTCACTCTCCTCGGGCCTGGTGTTCTTCCTCCACGGTTCTTCCACCGTGTTCCCCTTACTCTAGTAAGATCCTCTCGCACGGGCCTAAAAATCTGTGTGCTCTGCCCCCCCCCCCAACTTCTGTATTTCGCATCCCTGCAGGGACCCCTTACCTGGCGCTCAGGGTGTTCACTGTCTGACACGCTATCCCTGCAGCCTGTCAGCATTTTGGCCTCCTACGTAACGCAGTCCGGGTTGTGTCGTTTTCCATAGGGACCCCATGACGTCAGTCAATGACGTAACGTCTCTGTTCCCTCCTTCAGGGAACGAGGGTTACAGACGTAACCGAGACGTTCAGGTTATTTACGAGATGTCAACAAAAGATGAGACATAAACACATAACAGTACCATCGAAAGGTTAAAATAAATAAAACATGTTTATTAACTATTAATTTAGTAACTATTAACTCTTAATTTTGTCTGGAGACCTTAAAATTATATTTAAATCAAAGCTTTGTAGTTTGTATTGAGGCAAAACTTTTTTGTAGTGCAATACAACAATTTAGAAATGAACAAATAAAAGTTTTTTTTTTTTTTTTAAATATACTTCATATCTGATGCATTTTAACATGATTCATTTTTTTTTTGTTATGTATGGATAATCAAGTAAAGCCAAGTTCCTTCATTCGACTAAATGTTCATCATGAAATATTACTAAAAAAATAAAAGCTCTCATCATGTTTACTTTATAAAGATTACATTGCAAAAGACATGAAGTTGGATTTTTTTTTAAATTATTTAAAAAAATTAAATGTTTAAAAAAGTAAAAAGAATCATTAATCAGACAGCAGAATGCATGTAGAAGATTATGCACAAGAGTACATAAGAGTTTTGATCATAATAATTATCAGAAATTAATAATAATTTTTAGAAACTTGTGCAAAAAGAATGAGATTTAAATCAAGTCAAGTCTTTCTGTGATGTTTTCAACAGTGCTTTTTGTTCTTCTTTGAGCTTTTAATAATACAGACAGAATATCAAACGGCATGAGGATGAGTAAATGATGACAGAATTGAATTTTTTACAGCAGGAAGGTTTTAGAGATGAACTGTCAGTGGGTAAGGTGTTGCTGATGGTGGAGGCAGCTGTAGTGGGCTGCAGGGGTTCTGGCCCAGGGCCCAGCTCTGACAGCTCTGGCTTCTTCTCACCTCGTGCAGCCCTCTGATGGTGCGGCAGGCCTCGGGTCTCCTCCTGAATGCTGATCTTGGCAAATGATGGGTGTGAATGCATGCACACAGACAGGAAAAGGCCCAGCGCCAGACACTCTGAGAGAGAGAGAGACAGGGCAGCTGTCCAGAACACCATCCTCCTCAAAACCCACCAGATGAATTGATAAATTATCATTCTCATTACTGTAATGCAGGAAAATATACTGTTTAATTTATGCTCTAGAAATTTTATACAATATAATTTTACTTGTATTATTATAATATAATAACAATATATTAAAAATTAAATTCATATAATTAATTAAATATACTAAAAATTAGTGCTCCTTCAGAAATCATTATAATATTTAATTTGCTGCTCAGTAATAATTTCTTAATTGTTATCAGTGTTGAAAATGGTTGTGCTGTTTAAAATCTTTGTGTAATTCTTTGATGCATAAAAATCTCAAAAGTTCAAAGTATTCCTTTCTTGTTCTTTTGCCTTTATCAAATATGACCTGGACATATATTCATGATATTCATCCAAAAACTAACTTTTTTTTAATGTATACTATCTGCCTGCCTGTCAAATAAAAAAGACAGAAATAAACACTTCTTGGGCCTGCCAGGTGAAAGATTTTGTGGAAACAGTTAAATTGAAAATTGTCAAACACAGATTTCTTTAACATGAGTGCTCCTAGGAAAGAAATCTAACAGCCACCTCAAGCGTCATCTGAGATGTTCCAAAGCATATAACACCAAAACACATTCAGTGTCCATGGCAGGTACTCCTTATCAGCCAACCTTGAAGATAATACAGACACTCCAGCAGAGAGAAGCTCTCCCTGGTACCAGAAAAATAATGAAACTTCAACATTACCCTTTACACAGCATTGTGCTTATTACATCTACAGAGACCTGTAGCAAGACAAAACCAATATATATGTAAAATATCAATATAAATGTAAAGTAAAAATGAATATCAAGAGTATATGAGCAAATAAGACTATATGAATATGACTAGATAATTAAATATGGATGATAATTGAAATAAAAGATGATCGTGGAGACAGATCCAAAAATCATTCTCAGAAACGATAAGATACACAATTAACAAAGAATCATTCAGATCAGAGCAAGAACAATTCATCAAAAATGAAGTATACTATTACAACTAAGAGTACACCAGTAACCGTCCTTAAAAATGACCTCACCAGTGCTTTGTGTCACACAGACTTTTATAGAATCTCTCTTAAATCCTGAATCATCATCACATTTTCAGGGCATAGTGATTTTTGATAGATTGAAGTCTTGACCTTTTTGCTCTGAATATTAAAAATGGCAGAACCCTTATTCTTACACTATGAAACCTGTCAAGAACATGTCCTGGCCACATTTCACATCAAAATCAAGAGAAAGATATATAAGCTGTTTTGGTTTTTTTGTAGGACTAAAAGTTATTTGTGTGTGTGTGTGCACGCAAAACATCTGATTCTTTGGTAACACTTTAGAATAGATAACAGTCAGTAACTATTAACTCTTAATTTGCTGCTTATTAATAGTTAAGCTTAGGTAATGGGTAGAATTAGGTATGTAGAATAAGACATTAATATGTGCTTAGTTAGCACTCATAAATGGCTAATTTTCCAGTTATAAGCATGCTAATAATCAACTTATAGCTGTAACTGTAAAATATAGTGTTACCAAATAGGCTTTATATATTGTAGGAAAATGCCTAAAACATTTAATTTTTCTAATTCTGTTCGGTTAAACAAATTGTTAATGAATTACAGAGTTCACTAAAGAGTTCACTAAATTATCTTAAATTATTGTCATATACATTCTGAGGAGTTCTGTCTAATTAGGTTTCCTTTTCAGTCCAACTGCTTAATTTGCCAGATGGTCTCAGATTTCAAAGCTACATCTCAATTCTTTAAGTCACCTATCATGCCATGTCATTTTTAATAAACATCTAGGATTTAGCAAATTATTTTATATATAATTAAATGATACACCAGCTGTTGACACGTACACCACATAATGAACAAACTGTGTAGTCCCTATTTATTTATATATTTAAGGCATGGTCTATAAAACGGTTCTTTGATTTTAAAGCAAACTGCATTTATTTTTTCTTTCTCGTGCTGCCAAACAAAACAAAAAATGGTCTTCCAAATTGGAAAATTACCTGAAACAGATTCTCCCGCATACAGGCACCACTCTGCGATGCGCCAAAGCATGTGCACTGCCTGCTAGGCATTAGTTTGTTCTGACAATAACACGTACGGACATTTTCATATACCAATCCACCTAGCTCCTACTGCTCCAGCATAATATTTTTTTGATTTTAAATTGTTAAACACCTCAGGAAGCTGTCATTGTAAAGTGAAAAGTAAAAAAAAAATCCATTATTATTTAAAGTTTTAATGTAAGCTTATACATTAGTCTCTGGAGGAGTACTACTCTGCTCTCTCCTCTGTACCTGGGTCGGTATGAACACTGGTGTTATATCACACACACACACACAGCCCACACAGTAAAACCTGTTCATGCCGCCCACAGGTGCTGAGCTGTGCTTACACACAGGATAGTGTAACGTGAGCTGCGTGCGGCGCACCGCAGGGCAGAACAAAAGAGCCAAATTAATGATTAAGATCAATCATTGTGAAAGCTCCCTCACAGAGAGAATATTCCAGCTTTCAGCCGCACGGATTGCTGATAGCTGTTGTTTGTTCGGGGAAAGCTGTGTGTATGCGAGTGTGTGCATGTGTGTGCTGTTAGCTTGCAGGCTGTCTCTGACCCATGAGGCTTTGCTATAGAGGATATGTGCATTCATCAATGAAACTCTTCTCCTCTTTGATTCTTTGATGTTTTTCAGGGTCTTTCCTGTTATGCAGTACATTTGGAACTCTGTGGGTATAACAGACTTCCAGAGGTCTGTTCTGGTTAAGCTCAAAAACTTTCAACAGGTTTGGTATTTACACGATTAATAGGAAGGATGCCTAAAAAGATGGGAATAAGTTCTTGTCTTTGGAACTCAGTTTAAGATCTTTTGGATGAAAACCGGGAGGCTTGTGACTGTCCCATTGACTGCCAAGTAAAGAACACTGTCAAGGTCCAGAAAAGTATGACAACTTCTTCACAATAGTCCATCTGCTGTCAGTGGTTCACTGCTATCAGCGTAACATTATGAAGCTATGAGATTACTTTTTGTGTGGAACGAAACCGAAGCACCATTTTGGAGAGTATCCGCTGGACGCACATAGTGTATGCTCTTCTGTTAAGGTTACAGTTAAACCGCTGATGGGAAATGGACTATTCTGACGATGTCTTTCCTACTTTTCTGGACCTTGACAGTGTTCATTACTTGGCAGTCATTGGGACAGTCAGAAGCCTCATGGTTTTCATCCAAAATATCTTAAATTGTGTGACGAATTAATCTTTTATGAGTTTGGAACGACATGGGGGTAAGTGATTATTGACAGAATTTTTTATTTTAGGGTGGAGTATGCCTTTAAGGAACCAGTTTATGTTTGTTAAGGGATTTTACTAACTGGATGGAAAGTAATTTTGCGCACTCAAGAGTAAAACAATATTCTTAAAAAAACATATTGTGTATACTGTATATCGATTAGTAAAGGAACAAATGAAGAAACATTGGAATAGTTCTTAATTAAATAGCCTTTTTCTAGCTACTAGAGAATATGATTTTCATCTTTAGACATGATGGGGACATGAAAATGCACTGCATAGAATGACCCTGGTCTCCTCTGCTCTCCTCTGGCCTGTTCTGCTCGGGGTGCTGCCCATGGGAGCTCAACCGTGAGCTGTTCCTCCTTTAGAGATGAATGATGATTGGCTCTGACATCCCATGTGTTACTGCGTCCCCATAAATCTCACCATGACTGGGATTTGGCTGTAGGGTGGAAAGGCGGAGCAGGTAGAATGAGAGAAAAGAAGTGTGATTTGAAACAAAGGTGACTTGTTGAATCAGAATTAGAAATCTGAAAACCCCACAACACACATGAAAGATGAGTTTTTAGACATGTTATTAACTAATTTCACTCTCTGTTTGATAATAGGTTATAATATTAAGACTTTTTTTTCATGCAGCCTGTCCACACATCTGTACATCCACTCTCAAAATGACCCGCCTCCTTCAAAAGACCTTGAGAGAGATGTCACGGCTCACACGATCTCGTTCTTTATTGAAAAGGAAGAATAAAAAGCTTTATTATGAATGTATTGATTTCCTGCTAGCCAGAGTAATCCTTGATATAAATTCATATTGATTTTTTTAAATACAATACCTGCTCTTTATTTATTAAACCCATTTTGTTGGCAGCTTGTATGCATAATTAAATGTGCATGTGTATGTGTTATGATTGGAGTCTGTTCTCAAACAACACTGCAGTCATGTTTGGTCCAGCCCTCATCATAATCTCAGGCCATTTCCTGTGAGCTGTGCCGAAAGATATTACTCAACGTTACCTCTGAAGCATAATGACTTGTAATTGTCCTCTCGCAGGTCATCCGTCTTCTGTAGCTCATAGATATTACCGCTTACAGCCTCCGGTTCAGTCATACTGTACGATGATGCCAGCCGCTGTAACCCTGATCCATTATTTCAGTGTCCCACGCTTCTTTGTGCCAAAAACTCTGCAGGAGCACAAAACCATTTCGACAGCATCCCAAGTTCCCTTCTGAAAGGGGTCTGACCCTGTAGCTATTGTGTGGTTAAGGTTAAGAGATGTTTTTCTTTACAAGAGCACTTTATGAAGTACATATTGAGGCAAATTGCCCCATTTTGGATGCTTTGAATTAGATTCGCAATGCTTTAGGCCTTGAAGCAGTCACCTCTCAGCATGTACCACTCTCATTTGTATAGAATGCAAGTCATAGGTCACATTCACTGTCAGAGATAATGTGGACTCTGGGGCAGTACCCTTAAAAAAGATATTAGTTGCATAGAGTACTCACACTGTATGTACCCTTAAAGGGACAGTTCACTCAAAAATTAAAATTCAGTCAGCATTTATGCACCTTTATGTTGTTCCAAAATTGTATGAGTTTCTTTCTTCTGTTAAACACAAAAGAAGATATTGTGAAGAATGCTAATATCCAAACAGTTGATGGTAGCCTCCCATAGTATGGATAACAAATCCTATGAAAGTCAATGGCTACCATCAAGATATTTGGATATTGTGTTCAACAGAAGAAATAAACGTGTTTTGGGTAAGCTGTCCCTTTAAGATTATGAACCTTTATGAACCACTGCCTCAGTGACAAGTTGTTGTGCCCCTAAAAGAAATCCAGAATTGTGTACTATTTTCAGACATTATTAGTCTTAGTACTTAATCCCACATAAAATACTCATCAGTGTTTGGCATGTTACTTTAAAAAAGTAATTAATTATAGTTACTAGTTAACTTCATCATCGTTATAAACATAACTAATTACTAGGGAAAATAACTGTTCTAATGATATGTCAAATAACTTGGATGTTCCCAATATAAATATGTAAAATGAATGAAAAGGACACTAAATAAAATAAATTGTTATAAAACTTTGTACACTAATCTACACTATCTTTTTTGTGACAATGTGAGAGACACCTATCAAATTCAATATATTATTGTAAATATTATCAATTCTCTATGGACACCTTGGGAATAGAATCGCCATAGTATTTGTTTTTAAAAAAGTGAAAGTGAAAGTGAAGTGACTTGTGGCCAGGTATGGTGACCCATACTTGGAATTGGTGCTCTGCATTTAACC
>JAUMHE010000062.1:19042150-19058097 GCA_032359235.1 Enteromius mattozi | reverse complement strand
CCAGCAGCGTATCCAACCCTTTGTCATTTGATTCCAGGGGCAGGTAGATTTGAGTATCATCTGCATAGCAATGAAAGAAATAAATAGAAATAAAATAATAAAGTTTAAAACAATGAATCTATATCTACTCTTTAAGTTAAAAGACCTGGGGAATCTTAAACATTGAATGTTTTATAGTCTGTGCCACAAATAGCTATAACATCTTACAGCACTGGAGAGTCTTTGTTTAGCTGATAAAATGTGCAGGCGGCTGAGAAGAAAGACTTTAATCCCACAAAATAAACAGTCTAATCGATTTTTTACTCCCCCTTGAAATGGCTCCCATGAAGTATACTCATACCTGCTGTATAATCAATCAGCTTCACAATGTGCACTTTGCTTTGCATTTCTGAGAGGATATTGGGTTATGAATAGATTTTAAACTGCGGTCCAATAAAAGCTGGCCTGAGGTTGAAACGCTCACTGATCTGATATCAAGTTCCTGCTGACCGCATGTCACTTCCTGTAGACATGGCTTGTCTGGAACAGGTGTATTACTACATTCTGGCTGTTTATGAAGAACAATGATTAGACAAGGCTTGCAGGTTGTTCTAGCCCTGGAATTTGAATGGCCAATTGATCATTTAGAGCACGGATAGTTGATCATTAATTCTTGTCACAGTCTGTATCATTTCTTTCATCTTTGTTGTATTTTTCAGTCTGTCTGCAAGTTACTTTGATACATTGGTGGATGGTGAAAAGTGACTTTATGAGTGAGTCATTCACTCAAATGATTTGTTCAAAACCACAAATTCATTCTTTGAGTGAGTCATTGAATAATTTATACATATTTATTTTGTAACCAATGCTTGTAACCAGGCAACAACTGCTGCTATGTAGCAGTTATGTTGTATAAAGACACTACTGCACTAATAATCAAGCTTGAAGCAAAGGAAATAAATGTAGTTAATTTCACATGTGAAAGTAGTTTTATCGTACATAATTTACAATGATTTTGTCAAATTATGAAATATGTAAAAATATGAGAATGCATGTTGACAGTACTTAAAATGTTGCCTGTTTAAAATGCTTAAAATTCATTTCCATCAAAAAGTCATATTCTGTGTATATGCATATCCACTGTTAATAAACAAATTGAATTAATGAGTGTGTGTAATAAGTATGTTTTAAAGGAGTTTAATTTCTAAAAGCCCACAGGACCAAAAGTGTTCATAGTTGAAGAAACACCCATTAACAGAGAATCAGTAATTGCATAAAAATCAACAAATTAAGTGACAAGAACAGAAAAAAGTCTGTTGAGAGGGAAAGAAAGAGTCGGACAGAGAACAAAAATCATTATTAACAGCTGCATTTAAAGGTTTCCAAGGTCAGTCAGCAGAGCAACAAAATCCTGTTCACCGCCTCCACTCACTAAATTACAACTGCTGGAACGTTTGCTAAAATAATGAATTTCTGCATTTTACTCAGGCTGGTTGAAACCTGCAATTTTTCTCTCACATTTTGGCAAACACTGTCATTACAGTTTTCATTTTTAGATAAAATCGATAATGGGCTTAAACAGGAATTAAAAACTGCTCTTGGTCCCAGTGGAGTAGGACAGACATGAAGGGTTCAATTAGTGTATGATGTTTTTGTACTATTAAAGAAAATAATAATAATAATAATAATGAATCAAAACCATCACGATAAAGTGGAATTATCACTTACCATGTCTCTTATAAGTCACTTATTTTATATATATTTTATGAAAACAAGCGCAGTATGTCAGGTGCATGTCGAATGAAGACATGCATTGCCTAAAGGAATATGAATGTGAATCTTACAACAATAAGCTCTATCTTTTGTCATTGCCCTTGTATGTTTGTACTGTATAATTAAAACACGTAATGCCGAATGCATAAGGTGAATGTGAAAGATTCATGTGTGTCTGCTTTAATGTATGTGTGTGTGTGTGTGTGTGGATGCAGTGAGTGTTTGAGACTGAATCCACAGACAGAGGCTGATAAAAGGATGTATAGAGGACAGGCTGAGTGTGATTGAATGACAGTTTATGCTGCTATGATAAGCCTCATTTATAATGGCTGCCCAAATGGGGCCCCTGGGCCCTCCCGCCTTCAAAAGAGCCCCCATCATTACAGACTGACTGATGACAGGACGAGCCGAACAGACATCATCCTCTTCATTTTAGATTTATGATACGGTGGAGTCACTCATTCTTCTGTCTCCTCTGATGAAGGGAAAGCACATAGATGATATTCATGGAAGGAGCTCAGAATTTCAAGTTACAGAACAAAAGTATCAGGTACTGCTCTACTTGAAACTATACACACTTTCAGACACACAGGAGTAGGCACAGGAATATTTTTAAATATTATTACAATTAAAAAAATATATATATATATTTTTTAATATAATTTACAAATTCAGTTGATTCCTGTGAAGTAGACATCCTTAAAAGCTTTTGACATATTGAAAATAAACCCAATAATATTTGCTGAAATAGTCACTAGTGTGAAAAATGTGACAACTTACCCCAGTATGTATAATATGTAATTTGGCAATATAGGACCTCAATGACCAATTAATTTATGAATAAAGCCGCTGAGTTATCTTATCTAGCTACTTTACAGTGTCACAGTGAGTATTTGTAGGCTCACCTCATCACATAAAAAAATTAATGATTCATGGAGCAACTTGTTTTAATTCACTCACACAGCAAATAACATATTTAATCATGCAGAGAAATGTGTTAATTGCAATGGACAGGCTTTACCGACCCTTTCTGCTATAATCTGACTGTGAGGTTTTGTTCTGTTATATGTCTGTTCTGAGATCAAAGGTTTTGGATGTGTTGTTTGAAAGCACCAATTAACTGCCTCTTTTGTTTTAGAAAATTCCACAATTCCTGTTAGCAAATGAGATTTCTGTTTCTACAAATTCACTCATGCTGCTCAATGCAAATATGTGCTATTGGCCTTAATATGCCTTCACTTAACAACAGAGGACCATGCAAAGCTGTAATTGAAAATGTTTTACACCTAATATTTGTTTAGATTAGTGCTTTTAGCATTTTTATCCACTTTATTTAGCTTCTCATTTTTACTTCAAACAGTATCTTGATTATTCAGCTAATTTAATATCTATCTATCTATCTATCTATCTGTCTGTCTGTCTGTCTGTCTGTCTGTATGTATGTATGTCTGTGATTACAATAATTATCATAATCATGATTCATGATCTTATCTTATGATTGCAGATAACCGAAAAATAAATACTTAATTCAGTTTATTGCACAATACTATGCTAACTGACCTCAAAACACTTGTACCATAGTGCATGATTTGCAAACTAATACATCTTGAAGTTTGTATTACAATCTTGGCTGCATACTTCCAACCTTAGGCTTTGCTTCCAACTTTTAAAATTTTTATACAACTTTCAAGGAAGCCTACATTTTTAAGGAACTGAATTTGAATTCAAAATGCACAACTGGAGCAACAGTTTGAAACAAGAAGTTAATTTGAACCAGCCAACTGAGCAATAACATATTCAGTTTAAAGGAACAAATGAAACATCTGAAAAAACACATCAAAATAATAAAAACAAAAAAAACAAAAAAACCAAAGTAAGACTCCAATATATCAATTATGGTCTTGTTAAGTTAAATGCTGTGTGTTTGTAACAAACAAATGCATTATTTAAGGCATTTTTAACTTTAAAATGTTGCTTCTGGCTAAAAAGTCCTCTATTCATAATTTTGCTTTCTCCAATGAAAAAGTTGTCTCATCTGAATAAGGACAGAAACATGCACAGATCAAGCACTGTTTACAAGTGGCTTGTGGATTTTGATGCAAAAAGAATGGATGTTGGACTATTAGTAATTTTTTGTCTTAAAAACACAGCTTTTGGCTTCACAAGATGTTGAGAAGGACTGGAGACGTGTGGATTACTTATGGATTATTGTGATATTTTTATCAGCTGGTTGGAATCTCATACTGATGGCACCCATTCACTGCAGAGGATCCATTGGTAAGCAAGTGTAATGCTAAATTTCTCCAAATCTGTCCCTATAAAGAAACAAACTCATCTCTGGGAAGGCCTGAGAGGCTGTGTACATTTTTAGCAACACAAGGCCACACATTAAGTTAAGTGAACATTTCTAGCTAGCTTGCAGTGCGGCTCCATGCATGAAGCGACCTGTGGATTGTATGATTATTTGTTGCTTGTCTTCTCTCATACAGTTATGTTTGACACAGTAATTTCACAGCACTGATCAAAAGAGCCGAGAGCTGTTTGTAAGCCTTTAAAGAGACCTCTAACTTTGTTTCTCTCTTTTCTCATTTGCTCAAGCTCCACAAAGGTTGTTCATTAGAAGGCGAATGTTCGTCTCTGGTGTGTGTGATAATCCGTTTGTGTCCGGATTTCATGCCTGCTATCTGTATCTGCCACAAGTCCACCCGCGCTGATTGAGTTGGTGTGGTTAATCAGATCGGAGCCGCTTGTTTACAATGTGTGTTTAATTGAGATAAATGTGATGGATGTCCTCGCTGTGTGAGTGAGATCTGTGTGAAGTGTCTTTAGTCTCTCTGTTATTTAGGACTCTAATCTACATGTACATAGACAACACGCAAAATGGCAACAACTATAAAATGTGGCATTAACCTCTGTGCCACCGTTTATCACTGGGATTAGAGTAATGAGCAGGAATGGAACAAAGTCAGTTCACTCGACAGCCATCTTGGTCACATGTACAGACAATAGTCCATATCTGAAATGTCAAAACTGTTCATCAAGATTATATTTAAAATCAGCAATGTAATCTGATTTCATTGTAGTAGTAGAATTGTTTTAGAATTTTTATGCAATATTTGAATATTTATTTATATGAGCTAATAATAATGAGCTTTTATTCTTTTATTTTCTTTTATAACTTGTCATTGTCTCCCTTTATTTTTTTTTTTTATTTCAGTTTTAGTAATTGTATTAATGAAACTTTTCTTACATTTTGTAAAAAAAAATATTAATTAAAAGTGTTGTTTTGGTATTATGTATAAAATGTTTTTGTATTCATTAATTTTTTAATATAAATTTTAGTAAAATAGTTCCCTTTCAGTTGGTCGCTACGTGTCATGTCGGTGACCGACGAATCGGGATCTCGCCAGAGAGACCAATCTACTTCGAGTGTAACAAAACAAGCCAATGGGCATTGGCATGCACTGATTGCATCCAGCTGCAACTGATCACTGTGTGAGTATAAGTGAGCAGCTGGTGCATGCATCATTTATCGTTTCGCTTCGGAGCCGAGCGGTGGTAAATCACTACTGCGTTACGGCAACAGCAGTGGTGGTCACGGTCTCGCAGCTTATCAAGAAGAGTTTGTGTAGACAGCCACACAAGAGTGTGCGGTGGCCAGCTCGTCTGCATGCTTCAGCACTAAAAGAGCAGTCTCTAAAAGAGCAACACGGGTGATTTTAAAGATGTCGTTTCACCCGTGCGTTCCTGGGTGCGATCACTGCCTCACTTGCCTGGGCGCTCAACACACTGAGGATGCGTCCGTGGATGGTGCATGTGCTCAGTGTGGGGACATGACCATCTTGGAACAGCACAAAAGACTCCACTATATCAAACATGGCGGAGTCCATCTGCCAGTGATCCAGTGTTCGTCCCAGCACCCGGGCAGCACTGCATCCGGTGGTGTCAGAGGTGATTTGAGGATCACAGTGAGGGCTTTCCCAAGAGGGAGTTCTCACTCATCAAGCACTCCGCAGCCGGTGGAGTTGCCGTTGGAGCAGGACGAGCCCTCTGCGAGACAGAGTGTACTGGCCGTTTCCTTTGGTGCTCCTCCTAACGACCAGATGTCAATAACAGCATCGGAGGGCGAGCCCTCTCTCTCCGGGGATGACAACTCAGCTGCATTGCCCCTTCTGGTGTGGTAGCATTGCCCGAGCCAGACCCAGAGATGACGGCTATGCTTTTCCGGGCCGCCAAGAAGGTCGGGCTCGTGTGGAGTCCTCCGCCGCATCCCGAACCTTCAAGGCTGGATGAGTGGTTTCTCGGTGGGGGTCGTGCTGGTTCTCGGTGCCCCCCTCCAGTGCCATTCTGCCCTGAAGTGCATGACGGCCGCTATCACTCTGCGGGGTGACCCGTGCCTCCCCTCATGGGCTTGTAAGTATTCGTCATGTTTAACTGGCAGTGCTTATAGAGCTTGTGGGGAGGCAGCCTTTGCCCTTCATGCCATGGTGTTGCTGCAGGTTCATCAGGCCAAAGCCCTGAGAGACCTGCACGAGGGTGGCCATGACCTGGAAGTTCTACATGAACTTCGTGCTGCGACGAACCTCGCACTTTGAGCGACGAAGGTGACCGCACAGTCTCTAGGTCGTGCGATGTCCACGTTAGTGGTCCAGGAGCGCCATCTATGGCTGTGTCTAGCTGACATGAAGGAGCATGAGAAGTACAGTTCCTTAATGCTCCTGTGTCGCAGGCCAGCCTTTCAGCGACGCTGTCGAGAGCTTTGCCCAGCAGTTCTCGGCAGCCCAGAAGCAGACTGAGGCAATTAAACAAATCATGCGCTAGAGAAAACCTGCTGCTTCCACCTCGGCTGCAGTCCCTCAGCTTGATCGTCGCCTTAGGCCAGCCTGTCCAGGCCCCCGCCAAACCAGGCGGAAAGCGCAAGTGCAAGAGGCCCTGAGACGGGTGACCCAGCGAAGGAGAAGATTGCTCAGCAGGAGATGGTGACTGAACCACTCCCTCCTCCGGAGGAGGGCCGGGTGGAGAATCCTTTGTCTCATTTTGTTTCTGTTCCAACGCTGGCCGAGCAGTTTCATTGAAAGAGCAGTTTCCTCGATCTCTGGGTCTCAAGAGGGAGAGGGTTGTGAACCGTGCATCGCGAGTTGACTTCTCTCCCCCTCTTTCACCCCTCCTGTCCACTCATGGAATCAGGTAAGGGTGACATGCAGCTCCCCGCCTCAATGCATCACACAAGCCTCAGGCCGGGTCCCTGTGCTTCCCCCTGCACATGGAGGAAACAGGTGAGTGTTACACTTCACACCCAGACCCTGCCCCCTGCTGTCACAAACCCGTGCCAATGCAGAGGATCTCTTTTCTCGGCATGGAGTTGGATTCGGTCAACCAGACTGCACGCCTTAACCAGGAACGTGCTCAGTCAGTGCTGAACTGCCTCAAGACTTTATCAGGCAGGACAGGGGTCCCACTGAAACATTTTCAGAGGCTCCTGGGGCATATGGCAGCAGCTGCAGCGGTAGTTCCGCTTGGTCTGCTCCATATGAGACCGCTTCAGCACTGGCTCCATGGCCGAGTCCAGAGGTAGGGAGTGTTCAATCGGCAGCCGATGAGATTCCTCTGAGGAAGGATCTGTCGAAACTCCACGTGTGGTCCCTGGATGGGACGCAGAGGTTCTAGGTGACCTACCCCAGGAGGTAGCTCTCACTATCGCTTCAGCACAAGCACCGTCCACTAGACGGGCCTATGCGTTGAAGTGGAACCTGTTCGTCAAATGGTGTTCCTCTCACAGTGAGGACCCCCGGAAGTGCTCATCAGAGCCTTGCTTTCTTTCTTGCAGCAAGGGTTGGAGTGTAGGCTGTCCCCTTCCACCCTTAAGGTTTACGTTGCTGCAATTTCCGCCCATCACAACCCCATAGAGAGAAGGTCGGTGGGGAAGCACGATCTGGTCATCAGGTTTCTTAGGGGCCCCTCCAGGAGGTTAAATCCATCTAGGCCTCCCTTCCTCCCCTTTTTTGCCATTGGTGCCACAAACTGCCCCCTCGAGACCTTGCAGTCAGTTGAATTGAAGTTTCTGTCTATGAAAACTCTACTCCTGACTGCACTGGCCTTGATCAAGAGGGTGGGGGACCTGCTGGCATTTTCGGTCGAAGAATCGTGCCTTGAGTTCAGGCTCGCTGACTCCAGTGCAACACTGAGACCCCGATCCGGCTACCCGCAAGCGCTGCCCCAGGAGGAGGCAGACCCAGCCCTAGCCTTGCTCTGTCCTGTACGTGCATTGCGACAGTACATGGATAGAACTCAGAGCTTCAGGACCTCAGAACAGCTCTTTGTCTGTTACGGTGGACAGCAGAAAGAGAAGGCTGTCTCCAAGCAGAGGATGGCCCACTGGATAGTGGATGCCATCACCTTGGCCTATGAAGCACAAGGTGTACCTGCCCACTCAGGTTATGTGCTAACTCCACTAGAGATGTCGCATCGTCCTGGGCGCTGGCTCGTATCACCTCGCTAGCAGACATCTGTAGAGCTGCGGGCTGGGCGACTCCTAACACGTTTGCTAGGTTCTATAGCTTGAGTTGAGTCCTCCAGCACTCCGGCAGCCAGATGTGGTGGAACATTTGGCGCCAGGCCTTTCAGCTAATGAATTCTTAAAAGCTACTGTCAGGCTCGTCCCCATATGAGCGCCCCCCCTGTTGGGATGCCATATGTGTATTCCACGGTACACTTACTAGGGCCGTGTTTTCCTAGCAGACTACGTTCTGCCATCTCTAGAGGATGCAGTGGAAGGGCACGCTTTCCCAGTAGTATCCAGTCCTACTGGTTGGGTTGCTCGAGGAACAGCAGTAGTGAAATCTTCTGTGTAGAGCCCCATCCTATTTTTTTTTTTTTGACGCCGAGCTCTGCCCTCGCTAGGGTTCAAATCACTAGGGCTCGGAGTCCGCTGTCCTCCCTAGACAATGAGTCTACTAAAAGAACTTGAGTTGATCCCCAGCAATGCAGATGCGTTACAAGCCATTAAAGAAATGGACAAACGAGTTACGAGTAAAATTGACAATGTTATGTCAGCGATCAAAGAGGTAAAGGAATGCGTGAAGGAGGGTGAGGAACGTATTTCAGGAGCGGAAGATGAGATCGTTCAGCTAGGATCTCGTGCAAATTTCCTTGAATCACAAGTTAGTACACACAGGATCATATACCCCGCTCGTCTTCTGCTTACTTATCAGGAGAAATCAAGGGTGTTTGACACACCGTCGGCGGTTGAAAGCTTCATGGAAGAATTAGTCACAGAATAAAGGTGAGCTCAATCCAATCAGACTATTAAAGGCCTGAATGCAGGTTTGAGAGAACTCTCATCCTTTTTTTTGTGAGTTAGTGAATAGAGACAAATTTGGGGACACGGCCCTATAGCTCAGAGTGCTCATTAAATGGAGACATTCAGATTCAGACAAAATTTTTTGATGGTCTAAATATACCTCAGATTTCAATTGAAGAAAAGAACAATTTAGATAAAGATCTAACATTAGAAGAAATTGGAGAAGCCATTGACTCTATGAAATCAGGAAAAGCAGCGGGCCCAGATGGACTTCCTATAGAAATTTATAAAACATTTTTTAAAAAGTTGCTAACTCCTTTTATGGAAATGATAGTCATCAAGACCTTTGCCTGCATCAATGAGAAGAGCATTAATTACATTATTACCAAAACCAGGAAAAACTAACACAAAGTGTGAAAATATGCGGCCAATTAGTTTGGTGAATTCAGACACAAAAATATTAAGTAAAATTATGGCAAAGAGGTTAGAATGTCACACTTTCAGGCGGTACTGATCCCAGTACAGCCGTCACCACACGATCACAGTCACCTGATTATTGATTCACAGCACCTGATTCACATCTATGCACCTCTTTAAAAACAGCTCTCACCATCAGAAGGATGGCTGAGCTCAAGGTAACTACCTAATCTACTTACCTGCCGCCTTGTGATATCTTCTAATGTCCATTGATCTTCAGGGCTGATTCAACAAAGTCATTGTGGCTGCTGTCTTCACGCTGTTAAGTGTTCTTATATCTCCGGAAGGATTATCTTGGGACTTACCATGTTACTTACCTGAACGATCACAATCAGGAAGGATCGCGATCGGAGATCCCACATCTAACGTGAGAGTTCCCTTGCATTACTTACCTGTTAACACTCACCTGAAGTTACTCACCTGTCTCCACAGAGCACCACTCGAGCACCTGGAAAGGAATCACATTTACCACGATGAAAGCAAAGACTCTTACCTCTATGACTGGAGGATCACCTTTTCCACAATGAACTTTAAAGAGCTATCGGGAGATCGCTCTTTTCCCACCCTCAAAGAGAAATATCATTGCTCATTCTATATTTCAATAAACATTGTTAAACTGCTTTCGGTTGACCTGACCTCTCCTTACCTGAGCGTTACATAGAAGGTATACTACCGAATTTTATAGGAGAGGATCAAAATGGTTTTATTCAAGGTAGGCAAGGATTTCACAATGTTCGGAGAGTCCTAAATATTCTTTATGAACAGAGGGATGAACGAGATACTGCTCTACTATCATTGGACGCCGAAAAGGCCTTCAATAGGGTTGAATGGTCATATCTGTTTAATTTATTGGTCAGATTTGGTTTTGGTGAAAGGTACTGTAGGTGGGTAAGATTACTTTATAATAGTTCTACAGCAGAAGTGTTGACAAATAATATTGTTTCAAAAACACTTAGTGTATCAAGAGGGTGTAGACAAGGTTCTCCCCTTTCTCCTCTTCTTTTTGCCACCTCCATCAAGCCCTTTGCAATAGCAGTAAAACAACATATGGAAATAACAGGCATTAAAATTGGACAGATAGAACATAAAATTGTGTTATTTGCTGATGTTGTCATTCTTTTCCTAAAACATCTTAATACATCAATACCTGCTTTATTAGATCTCATTAGTACATTTGGAAACATTTCTGGATACAAAATTAACAATTCTAAAAGTTCTATCCTATATTTAAATGAGATGGACAGGCAGCAACATAGTAATCATGTTGCAACCTTCAATATACAGGTAGTGGATCATTTTACATACTTGGGTATAAAAATAGGAGATGTTGTGCAAGTAAATTATGATCCACTTCTTGAAAGTGTTAGTAACTCTATAGAAAGATGGATGACTTTACCCATATCATTTATTGGTCGAATAAATATTCTAAAAATGAATATTCTGACAAAATTTTTATATTTATTCCAGAACATTCCTCTGCCTCCCCCTAAACATATATTTCAACGACTTGTTGAAAAATGTTTACTAAATTCATTTGGAGTAACAGATGTTCCAGACTCTGTCTGACACTTCTATATTTGCCATATGATAGAGGAGGATTACAGTATCCTGATTTTCATTGGTATTACTGGGCTGCACAACTGAGAACAATTATGTTTTACTTTTCATCGCAGAAATAATTCCCCCGATATGCCCTCATTTTCTATTTTGGAAAAAGAAGTGACAAGAAATTGTTTTGGTAAAGGTTTAATTTCTTCATTATATAATATGCTGTTGTCCGAAGCAAAGGACTCTTCAATCTACAAACTGAAAGCTTGGAGATTGGATCTTAAGGACAGTTATTCAGATGGAGAATTGGATGGAAGCATGTAAAAAAGCTGAATTACTAACGATGAACGCACGACTAAAACAAATACAATATAAATGGTTGATGAGGATTTATATAACTCCAGTTGTATTGCATAAATATAATGAAAATATCCCTGATACTTGCTCAAGATGTAATAACTTTAAAGGAACACTGTACCACTATATATGGGAGTGGGAAGAGGTTAGGAATTTTTGGAAAGATGTGAAAGTAATGGTAGAAAAGATTCTCGATGTTAATATACACCTGACACCATTAATCTTTTTATTTCATTTATACCCTAAGGAGATCAAGTTAAAAAAGACAGAGTATACATTCATAAATATATGTATACTTCAAGCAAAACGGCTTATTTCTTTAAATTGGAAAAGAATATATGCACCAAATATAGGCCAATGGATAAAATAAATGGGGACAAATATGTTAATGGAAGAGATAACACATATTAAAAGATAAATACATAATTTTTGATGAAGTTTGGGGACCCTTCAAATTTTTAAAATGTGGTGGACTTAGAAATGTGTTGATAAAAGACTAAATAAAAGAGGTGAAATTGTATATTAATGTATTATTGTAAAATACTGAGGTTTTTTTTTTGTTAGTTTTTTTTTTGTTTGTTTGTTTGTTAATGCATGTGTGTAATTTCATGTGTGTTGTTAAAATGCAATAAAAAAAGTATTATTTATGTTTATACAATATTGCAGTATTTAATAACATTTTAAGTTAGCTTAACTTTAGGTTTTAGTAATTTTGTTATGTTTTGTTCATATATATTTATTTATTAATTTTTTTAGGTATCATGTGTTTGCATATATACATACACACACACACACATATATATATATATATATATATATATATATATGAAGAATTCATGTGCAAAAACAAAGCACACATTACAGCCATTAATTATTTTATTTCAGTTTTAATAATTTTAGTAATTAAACATTTAATTATTTAAAGTTCTAAAATTATTTTAAGTTTTTTTTTTCCCATCATACTTATAATTTTAGCTTTCAAGCATCTTTTTAAAGTTTCAGTTATAGTTAACAACACATATAGATATAACAACACAAATGCAAATTGCTTCTTCAAATCAACCTAAAACCATTTAAAGGCAAGTTATACTTTGTAACGATCCTTGCTTATTGGTATGTGGGTTTTTTTATTGATTTGATTGTTTTGCTTTTCCGAGGTTAAGCTCCGCCCCTACCCACCTGTTGCTGGTTAATGAAGACGCTCTGGATGGAATATAATGTGGAAGTTGGAGTTGTGTGGGGGAAGTTCCTCGCTCCAGCATGTGTCCTGCCACAGTCACTTTTATGCTCTTAGTGAGCTCGACTTGCACTGATTAAGAAGCTTCAGCTCTCTGTCGGCATGGGGTGCCGCCGGCCAGCTTCGTGCGCGTCTTGGGATGTCTGTCTTTTTGTGTTGATTTGTGTTTGTCGAATTGTGTGTGTCTGTCTTCTCTTTTTTGGCTCTTGTTTATTTGATTGAAGTCTTTCTCTTGTTTATGGCTGAATTATGGACTCGTGAGCTGTTTTGACCAGATAATAAATGGTTAAATTGATCTCTCACCTCTTGCGTCCTTTTTACAGTGTTACGTGTCTCTCTTTAAACTAGTTTGTTGTGAAGTGAGGGTCGTAACATTCGTAATACACAAAATCAAAAAGCTGTTTGGTATCTGTAGAAAAAAAAAAAAAAAACCCTACAAAATAGATTTAAACAGAGTATGTCAAAAATATTCGGACAGAATGAGAGAATATAGAACTAAATAGGCCTACTAAAGAAGTGAATTTGTTAACCAATCGAACAAGAACAAGGGAACAGAACTGAACAAAATATCATAACACAAACAGAACAAACCATACTGGAACAGAACACAACATAAATAATGAGAGCGGAATACAGCTTGGCTGCCAGTTATCCTTCATTTAATTTCTGTTCCTGATCACGATGCCAAACCATAAGGCAACCTTGAGCCTTTATTAGAATATTAAAAGAGAGGGATTAGAGACGGACACAGACGGAAACACAAACATACTGATGCACAAGTGAATGATGGGGAAAGACGGCGTCAGAGCAGGACAGAGAGACAGAAACAACAAACCAGACGTTTCTCCAAAAGCTAAACTCCAAATCACGGTAATACAACTTCTTAATGATACTCAGAAACAGATGAAGAACTTCCTCCCAAACTTCCTGCAGCTCGGTTCAGCTCTCTCTCATTACAAAGCCCCCAAGGTCCCTTATGTAGTGCTGAGGTTGACATGTTTAATTTCGTTGTGTCGTGAGCTCAGAGCTCCATGTCAAGCAGGGTCAGTGTGTGGGCTCCTGGGGGCCACTAACTCCATATGCAAGCCTCAGTTGTGCTGAAGACTGGCAAAGTTTGTTGAAACAGGCTGTAATTAACGAGTTAGCATACTGTTCAGTGCTGCTGTGCATTTGAACACAGGGCTCATCTTGTCTCAGTCAAGACTGTGTCTATATGTTTACACATTGGAGATATTTTTATTAGTATTCATATAGTGAGATTACAGACCAGGCTGGTGGAAGCAGAGAGGTCTGAGACAGTACGAGTTATCTCTGGGACCCTTAAGAGGGACACACACTGGACCAGAAGCACCTTGAAGCAACACAGGTATGAAAACGCACAGATATACATCCACTCTCAGAAAAAAGGTACAAAGCTGTCAGTTGGGTGATACCCTATAACATACAAACGCTAAAAGGTGTATTTTTGTAAAATACCTTTTGAAAGGGTGCAGCTACTGTGATGGTTTGGTACTTTTTTTTCTGGGAGAAAGATAGTAGAATGTATTGTTCTGTAAATATCAACCTGGTCTCATAAAAATATGTACCTCGGTGCACCTTCTGTGCAACACCGTTTATATGTACCTTACTGCACGTTTTGCTGCAGTTTTAGTGGCACTAAAACACAGGCTCAAGGCTCAATACTTGAATCCTGACACGTTTTTATTATGTTGACACAGATAAGTATTGCCGTGTTTTTATTACATTGATAAAGGTACATACTGCGACAGTTCAGAATTCAAATATCCAGGAATTGTTGCTAAAAGTTAATGCTCTATCATGTTGGAAATGTGCCCTACACCAAATCGAACCCTAAACCTACCCGATAATGTTAACAAATGCAAAACTAATATCAAAAGGCATTTGTCGATGCAACCATGTCAATATGCAGATTTGAACTGCTTTGTTGAACTGTAGTTACACAGGATTTGAACCAGAGCTCGTCTCCTCTTTGTGAGGACAAACCTACCATTTATGGAAATACATAGATATGAAGCTGGTACGTTTAGACCATGAAACCAGGTAGGTAAATATATAGCGCATAATTATAAGGCAACATTTTAATCAAATTTGACAATTTTTACAAATTCTAAACCACTTCTTCCAAATCTTAATAAGCTTTTAATGAGATTTTCTCTCACAGGTACAATGGTAAAAAGAGATGTAAGACAATGAAATGTCAAAAAATTATTAACTGCCTATGAGAAGGATGCAAATGAAGCTGTTTTCCACTTCCAGCTCTTCTTAACAATTCTCATCAATCATTTATAAATGATTACATACAAAATCAATAGGAAGTTAAATTAAGATTAATATGGTTTGAAATCAGTAAAATGCACTTATAAAAATATGATCACAATATCGACTTGATATTGACATTGACATTGAGCCCAAGGATTTTCCAGTAGCCTACATGTAACTTGATTACATGAGAATATATCCTTTTTTTTTTGACTGACTGACTTGAGTGGCAGATTGTCACTTGGTTGAAAATAAGATAAAAAATAAGTGAAAAAAAAATCTTAACTGGCATAAGAAGGTACACTTATATTTAATATATTATATATTCAAGACATTTCATGTACTATATGAGATTTTATTCAAAATTCAAGATACTCAAATCTAAATCTCAACATCTTATAGAGTGTGGTTTCAAGCCAATGTATTACTTTAGTAATTTCTTTTTCTTGGAAAAAGTCAAATATTAATTAGAAACTCGTTATGGAGATCGTTAACCCCCTTCTATATATATATACAACATTCTTATGGTTTATAAAGTTTTTAAATATAGATTTTGTTTTTCTACATGACTGCATTACTTCACTTCAATAATAACCTTTAATAACCTTGTGGAGCTATGTGGAGTACTTTATATGATGGATGGATGCACTTTATTGATGAACTTCAAAATCTCAACCACCATTTACTGCCATAAAGCTAAGAAGATCCAAGATATCAATTTATCGTAAATATAACTCCAATTGTATTCATCTGAAAGAATAAAGTCATATACACGTAGGACAGCTTGAGTAAATCATTTACATTTAGTCATTTAGCAGATGCTTTTGTCCAAAGAGACTTACAAATTGAGAAATCATGAGGTAATTTTTATTTTGAACTTTACCTGATGATTCCAATGAGTTTATAGGGTTTACTGACCGATAGATAGATAGATAGATAGATAGATCAACCTTTATCTAGCATGCACATACATTCTCACCCACCATTTTTAATTAG
>JAUMHE010000062.1:19004958-19019635 GCA_032359235.1 Enteromius mattozi | reverse complement strand
CAATACTGAGATCGATTGACTCTGTCAATAAATATTTATTGTTGCATCTGCAAAACTGTTTCCTCCGTTCTTCACTCTTCACAAATTCACTCTGGTTTTAAGTTACTGTAAAGACTCTGATAGTTTCTTTTCAGGAATTTTGCTGAAGAACTAAGCACAGCATCTGATTGATGTCTTTAATTTGGCTAATTGAACAGCCTTACACTTTTCATCAACAGAGAAAATATAAGAACTGCTTAAAATCTCAGCAGCAGGTGAGATAATGAGAGATCAGCATGTTCTGGCAAGTTAAACTGCTCAACAACAGGGCTAAACTGCCTTCCTACAGGCTATGCAAACATCTGACTCATTGAAATCCGCAAGCTTCCTCAATCAATACACTCCTGGCAAACTGTTACGACACATTCATTAAACCTTATATGAACTGCCCATTTTTGAAGGAGAAAAATTTAGAGAACTCCATTAAAATAAATTCATTATTTTCCCTGTCTTCATTAATATGACCCTTGGAGATCATACGGATAATATTGTTCTCTAAAAGGGGAGTTGGCTCAAAACCTGAGTAGTAATTGAACTGCACAAGCTATAAGCTGAATAACTAAAAGTCAATTCTAATGACAGATAGAGAGAAAGTCAGCCAGATGACAAACAATTCTGACCTAAAATATAAATATATGCCTGTAGCTTGGTCAGGTGTTTGGAAAAATTATGTAGGTTCATATTCCAGGAGAATGAGAGTGGTTCACCAGACTTTTGGCAAAGGAAGTGGTTTAATACTTGGAGAAAGTTATTCATATGCATTCCCATTCATCACATTTCAGCTCGTTTGCCAAATGCTGCCCTGGATTACAGTATGTTGCTTGGTGTAAATATGGCAATAAAAATAATAATAATAATAATAAATAATAATAATATCTAATTTTATCTAACATTTTATTTTATTTGTAAAATTCGTATATAAGACCAATTAAGTATCCATATTTTAAAAAATAAATAAAAAATAAAACTTTGAATTAGATCATTCGCCACCAACAACATCAGATGACAAAATAAATGAATGAATAAATAAATAAATCAATTGATACATTTGTAAAGTATTCAAATAAGAACATTTATATTATAATGAGTGAATGAGTTCTGAACAAGAGTCAAAGTGGAAGCGACCCAAAACGGACCAAAACACAATCTGAGGTTCTACGATCCCCTTTTGTTTGATGCATGATAATAAATGCATCAGAAATCCCAATTATTATGATGATCTGTCCTTATGAATCTGAATGTCATAGAATATAGATAAGGTTTTCTATACTTTGTCCATTCTGAACATGACACATTAAAAACCTGTAATTGTGAAAATGATGAAGAACATAAACGTTTCACCCGTTCACACACAAAAGCTCCTTTATAAGCACAGCTATTGTCTAGAATCATTTTCTTGTTTGGTGAACTGCTGTGTGACCTTTTTTGCAGCTTTTTTTTTGCAGCTAATGTGAGGTTAATGGTGTTAAACTTGCAGAAAGCAGACAGAGAGCGACATGTTCTTTTACCAGTCTGAATCCTTCTAAAGAAACCAGACTGTTAGACAGCCGTTCACTCTCCATTTGTGCTTGTTTATTTTCATGACAACCTCCAGGACAGGTTTCAATCATTCAGTCTAATAGAAGCTGATGTTTCCTTCACTAAACCCAACTACTCATTTGAGATCCGATACTGAGCTCCTTTTCAGAGCTGTGTTGTGAGGAACAGATGAGCTATGGTTGCGGGTCTCAGACGGGACCACGACATGCACAAATCCTCACGCTGGGTCTAAGGCATTGTCACCAGACAGACAATCACGAGATGAGCTCCTATGCAGCACGATTCATGTTAAAGGAGAAAAACATTGCTTTTCTCAAGAGCGTGCAGCCCATTTCCCCAAAGCTCTCAGCGAGTCTGGTTTTATATGCAATCGAGAGCTGAGAGTCGCCCTCTGCTCTGCCTGACAATCAGACGCCTGGAGCCGGGGAGAGGAGTGGCCCCTTGTGTTTCCTTCTCTAACGAGAAGTCAGATACATCCAGCCTTCCTAGATCCATCTCATTTTCTCAGACTTTTCCGTGCATTATTCTTTTGCACGTCATGAATATAATATTTTCATTGACTGCTGACTTATCAAGTCAAACTCTTCTAACAGGGCTGAGGAATGTTCCAGAATCAATGTGTCTATTAATGGGTCACTAACTTTTAGTAGAGTTCCCCATGAGATCAGGCTTCAGCCATGCCTTGTGTTCCCCAGAAGCTCAAAGAGCTGTTTGAAAATCCTCTCAGTGGGAAAAATTATTCTTAGTGTATATGAAGTGGGGTCAAAAAGTATAAACCTCAGCTATTCATAATTACTACTATTTACAGTACTGTTTAAAAGCTGAGGTCACTATATTGTTTAATGTGTTTGTCTCTTATGCTCACCAAGGCTGCGCTTATTTAATTACAAATACAGTAAAAACAGTAATAGTTAATGAAATGTTGTAATAATTAAATATTATTAAAATTGAAAATAACTTTATTAATTTATTTAATAACTTTTCTATTTTAATATATTTTTAAATAAAATTAAAGATTAATTTTTAGCATCATTACTCCAGTCTTCAGTGTCACATGATCCTTCAGAAATGATTTTAATATGCTAATTTGCTGCTCAATATTTTTACTTATTATTATCATCAATGTTGAAAGTGCTCCTTATGTATGTATGTATGTATTTTTTTTAGGAAATGTTTATCCTTTACGTTTAAAAGGACATAATTTATTTGAAGCATCTGAATAATAGCAATTTATTGCATCCTTGCTGAAGTATTAATATTTTGTCAGGAAAAAATATCTTACCCCATTTTTTAGAATATCTAAATGACAATAACAACAACACATAATTTTACTCCAAATTTGAGCAAAAACTGAAAAGATTATCTATTTAGAATTGGTGCTCATGTTCCTCTATGTGATTGTCTTGCGATTTATTCATATTTATTTGATAGTGTTTTAGTTGCTGTTGTTTTTGGTGAATTTAAGTGTCTCATTATAACAGGGGAAAAAGAGAAAAAGAGAACAATGTATATTTAATAGATAATTAATTACCACTAATATTTAATTTACCACTAAACTAAACCAGCTAAACTACCATATTTTCAATGTGGTCTTAGATCTTATTTTCTTGCTATTTCAACATCTTGTGAACTTAATTTTGAACTTAAACTTGGTCACGTGTAAAAAATTATTAATTTTTTTTGCAAAGAATGGTGCACAGATAACATTGAGTTTTTCTGCTCTGATGGTCAAAGGGTTTGTGCTATAGAAACAGGTTTTGCTCAGTAGAAACAACAATTAAAGGGGACATTACTCATACCTCAATGCCACTTCCCCAAACATTACAAATTTAGCTGTGGATGTAGACCATTGCCCTTCATAAAACCCATCACAATGACATCTCCAGCCCCCACGGGTGTCAGAAACCGGAAAACAGAATGTCTGTACTCTCTAGTTTATGCCACAAATCTTGATTAAAAATGATTTGAGGTGTCACCTCGCAACCAGAGCTGGAGTGGACCTTTGCAAACCTTACACCTTGTTACCACCTTGTTATCACCTCACAGCGCCTGCAGCCTGCAGCTTCCCCGCGTCTGAGCTGCTGTCTCCGGCTTGGCTACTGAGAGCTGGAGCCAGACTGAGCCTGGAGCAGATGGACCTGTGTGTGTGTGTGTGAGTGTGTGTGAGTGTGTGTGTGGGGCTGACTGACGAGTCATCTGGTTGACTGAGCCTCAACATGTCCATTTCAGTCCTGCAGACTAACCCACACATATGAATTCACACACACACACACAATGGATAACAGGTTTAGAAAGAGACGTGGCTCTAGAGGCTTGTTGCAATAAACACAGTAACTGTTGACAGTCTCAGTTTCAAGATGAACTGCTGCTTTAAAGAAAACGTGGCTCTGCTGCAAATAACGTTTCTAATAGCATTTTCTCATTCATTGATTTTTTAACACAACAAAAGTCCTATATCTTTTGAGCCAATCATTTTTTTTTTTTTTTTAATAAAGGTAATGCATGTTTAGATAAGGCTTTGCAATTGTATAAGCAATCGCCTTAAATATATAAAATCAATGCAATCTGCAAGTTAAGATACAAAGATCCATAAATATTAACCACTAAAAAAAATAAAATAATTTAAAAATGTGGTAGTATACTAATTCAAATATAGCCCGCATTTTATAAGTCCTTGCATATGACACACTGTAAAAAAATCCCTGTAAAATTTTGACATTGTTAAAAACAGTAGCATTACAATATTCATACTTACACATTTGGCAAATGCTTTCATCCAAAGCTACCTACATTGCATTCAAGGTACTTAATCAGCTCTTATTCTCCCTGGGAATCAAACCCACAACCTTACATGACCTATGAATCTTACATACCTAATAAATAATAATAATAAAAAAAAATAGCTGCCAATTATGGTCAAAGTAAGATTTTGCTTGGCTTCAAATCCAAGTCAAGACTATTTTGATGTTATTTTTAACATTACTTTTATGGTGTTTATTCAAATTTTTTGAAGTTTTGTAACTTCATGTGAGGTGTGAGGAGTGCACAATTTCCTCTTTTGTGTTTCACAGAAGAAAGAAAGTCATGGGTTTAAACAACATGATGATGAGTAAATGATGACACAATGTTCATTTTTAGAGTAATCTATCCCTTTAAAGTTAACTTCAGTGCAACACATTTCATTTTTTTACACAAGCATTACATTAAAGTTTGAGAACTTTAAGAAATTTTGAAAGTAAAATAAAATGGCAGCCAGATAACTGTACTTTTGATGCTAGGGCTAGACAGATAACAGGAGATGTAATCATACAGTATCACTCATTGTCGAATCAAGAGAGAAAATTGTGAGAGAGAACTGTGAAGGACAAATCTGGCAATCTCCTCTTTTCAGGTGAGGCCAAAATAGACTTTCTGTTTCCTTCACTTCTATTGATTGTATGCAAATACAAGAGAGCATAAACACAAGCACGTGCATAGAGGGTTAGTTTTTTGCTGTCTTCCCAAGCATCAAAGTAAGACATAATAATTTGCTCATACTCACATGCATGCTTTAAACCAAGTGCAACCGCAGCTTTACTCCCACAGAGATCAACACTTCTGAAATTAACCAAATTGAATAGAATAAAACTGTAAAGTCCGTTCAAGGTCCTTTTGTAAAATTTCCTCAAAAAATGTATTGACTCTCCATTCAATAACATAAAAGTGCACTGTACTGTTTTTAAATGGCATCCACTCAAAAAAATTAATAAATAATAAACACAGTAAGGATGCATTAAGACGCTTTAGTACTGTATTTTACACCTAGTTTGTATGTTTTTATTTAAGATTTTTTATTAGAAAAAAAATATTTCTTTGACCAAAAGTGACCGTAAAACGATTTATATTGTTACAAAAGCTTTCTATTTCAAATAAACCATTTTTTAAGGAACGCAAAGCAAAAAAATGTCTAAAATGCCTTCATCATTGATAATAATTGCAAAGTAGCAGATCGTCATATTAAAATGATTTCTGAAGGTTCATGCAACACTGAAGACTGGAGTAATGATGCTAAAAATCCAGTCTTTCAACACAGGAATAAATTAAAATCTAAAATATATTCAAGCATAAAACAGTTGTTTTAAATTTGAATATTTCTTAATATTTTTGTCAATGAAAGCAGCATTTTTCCAGGCACGATCACTGACTGACTGATGGACTGACTGGGCAGTGAGGCACAAACTCTCTCTATCCGTCTCTCTCTCACTTTCTTACCCTCTGTCTCTGAATAGATGTGCTGTGTATTTCAGCAATTTTCAGGAAGTGAGGTGCTAGGGAGGGTATGTTAATTTGCCAAGGCAATTAACACTTAACACCCAGAGGACATTTAACTTTCTGGGTATATTAATTATGCACTTTGTACATACTAAAATATCCTCTTATCCTTAAGAAAATGTACTAATTAGGCCCAAAATACAGCAGAAAGTTGTTGTTGTAGCAGAAATGTTGAAAATAAAATATTTGAAAGTAAGCCAAGAGTGTCGTCACTCCAGCCTGTTCTAAATTCATCTTCTCCTTCATTTTGTCTTTTATTTCTCCTAATTTCGCTCCTGTCTTGTAGACATGGTAATGATGTAACATGTTATTTAATATTTATGAGTCTCTGGAACAACGAATGGTGCATTAAAGCAATAGCCAAAAATAAAACCAAAAATGATAGCCAAATTAACTCTCTTGTTGAGTTCTGGTCATTTGGACCCTGGATATAATTTTTTCTCCAAAAATGCTCGTTATATACAAATTCACAATGTTAATCCCCCCACCCCCAAATACATTACCTAATACTGGATTCAATCTTTTTGTCAGTTTGTTGTTTAGCACAGGTTTTGTATTTCTTTTTAGAATGGTTTGATCTTAGTGTTTATAGATCTGAACTCATACGCCTAAGTTAAGACTGACAAAATAAAATAATAAATAAATAAATACATCAATCTATACATAAACACACACAAACACACAACTGCATGAGCTCAGATTCAAATCTGAAACCTGTGTCAATTGCAAGAAAACGAAAAGTCGACAGAAAGACTAAATCCAATATTTGGTAATATATCACAAGGAAATTATAAGCAATTTTTGATGGATTTTTATAAGTCCATCTATAATTATTTACTCAACTGCAAAAGGGTTGATATGATTATACTGAATATGGTTTTTCAGCATTGTGAACCTCTTTTATCACAGCACAGTTACACAATCTTTCATAGACATACTGTATTCATGTTTAAACTCAATTGATATAAAGAACATATTTAATGCATTTGGCTACAGATTTGTATATTATGTTGCTCAAGCAAGTGGAAACACATTTAAACAAAGCATATAGCCTATTTTTCTTGTGTTAGGCTTTCACAATATTTTTTTAAAAGTTACCATAGACAGAAACAGTCAGCTCTCATGCCTTTTACATGTAAATCTTTATTACAAACAATCCCGTCGGTCTTGATTTGTTTGTCTACCTCCACAGGACAAGTGTATATGTTTCTATAAAAGTGCCCTTTTCTTTGTTTTAAACCTAGACAAAACACCTGTGAAACACAGTAGACATTAATTATATCTATTTATTGTAAACGGTATTGCTAATTTTATCAATACTACAATTATATAAAAATCAAGCTGTTGAAGGACTAACGTTAATAACTGGAAATGAATACAAACTAAAACTAAACTAAAATAAAACTATAATATTTATAAACAAGAAAAAAATACTAAATATAGCAAAAATACATAATATTACATTTTTTTAAAATTGAAATATTACCAAAAACCATAATATTAAAACAACACTGACCTGCAAGTTATTTTTTATATATGATCACAAGTAACCTTAGATTCTTCGTTGGAGTCAAAGATTTTCCTAAAAAAAAAAAGAAGAAGAAAAACAAAAACTCACAATTACTCACCATTATAGTTATTAGTGTTCCTTTTGGTTGGGCACTTGGAACTTGAAACAGAGTTATTTGATTTCAAAGGAAGAAAGGTGACCTATCTTGTAATTAAATCGTTAGTGTATTTTTTCTGTGCTTGTTAAAGATCTTTTACAATTTAATTGTAGCAGTTCAGTTTTACTTATTTTAATTAATTGCAACAATAACCATTTTATTTGCTCTTTTTGTTGAGTTTTACTGACACAAACAGCAAATAAAATGGGCAAATGAAAACAACAAGAGTAAAACAAAGCAATTGCATCATTTATTCATGCCACTATGCACTCTGGGACTCAGTGAGTAGCTATACTAAGTCATGAGTAAACCTAAAGTAAAGGATCGAGTACCCCATAGGTCTTTTTTACTAGAACTTTTGCGTAAGTAAACCATACTAACTAAGCATTTGTCAGTAACATATTTATATTTCACTTAGTTTTTTCAAGGCAATCACTTTGCATGCTTTTAGTAAGCCCACCTAATTAGATTTTACCGTGCAGAGACTGTTTTATGGAAAAGAAACTGCATAAAAGTTACTCCTTTTGTGTTTTCACTCTCACGCAAATTCTTTCTCTTCTGAATTTTCCTGTCATGTTGTCAACAACCCAGATTTGTTTCACAAATGTAATATTAATAAAGCACCAGACACAGTATTTCATTAAACATCACTATCCCACACTGCAATTAATGGTAGTTCTCCTAAGCCATGCAACAGCAAAATATAATAGGCTTTCTGTCCAGTACTGCTCTGTAAATCAATGCCCTATTACCAGGGCTGAGGAGAGATTTGCAAATGAACACGGCTCCATGTCAGCGCTATGCAGGACAGTGAAGAGACGGACACACGGACTGACTGAGAACCCTTTAAAGTAAATCTTAATAAGCTGCAATAACTGTTTTTATGGCAGGACCGAGCTCAGCCTGTGGGTGTTTTCTGGGGTGATGTAACATGTAGGACATATTTTGAAACATAAGGAGAAATCTCTGAAACAAAAAGTGTTTAAACAGCAACATGCCAGCTGAAGCTGTTTTACTAAAGCATATTAGAGATTTATATTTAATTTAAAGACGCTGCACCTTTTTTTTTTTTTTTTGCAGAACTACACACAAAATGCACATTCCTGCACACAGATAGAAATAGAAATATCATACTATACTAGTCAGCACACAAGGATAAACCAGATAAACCATGATAACATGAAGTTCCTACTTATTTCTATGAAAACTGCAATGTCATGATGCACATTCAAGTAATTTTTGTTGGAAAAAAATTTATTAGATACTCGTTAGGTGTTTAACTTATGTTATCAATCAATCCATGTATTTGCTGCCATGGAGAATGATGGAAAAGTACATATCCTTATGTAACAGAAAAATAAGCAGTATTTTTCAGCCAATTGCATTACTATTCTTCATTAACATTACACAAAATGTGTACAAGTTAAAATGTACTGTTTTATTATTATCAATAACAACTGGACCAAACAACAATTAACACTCAAAATAATCATTCTTTAGAGGCATAGTAACCTATAAATTAAGAAAAATTGCTGAAAATGTACTCACTCTCAGGCAAGTAAACCAACAGTTATATATATTTTATTTTCATTATATATAATTTTTCTTATTAATAATAATTTTTTCCAACACTTAATTTATTATTTCATTTTTACATTTAATTAATAATTGATGCACCGTGTACTTTGGGAATAAGTGTTAAATACTTTTATTCTCAGAAAACCAGACAGGTAAAAAAAAAATGTTTTTCAGTTTCATTTGTCAGAAATAGATTCATCCAGATTTTAACAATACTTTTCTTGTACATTTTTTTCTGTGACAGAAAATACATCTGCCCACTACAGTAGACGTCATGCACCTAACATTTATAAAACTGTAGGCATGTATGCATGATTCTGTATGAGTTCAGATATACAGTATGTGTGCATGATTGTGTTCGAGTGTGTGGTGGAAGGGTGTGTGTGTGTGCTTGTATTGGTGCTCACATGTGTATGAATAACCCACCACTACCACCCTCCCCCTACACTCCTTCACACGACCCCACACACCTGGCTCATATACACACACTCTTATGTTTTGTTTGACATAGCTTGTTGTTACTGGGTGTTCTTGTGTGTATTCAAACAGTTTTTGCCATGATTTTTCATTTGTTTAAAAGTAAAAACAAACATTTTAAAAAATTATTACTTCGCAGCCATCATTTTGCGCATTCAGGGTTGCCGGAATATCTTTGGATGGTTGGTTGTGGAGAAAGTCCATGCAGTTAAAGGTAAAACATATCAAAATGGCTGAAATCATGTACAGCACTGAGTCTGCTGAGAACTTGTATCTTGTTATCATTAGTGGATATGACACAGCTGTCTGCTGGGAGTGAGTGTATTAGATATTCATTCACATCATTATGAAGACCTTCCATTTCAACACGAGTGTAGACGGCAGTTGGGCCTTCCTCACAAAAATGATGCTCTCCTCTTCAGTCCTGTTGACATTGACAAATTCCACCTGCAAATCAGGTCTGGAGACCATTGTTCTAGTCTCCTCGCAAAAAAACAAAAAAAAACAACATATATAAGAGAAGTAGGTTGGTACTCCTTATGGAATTCTGAGCATCAGCTCATGGAGTGAGAGATACAACCGTGAGATTTCCAGGGATGCGCTCTAAACTTAGAAGATCCGTTTACAATTCCAGTCACTGCAGCAACTGACGCGAGATCGCCAGAGGGGCCGAAAACGTGTCTTATTCTTTGTGTCATTTGCTGAGGTTAAAGTTCAGGTTTATTTATGTAGTAGCGCTCAATTCATCTATGTGCTGTTTACTCTGGGCATCTCTGGACACAGTTGCAGTGTGAGATGTGGTCAAAGGGACACTGAGGCTGTTTGTCCAGAGCGGATGCTTGTGTCACTCACTCTCACAGCAAATACAGAGAACACTCTCAGGCTAACAAAGAAGAGACCACCGAAGATAATTGAGTTTAGTTTAGAAGAACAGGACTGAAGAGTGTGGAGAGAATGGCAAATTTTGATTAGTACATCTATCTATCTATCTATCTATCTATCTGTTAAACCATTTCATCTCATCTCTCTCTCCATCCATCCATCACTCTATCTGCCAATCTAAATATCTACCATTAACCATCCATCAGTTCATCTATCTTTGCATCCATTTTGAACCACATTGTCAACTTAAGGCTGGAATACACTACACAACTTTTAAAATATGAAATGATTTATAAAACACTAGGCATCATACAGTACACTTACCAACTTTGTAAATAGTGACAAAGGAAAACTGGGCATCATACACTGCATGGCCGAGAATCATATACTACTACAAATGAAAACAAATGTGTTTTAAAATCAGCTAAAAATATCAAACATGTTTGACATCCTTTGACTGGATAGAATCAAAGTCTAAAGCTAAAAAAGCTGTGTCTGTGACCATCGTACACTCCCCGATGTTTTGTGGAATCTGTCAGCTTCAATCTGCAGACTGGCTCTGACTTTCCTTAACTAGCATAAAATCGGGGCAAAAATCGTATAGTGTATTCCAGGCTTTAACATCATGTCAGGGTTAAAGTCTATTGGAATGGACTGTCAGAAAATTTTAACAAACAAATAAATGGAAAAAAAAACTGTTACATGATCAAACAATCCAAAACCTAGTGAGATGCCAAGCAGGCTGGTGCAAAGGCAACTTCCTTCTAAGGCAGCATCCAATTGCTAAGTGAAATGGAACTTTAGAAGCAACTGATTTGGAACATTCCAGCAAGTCTTTGTAGAGTTTTCCAAATCGGTCACATATGAGCTTGTGTTTGATCATCTACAAAAATGTGACGAAAACTTACAAAACGAAGGCAGATGCAGCCCAACAAGTCAGTGTTTTTACTTTCACTTTATTTCTGTTTCAGAGGAAAGGCATAATGAAAGGCGAGGGGTAAATGCCTGTCCTCTATCCACTGCTGGAGATGCTGTGTGGAGGAGACACATGCTGACACAAGCTGGCCGCCACAGAGACACACTGAGCCCGGTCTGTTCAACAGCGGATGGGCGCCTCAGTTGGGTGCCTGATTAGAAATATGGTTAATTTTCAGCAAAATCTGGCTTCCTCCTAGACAGCTAAAACAGAGCTAACACACAGTAGTGTGATGACCCCAACCGCTGAGTAATGGGTGAGACAGTTTGAGTTTTACTTGTGAAGAATGTATATTCGTGGACATATGGGAAGGTGCTGAAGAACAGGTGCAGCAGTCAATGTTCGGTCACTGTCAGCAGGAAAAGATTTTAAAAATTTGAGAAAGCACAAAACGATGGCATGACTGAACAAAATATGCTAACCAAACAAAGATGGCTATTGCTTGAATGTTACATCATTCTTCTACTCCTAAAAATGCATGTTTATTTGAAGTTGTGCTGCTTTCATGATAACAAGACTAAATGTGTAGTTTTAAAAGATGCTGTGAGCATATTCTTTTTAAGTCATACATAACTGCTGAAATTTATGTAGACATTGCATTTTTAGCCAATCAGAAAACCGTTTTGCACATTTAGGCTTGCTGATATAAGGTTATATCAACTATTACTATTACTATTACTATAATAATGTTTCTTAAGCAGCAAATCAGCATATCAGAATAATTTCTGAAGAACCATGTGACTCTGAAGACTGAGTAATGATGCTGAAAATTCAGCTTTGCATTACATGTGAAAAACACACATTTTGATCAAATTAATGCAGCCTTGATGAGCATAAGACACTTCTTCTTTCTTACTACTACATTTAGATCTTACTGAATCCAGAAAACTGAATGGTGTTGTGCATGGCTCATGAGAACATGTTGCATTGTTGCGTTACCACCTGATGATTGAATCAATGTCAACTGTTGATGTCAGCTGCTGATAGTTTCACATTTGTGACCATCTGCTGCCCATCGTAAAAAAGCACCACCCTTGAGTCTGGCAGAACAAATAGAGCATAGAGCCAGAGCCGGGTCGCCTTAAAGGGATATTCCACCCACAAAATAATTTTTTGTCATTATTTCCTCACATTCATGTACACAAAATAATTTTTGAAGCATTTTTACACAAATCTTCACTATAGTATTTTTTTTCCCATGAGCCAATCATTCATTCACCTTCATTTTTTATATATATATATGTGTGTATATATATATATATAAATTAAAAGTATGTCTTACTGTAAAGAACATTTTATGTTTTTCACTAAATAACCTTTTGTTCTTCATCGAACCATTGATGGCAATAAATGCTTTTAAAGGGTTAGTTCACCCAAAAATGAAAATTTTGCTGTCTATGGAGGGTCAGATGGCTCTCTGATTTCATCAAAAATATCTTCATTTGTGTTCCGAAGATGAAAAAGGGTCTTACGAGTTTGAAACGACATGAGGGTAAGTAATTAATGACATAATTAATTTGTGAATTAACCCTTTAAGAATGTAAAAATCAAACACAGGCATTAAATGAAGCTATGTTTGATTTGAAACTTCAGCCAAGAAGATTTTCTGTGGATAACAACCTACATTTCATTACATAGCTTCAGCATACTTAAAAAATAGCATAATAATTTGTTGTTGGCCTGATAAACATAAAAAAAAAAAATCATTTTGTGTTCTACTCAAAAAAACAACAAAGCACAGGTTTGGTACAACTTGAGGGCGAGTAAATAACTGAATTTTCAGTGATGGCTGAACTATTCCTCTAATCGCCCTCGGCACCAGAGACCTGAGAAAGCAGGAGAAAGGCAAGAAGGAGGTGAAGAGGATAGGAGCAGAGGGCTGAAGAAACGTCTGGCCAGGATCCGCACACATGATTCCCCAGCCTTTCTTAATTACATTGTGCAGTACAACGTGAAAAGGTGTCAGATAGCCAGAGAAGCAGATCTGTCCTAATGAATGAAAACAGATGGACTGGACCGCAAGTTGCGGAGACTGCCAAGAGATTTGGGGAGGCATAGAGAAAGAGGGAATACTGAGACAGAACATATACCATATGAGAATAAGAATGAGGACAGAAATGAAATGAGCAAGAAAATGAGAGGGCGCTGAGAGAGTGAGAGGAAGTAAAGATGGAGAATATGTTCAGTCTCAAGAGAATATCCCAACAGAATAAGAAAGTGATACCAGATCCGAGAGCCTCTGGGTGAGAAAGTCACCTCAAAAACATGCATGGAGGAAGACAAAGTGATGAAGATGATGGAGTGGATTAAGGACTAAGGGACGGGGGGTGTGAGTCAGAAAAGCAGAGTCTGAGAGGGAGGGAGGAGTGTGAGTGAGGGCCGTCAGTGATGTGAATTAGTTGTAGTTGGATGACTGCAGGAATTAGGATACCCGGAGAAAAGGAGCTGCTGTTAAGATGAGGATATAGTATTTTGACAGCATGATCCTTCACGGCCCACCTCCCTAAACACACACACAAATGGAGATCTGTGTGCCTCTGGAGACACGCTCTGCCTGCCCAGTGGTCTTTTACATATTAGCTGTGTTTTCTTTGAGAATGACTATGTTCTTTCACTTTTGCGCTCTGACATGTTTGTTTCCATATGCCTGACTTCAAAGACTGATCACATCAAAAGAAAATAGCTTTATAATGCAAACTGTAAACCAGGGTTGCTCAAAATTTCGGAATTCAATAATTGGCTCACTTTGAATTTTGAGTTTGAAACTTAAACATCTGAAGAAAAAATAAAAGACATTTAACACAGATGCATTCTGGTAAAACACGGGTAAAATAAAAGAATCTCAGATCAACAAAAGCTAATTAAGTTATTAAATAATAATAGTCATTAAATATGACAAAAAATGCTTTAATGCTTTTGAGAGAATTCTGGTAACACTTCAGTATACGGACCAATTCCCACTATTAACTAACTGCTAATTACCATGCCTCTTATTAACATACTGGCTGTTTATTAGTAATTATAAAGCACATATTCTGCATAACCATATTATACATTCTACATTGCTAATCTTATCCAATACCAAAACTTATACTATTTATACTAACTAATAATAAGCAGCAAATTAAGAGTGTCATGGTCAGCTGGAGGTGCCAGCACAGGCCACTGGATGGCACTCCAGCGCTCAACAGCCTATGTATGTTTTGTG
>JAUMHE010000062.1:18990187-19004858 GCA_032359235.1 Enteromius mattozi | reverse complement strand
TTGCTTCATCGCCTGACCCTTGCCACGGACTCGGATTATTCTATTGTCATTGTCTCTGAAATCCCCGTTTGCCGTTGCTGAACTTCGCCTGTGACTCTCCTCTGTGTGTGTATGTACAATAAACGTCTTGCACATGGATCCAAACGCCTTCCCGTGTCTCAATCGTGACAAAGAGTTAATCGAGGCAATAGTCATTAGTTATAGTTATTTTCGTTTTGCTAATAACAGTTTTCTGTTTGAACATATTTTAGAATGTAATTTATTCTTGTGATGGCATTGTGAAGCATTTTTAACTGGTATTAACCCAGTCTTCAATGTCACATGATCCTTCAGAAAGCATTATAAATATATCAACTCTCACTTTTAATGCATTCTTGCTGAATAAAAAGATGTTAGGATGAATATTATTATCAAAACTTTTGAACAAGCTTTTGTCAAAAAAAAACAAAAAAAAAAACATTCACATGGTTAATGACTTGGTTGAAAGTACACTGCAATGTAAAAAAAAATCTATAGTAAAAACCTGTTAAATGGTAAATTCCCTTAAAATTTACAGGGAAAACCTGTAAACTGATGTTCCCATAATTCCCTGCATTGCATTTCAGTCTTTGTTTGAATTAGATTTTTTCTTTGAAAGAACTATGCTTCTTCTTAGTTTTTTCTTATCATTTATGTTTATCAAGGTTGTATGTGTCAGGATGGAGTTCCATGCAGCCCCCCTAGAGGGCACTCCATCCCCATCTCACTGTCATCTGGATTCACAGTCACACGGACTAAATCTCCCATAACACACCACTCTCTCACACCTGTTTACCATCTGTAATCACACCAGCAGCTGTTCCTCATCACCACACCCACACACTCATTTACACCAGCATAAAAACCAGTTCCATTCATCAGTTCAACGCGTAGTCTTGATTTGCTCTGGCTGTCATCACTAAGCATACTATTCCCGTGTTTTGTTTTCCTGGTTTTTCTGACTTTGGACTGTTTATCTGGACTGTATTCGTTTGCTGCCTGTTCTGATCTCTGCTTCTGTACCCCGACTTACATTCTGCTTTTCCTCCGTTGCCCTGTTTATTATTGATTGACCATGCCTGTTGATACCACGTCTTCCAATAAAAGTCTGCGAATGGATCCGCACGCTTCAGCCGCATTCATGACAGAATGTTACATGTAATCAGGCCCATGCACAGGCGGGTGTCCTTCATTGGCTGAGGTGCCTCTCTTGCTAAACCCACCTAGCATCATCAGCACAGCTCACAGCGTTCTGTCATCGCTCCCCTAAAGATACATTGATTCAGTGTTTTCCAGAGTTTTTCATCACTCACAATCTGTGCGCCCTGACTGGCCCGCTCTGGAGATGACACTTCTTACAGAGGGTAGATGCATTAACAGGCAGTGCTTGATCTGCTGAATTAGTAATAATTTGGTACTTTGTTTTTGTATTTCTGTTGGTAATAATTTGCTCTCGTTCTTTTAAACGTGGCAACAACTTGGATAATCCACATTCTTAGAATGTTTTTTGTTCTTCACTCTATAAAAACATCTACAATAAAGTCTACAATTATTACAGTGGTGTCTTCACTTTTAAATTTATAACACCAGTCAAAAGCCGTTTTTATTTATTTATTTTTTTTCTCTTCTCCTTACCAAGCCTGCATTTATTTGATCTGAAGCACAGCAAAAACAGTAACATAAACATTGTGAAATATTTTTATTATATTTGTTATTAATATTATTGTTACTGTATTTTTAACAGTCAAATTCCGGCAACCACAGATGCCGTTTTTTTACCATAAATTTTTAAAGAATTTTATTTATAGTGTATCTTTGAAATCTGTTATTTATAATCTATTTTTCTATTAACTTTAATTATCTTCCTTACATTGATATTTGAATTGCAATTTTGCATCCTGTCTGCTATCTCAATTCCTAATTTAGGATTCATATGTTCACAGTTGAGTTTTCTATGGTGCACAACATTAATTCATTTGTCGGACTCAATAGGTCAAGTTTTAGATGCTGTAACTACATCTTTCTCCATTTACAGCCTTTAAAAAATGTTAAATGTTTTGCATGCAACACAAAGATATGAATATTGTACCATATTATTACAGATGTTTTGCCAGAGACATTTTAGGGCTCTTAAATGCATAAAATGAACTTGCATTTAATTCTCTGCCTGCTGTCTTTGACGTCAGAGCTCAGATAGTCACTAGCATTTGGGACAGTTTTAAGGCTGGTGGTTTTCTCAGTTCACTCAGGTGTGGCAAAAAATGGCACCCTGGACAAAGGGATCCATCAAGACATCAGTAGAGTTCATTCTTTTAGCACCTATAGGAGAATTATGCAAACTGGGAGCAGTCTGGGTGCAGCTGACAGAAGGAAAGACAGGTCATTCTCACCTCCGCGCTGCAACCAATCAGTGACTGATTGAAGCGATCTGTGCCTAATGTCACCCTGAACCATCAGAGAAGACTGAACCAAACAGCCCATTCACTTCTGAACAGAAATCATCACAGACCTGAGCTCAGTAATACCATCAGATACTGGGACAAGGAAGAGATGAAGTCCACAGGAGAGGATGCAACATGCTAATAGTTTATCAATACACAAATCCAAAAGTGTTTACACGTACACAGTTAGCGTGTAACAAATACTATTACAAAGTCATGTGTATACTGTATACTGTTGGTAAATGTGCACAAAATTGTATCTTTAGGAGGAGTATGAGCTTGTCACTGGACCAGTACTCTCAAAAGCACATCTTAATGGTACATTTATCATCATAAGATACTAATATGCTCCCTTTAGAGGTAGATAAGGCACTAAGGTGCACCTTTGAGGTACTTGGCCAAGAGATAAGCTAAAGGTACCTTTTTTTTTTTTTTTTTTTGCTGACAGCTTAGTGTGCACATAATACAAAAAGTACCATAAAATGCCACATCATGACCTTAATATTAAAATAATCAAATAAAATATAATGTAAGAGCATTAATAATTAAATACACTAATATAATAAAATTATATGTAAATTATATTACATTCATAAAAGCAATTATTCAAGCTGCATTAATAAAACATAATTTATTAATTTTAAACTGCTATAATAACATATAAGGTTCCTGCTATTTAATATAACAATAAAAATTTTAATAAAATTAAAATGATAAAAAATAAAATCAAATATAAAAATCATTGAAATTTAATTTGCTCATTCATTCTTTTACTGAATAATAGTAAATAAATACAGGTATTATTTACTATCAATCTTGCCATAACTTATTACTGTTACAGATCTGCAAGGCTCTTCCCTTACCCAATCACAATGCTCACTCTCCCCGGAATTCTAACCACCATCACCTGTTCATCATCACCACCCTAATCACCAGCACTATATATCCACACACCACAGCACTATCAGTGTCCGAGCTCGTTGCTACGAAGTGGACTCATATCCTCAGCTCCTTGCTCTGCGATATTGCTATTGTACTTATCTAGTACTTACGTTTCGTTCTTCTTCGTCCTAGTGTTTCTCCAAGTTCCCCAGGATTCCTCGTTGTGTGTGGTGTGCGGCTGTCCTCCTGCTCCAGCGTCTCTCCAGCATCATTGTGTGTCTCCATCGTCCCCGGACAAAGGACTCTTATCAGTTCGGCATCCGCATTCCACAGACTGTCATATTTACTATTACTCACCTTGCTTATTGTCTTCTGTTATTCCGTCGATCATCTGCTGTGTAAATAAACCCCTTTACCTTTACTTACCTCCTGTGTTGTGTCCGCTTCCATAACAATTACCCTATGATCTCACGCCGTTTTGGGCATTGTGCGCTGATCTCAGCACAGTCACAGCTCACTGACCCAGGATCAGTCACTCTTTCCGGTTCAATCACCTAATCAGTAATCATGCACACCTGAGATCACTTACCTGCACAAGTTAAAAGCTACAATCCCCAGTAGCTCTTTGGCTGAGCTCGAGGTAACAACACTAAACCTCTTGCTCTACTCACCTTGTTGTTAGTTCTGCTTTTAGATCCACGAAGTGCTGCATTCAGCCGACACCACAAAGCCCTGGCTATATTCACCTGCACCGAGCACTATTGATCCTGAGACCCACAGAGAGCGTAAGAGACTAATCCTGCATTACCTGCTTGAGTTACCTACCTGTTGAGAGAACCGACTTAATATACTCACCTGACTTAATATACTCACCTGTTTTTTCGTCGAGTACGAGGAAAACGATCTGGAGATCGTTCCCCTGTCCAGTTTTAAAGTGCACTGTCTTCTTACCTGAGATACTCACCTGCTTACTCGTCATCCTGTCTTGCGGAAGGAGTATAATCTGCTACCCATCTCACAAGTTAAGTTCTCACCTGATACTAACCAATCTACGTTCATTGTGTTCAAGGGGCGAAGAGGAGTCTGAGTGGAAGAGGAAGCGGATCGTCCACAGCCCGTGTGTAACCCACTTGCCTCGCTTACCTGAGTTCAACACAACCCGTGTAAGGGTTAGCGATCTGGAGGTCACTGCACTGGCTGTCAGGAACATTACTTACGTTCTTCTATTCCCTGATTTTGAGTTTCCCTCTCAACCTATGCTTCATTTCATAAATTTAATCTGTTGAACTCCATCCTGCCCTCTCTGTCTTCAGTTTGAGCGTTACAATAATCTTACATCGGATTCATTTATAACTTTATTTGTTAAATGAATACACATATGTATTATTCCAAACTGCCATATAGTGATATGACCCCACTACTTAAAGTGCATTTAAAAAGATAATTAGAAATTAAAATTGAATGAATAATTATATATATACATATAGTTAGATGTTAGAAAGTTAACAACAATACAGCTACCAAACATTTTTCTAGTTTATTCAGTCCATAATGCACCAATCTGATGTTCAAGTTGCTCATACCTGTAGGTCCTGAGAACTGTGAGATCTCACTATAGTTCATAATAAACCATGTGAATTAAAAAGAGCATTAACAAACTAGTATTTCACACCAACACCTTCATTTTCCTATAATGTGGTGCTTCAGAAATATTATTGCTAACAAAAAAAAAGCAGAAAAAGAGTGTAGTTGGCAGTAATGTGAGCTGAACTGAAGTTGGGCATCTCGGGCAGCACTGCTGATACAGAGACTCCATAGATCCCTCTCCGTGCTTCATTTGTTCAGCTCATTAAATATTGAGCAAGTGGCAGATTTGTGTGATTGCCAATAAAATGGCTCCCTTACACTGTGAAATGCCTGGGAGCATGCAAAACACCACACACACACATACATCTCCTGTCCTTTCTGTCTTAAACATACACACACATACATGAGCATGCAATTATATCCATCCTTCCATTATAAGACTCAAGGACTTAAGAGGCAGTTATTTTTATTTTAAGACTATATTTTCACATTTAACTCTATTCATTGGTCACCCGCTGTCACTCTGATAAGCCAGGCGTAGGATTCTCTAGAGTCTTGATTATGGCTTGATAAATCAACATCGATTGAACAAGTATACAATGTATTATATACGTACATGGTTATGAGCATGTGCTGTACCCGAAGCACAGAATAGCTTGGCATCTAATGAAAAATGTCCCAGATGTGTACATGGGGAAGAAAACATAATAAATGGCTATGCTAGGCAACCTGCATTTTTATTCAAAGCAGCCAGTGAACAAAAATATGGAACAATGCAGTGAAGGAATGTAATGATATTGCATGACAGACATTCTGACACGGAACGCACATTTCAAAACTGAATAATTGTCTGTAGCGTTGTTTTGTGGTTTATATCAAAATAATATGTTTGCTAATAATCTGAACACATATTATGGCATTTTATGCTTTAGTACAGGCAAAAAAATAATACATACAGCTTTACACATTAGATCTGTAAGCTGCTTTAAGATTTTTTATTTTTGCTGTAACAACCGCATTTGATGACTAAACTCTGTAAATGACTTGTAACATCCATAAATTTGCATTTTCAGCTTAGTATGAACAGAAACCGATGACTATTGATCTACCGATATATCACCAAGACCGATATTTGGCAGTTTTCAAATACCGGCCGATTCATTTTCTGATTGGCCGATATGATAGAGGCAAGAGTTTTATTTTGACGGCACTGAGATAGGAAGTGCACTGCAAACAATGCTTTCTAAGACTAGACTTTTTGTCTTGTTTCCAGCCAAAATATCAAAAAATTCTGAAATCAAGAAGAATTTTCTAGACAAGAAAAAAATATTGTCTTGTTTTCAGAAAAAAACAAGTCAAAATTAAGTGACCTTTTACTTAGAACAAGCAAAATAATCTGCCAATCGGTTAAACAAAATAATCTTATTTCAAACAGAAAACAAGATTATTTTGTTTACCCATTGGCAGATTATTTAGCTTGTTTCAAGTAAAAACTCACTCAATTTTTTATTTTTTATTTTTTAAAAACAAGACAATATTTTTTTCTTGTCTAGAAAATCCTTCTTGATTTGAGATTTTTTTGATATTTTGGCTGGAAACAAGAAAAAAAAAATCTAGTCTAAGACAGCATCTTTTTCAGTGTGCTTGAGGACACAGTGCTCACATTCTCCCTCTTGTGCTCCGCCCATCATTCAGTTCTGTCTAATACTGTAAGAAGTCTATCCACAAATCAGATAAAGCAGTTAAACAAAGGAATTGAAGTGTTTACAAAAAAGTATTATAATGATTGCTTTAAAATGATTAGTAATAGAAAAGCAAACATTATAATACTTTTTCGTTTGCCATCAGCATTCAGCAAATATGCATTTATATCATTTAAACAAATCTTTGAATGACTTATGTGTCACGGATGAAGCAGGATTCAAGTGCGGGAAACACAAAGTCTTTATTTCTTTTAAACAAAAAGTTTTTCGAAACAGTTCAAACTCTACTGCAAATAATTCACTCCCGGTTCATATCACCACAGCAGCGGGAACCACGAAACCCAGAGTCCGCTTCTTTCAGTTCCTTGAACGAGAAGATCGTGCCCGGGAAGGAGAACACAGATAAACGCTCTCCTGAGCGCATGGAGGAATGCAGAGAAGCCGCACGCAGTCACAAGCGGCGGAGCCTGGCGAGACGAAGCAAACTTCTACTATACAGGTAAACTCACAGACATGACAGAGGTACCAACTTTAACAGTCTGACACATAATGACAAAACAGAGGACCTAATAAAGGGAGAAGATAACTAGATGAACGAGAAACAGGTGAAAGACAGGAGAGCAAGCGATCGGAAATTAAGGGAGGGCGGAGACAGAGCAGAACAAAGAAAACAATGAGCACGTGGAGAAATGTCAAAGTCAAAACACAACACAAGAGACAGCAGAAAACAGGTGATCAACCACAAGACCCAACAGTACCCCCCCTCCCAGGAGCGCCACCGGGCACCCCAGGAAGGGGCTCACCTCGTCGCCGACGGAAGTCCACAATCAAAGAGCGGTCCAGAATGTCCCGGGACGGCACCCAGCATCTCTCCTCTGGACCATAGCCCTCCCAGTCCACAAGATATTGAAACCCCCTGCCACGACGCTGCTCATCCAGTAACCTCCTCACCGTGTAGGAAGGAGCACCATCCACCAGGCGAGGGGGCGAGGTGGTGGGGGGGTGGGACGATTGCCCGCGGGGTTCAGAGGGGAAGAAAACACAGGTTTAACCCTGGAAACACGAAACACAGGGTGAACCCGACCAAGAGGAGGAGGGAGCTTGAGTCTGACCGCTACAGGACTAACCACCTTGGTGACCAGGTATGGCCCAATGAATCTGGGTGCCAGCTTGCGAGAAGGCGCCTGGATAGGTAGATCCTTGGTAGACAACCATACCCGTTGACCACACACATAGGTAGGAGGAGAGGACCGGTGGCGATCGGCTGCTGCTTTGGTTCGTCTAGAGGTTTGGGCCAAAACCCTCCTGACTCTCCCCCAGGTGGGACGACACAGTCGGACGAAAGCCAGGGCAGACGGAACTGCAGCATCAGGTTCCTGTGACGGAAACAGTGGCGGTTTATATCCCACAGAACATTCAAAAGGGGACATACCTGAAGCAGCCATCGGAAGGGAGTTGTGGGCATATTCAATCCAGGAAAGCTGTTGGCACCAGGAACTCGGGTTATTGGATGTCAGACAGCGGAGCATTCTCCCTAGATCCTGGTTGGCCCGCTCACATTGCCCATTGGTCTGGGGATGGAACCCTGAAGACAGACTCGCAGAGGCCCCGATCTGTCTACAAAATTCCTTCCAAAACTGGGAGACAAACTGAGGACCCCTATCAGACACCATGTCAACCGGCAAACCATGGAGACGGAATACGTGGTCCACCATCAGCTGAGCAGTCTCCCGGGCTGAGGGCAATTTGGGCAGGGGAATGCACAGCCTTGGAGAATCGGTCCACCACCGTGAGAACCACAGTGTTCTCCTTCGAGGGAGGGAGCCCAGAAACAAAGTCAAGGGCGATGTGTGACCAAGGGAAGGTATGGGGAGAGGGCGAAGCAGACCATCAGGAGGGCGATTCACTGGTTTACATTGGGCGCAAGTCGGGCAGGCCAACACAAACTGTCTGATATCTGCAGCCAAAGAGGGCCACCAGAAACGCTGCCGGATGGCAAACAGCGTCCCCCGAATTCCCGGATGGCAGACCAGCCTGGACGTATGGCCCCACTGAAGGACCTCAGAGCGCAACACAGCCGGCACAAACAACCTGCCCTCCGGGCACTCTCCGGGCACTTGCACCCCTCGTCCGGCCTCCTCTACCCGCCGCTCGATACCCCAGGAGAGAGCCCCGACCACCACCCCTTCAGGAAGGATGGATTCGGCCGCAAGATCCCCCTTCGAGGCCCCGAACAAGCGAGAGAGAGCATCAGGTTTGACATTCTTGGATCCCAGCCGGTACGAGAGGGTGAAGTTAAACCGGCCAAAGAAGAGTGCCCAGCGGGCCTGGCGCGAGCTCAACCTCTTGGCCGAATGGATGTATTCCAGGTTCTTGTGATCCGTCCTGACAAAGAAGGGCTGTGCTGACCCCTCCAACCAGTGACGCCACTCGCCCAGAGCCAATCTCACCGCCAGCAGCTCCCTATTCCCGATGTCGTAGTTACGTTCTGCAGGGCAGAGGCGGCAAGAGAAGAGGGCACAAGGATGCACCTTCCCATCGTGAGGAGACCGATGAGAACTGCGCCAACCCTGACGTCCGACGCGTCAACCTGAACAATGAACTGGGACTCAGGATCTGGAACCAAAAGAACAGGAGCAGAGACAAAACGGGACTTAGGGGTGTCAAAGGCTACCTGAGCTTCTGGGTTCCACCTGAAGACCACCTTGGTGGAGGTTAACGCTGTGAGCGGTGCAGCAACCTGACCAAAATTCCTGATGTATCGCTGATAGAAGTTGGCGAACCCCAGGAATCGCTGCAGAGCTTTGTGGGAGTAAGGAACTGGCCACTTGGCGACAGCCTCTACCTTAGCGGGATCCGGTGTAATACCTCTGGAAGAGATAATATGGCCAAGGAACGTAACAGACTCGGCGTGGAATTCGCACTTCTCTGGCTTTGACATATAATTGGTTCTCTAAAAGCCGCTGGAGGACCCGTCTGACATGCTGGGTATGTACTTGGAGAGAGGGGGAAAAAATAAGAATGTCATCCAAATACACAAAGACAAACTTGTTAACCATGTCCCCCAGAACGCTATTGACGAGGCCCTGGAAAACGGCTGGAGCGTTGGTAAGACCAAACGGAAGAACCAAGTAGTCATAGTGCCCCGAAGGTGTATTAAAAGCTGTAGGCATTGCGGAGGTCCAATTTGGTGAAGACCCGAGCTCCCTGCAATAGTTCAAAGGCAGAAGACATTAAAGGTAGGGGATACCTATTCTTAACAGTAATGTCATTGAGCCCCCTGTAATCAATGCAAGGGCGCGGGGAGCCGTCCTTCTTCTCTACGAAGAAGAACCCAGCACCAGCAGGAGAGGAAGAATGGCGGATGTGCCCGGCCTGAGGAGATTCACGAATATACCTATCCATAGCCTGCCTTTCAGGGCCCGAAAGGGAATACAGACGGCACTTGGGCGGAGAAGTGCCCGGGAGGAGATCAATGGCACAGTCGTATGGGCGATGCGGAGGAAGAGAGGTCGCCCGGGATTTACTGAAAACCGCTCCTAGATCAGAGTACTCCGCCGGAACCCCAGACATGTCAGGAGGATCAACCTGCGAAACACAGGGGACAGAGACAGGAGGAAACACAGCACCTAGACAGGCTACATGACAAGACCTACTCCAAGCTAAAATAGAGTTATTTACCCAATCTATGTGAGGATTATGCTTAGACAATCATGGGTGTCCTAAAATTAATTGAGTCTTGGGGGAGTCAATAATAAAAAGTTCAATAGTCTCAGAATGATTACCGGACAGCAAAAGTCTTACACATCTTACACATAATCCAGCCCTTCAAGAAAATGAGCGCGTAGCGCGCCCTCATTCTGCTGTCTGGAACTGAATAGCGTAGTCAGTGACAGAAGATCCCCCTTGAACAAGACGAGACAACTGAGCCGCTGCCTCATCCCCCTGGGCTGATCGATCAAAAAGTTTGGCCAGCTCTTGGCGAAAAGTCTCAAATCTACCGAAGCAGGGAGCCCGGGAGTTCCAAACTGCAATGCCCCATTCGCGAGCGCGTCCTGTTAAAAGTGTGAGGACATAGGCGACCTTCACCTCTTCTGAAGCACAGCGTCGTGGTTGAAGCGAGAATACCAGTGTGCACTGAGACAAAAAGGCTTGGCAGGCATTAGGATCACCATCGTAGACCGGCGGATTGTTGGCGTGAGGCTCGGGCTCGAGGGGAACGACAGCTTGAATAGACGGAGCTCGGTTGTCGGCTTCCCGCTGCAGCTCGTCAACCCGTGTGAGGAGTTCAGCAACCCGGGCACTCAGCACATACACCTCCTGGGCGGTAGAGTTCAGACGAAGCAAACTTCTACTATACAGGTAAACTCACAGACACGACAGAGGTACCAACTTTAACAGTCTGACACATAATGACAAAACAGAGGACCTAATAAAGGGAGAAGATAACTAGATGAACGAGAAACAGGTGAAAGACAGGAGAGCAAGCGATCGGAAATTAAGGGAGGGCGGAGACAGAGCAGAACAAAGAAAACAATGAGCACGTGGAGAAATGTCAAAGTCAAAACACAACACAAGAGACAGCAGAAAACAGGTGATCAACCACAAGACCCAACATTATGAACATTACAATTCACAAAACTTGCAAACTTAGTGGAATCTAGTTGAGATCTGGTAAAGTGTGCGTGTGTATCCTGATCGCGTGATCTCTGCATGATGGTCTGTATGTGTGAATTAAATACTGACAGGAGCAGAGTTCAGCTTCACTCTAGACGCGCAATATTGAAAACTCGTGATTTCAAATTATGCTGCGCTTTATGTGTTTGCCCACTGCCATATTCATGTTATTTTCACTGTGTGCTGTGTGTATTATGAGTGTTTTGGCTTTATTTTAAAAATATAATTGCCAAAGCACACAAACTATCCAGAATACTGAGTGCCCTGTTGGTTACAGTATTTACTTCCTTTTTAATTTAATTTAATATGTATTAAATATTTATTTATTTATTTGTTTATAATACACATTTACATTTTAATCCATTTTTAAATGATTTCAAATTTCTTAAATATTAATTAAAATAAATAAAGTTGGCCTAATATCAGCTATCGTCCACCCTGCTTTCTAAGATATCGGCATCGGAGCTGAAAAAACCCATATCGGTCGACCAACAACAAGTTCACTTTGTATAAACAGATCAAATACATCAGTATTTATAATGTTCCTAGTTTAGTCAATTAATCATCATCATCAACAAACACTTTTATGTCATTGACACACAGCAGTAGATAAACCCGTTTGATCCGTTATGGGATGTTTAGGTGTTAACAGATTAGTTTTGGCATCAGAAGCGAGTCAGTGTGTGTAGTTTCAGACCCTGTGACTCTTTACACATGGCGCTTTTCCCCCAAGGTGCAACAAAACACTGATGAAGGACAGAGAAACACTCTTTTTATCTGCCGGCTCTCCTGCTGGGGTCACTTTTGCTCTCTAAGGTCCTTAAAATTGGTGGGCAAAGAGAAAACCACAGAGGCACACACCAGCAACTGATGCCATCAGAATATACAGAGCTGGGATTATTTAGCTGCAAACATAGAACTGGCACACATTTATGTTGCTATATCATCCAGCCTGCAGTCTGAGCTCCTTTAAGGTTTCTGAAGATCTAAAAAAGCAGTCTTTGAGGACTGCTGTTTTGTTCTTTAGTATTACCAACACAAACTGTGGTATATAATTTATGATAAATATCATTTTAATCCCTTATAATGTTAGTCATGGTTTCTTTCACCAAAAACAGCCATAATGTAGTCTGCCACAGCCATTTGCTACCCTTTCTGACTTTTTTTGCCACTGCGTCTTTTATGATTTTTAAGTTGTTTTCAATTAAAATATTTTTTTTTTTCTATTGGAATAAATTTTATGTTCTTAGCAGCCATTACCCAAGTCTTCAACATGGCATGATCCTTCATAAATTATTCATGTGCTGCTTTAGTGTTATTATTATTATCCATGTTTTTAGGAAATTAATACTTTTATTCAAAGAACAAGCATTATTTATTTATTTACTTTTTAATGCCATGCCATCATAAAGGATATTTTCATTGCGATCTCTGAATAAGGTTTACAATTAACAAAAAAAGTTCTAAAAGACATTTCATACACTAGACAAAATACCAAAAAAAAAAAAAAAGAAATCACAAGAATATTTCACAATATTGATGTTTTTGCTATATTTTTGTAAAAATAAATAAATGAATAACATCTTGATTATTCCAAACTTTTGACGGATAATATGTATTAGTGTTAACTTTAATTGAAAAAGAAATTTAAAAATAAAATGCTTTCACATAACTTTTTTTCTCAGAATAGTAAGATATAAAGTCACAATTGTGAGTTATAAAGTCACAAAAGCGTGATATAAACTTGCAACTGCAAGTTAGGAAGTCAGAATTGTGTACATTGTATAAACTTGCAATTCTGAGAACAAAGAATCCCCCCCCCCCCCCTCTAAAAATTGGGCTTAATAACTCACAATTGTGAGTTTATACCTCAGTTTATAAAAAACTTACAATAAACCTTTTTTAATGTTTTATTCCATGACAGAAACAGGCTTTACACAATTATTTCACTAAAAAGAGATAAACGACAGACAAAATTCAAATCTGTGAAAGCTGATAGGTCATATTTTGGCTCATTTACCTTTTGATATCCTTTCCTCTCTCACAGCCTTTTCTCTATGAATTGGTCAAGCTCTTTTTTCCCCAGTTCTCAAAGGTAATGACCACTTTAGACTTTTTCCACCACTTTTCAGCTGTGCAGAAGATAGCCACACTTACGTAGGTAGCCAGACTCTCTCTCTCTCTCTCTCTCTCTCTCTCTCACACACACAGCACTATACTTAAACATCCAAGCCAAAACACTGACTGGCCCGGAGGAATGAGATCTATATAACACAAAATGGTGGTGTCTGGACATCAGCACTGTCATTTCTCCACTCAGCATCTTCACACAAACACACATCTCTCTTTAGCCCTGTCAGTGCTGGATATTTTCCTGGACTATGATACATGTGCATTTACTGACATAGCAACATTTTTATTACAGCAGTCATTAAAATCAATAAAATAAAATTATATTGTATATATATTGCTATCCAGTGCATGTTCAAAACCTTTTTATGAATACTGTAGCTATTAAAAACAAGCAATGTGTTTCCTTTTGATTCAACAAAATACAACTCTCTCTTCGATAGTTCAGTAGTTTTGTCAACGATGAGATCTTTTTCTCTCTCTCGGTCTTGTGTGCAGGGATCTTATGACACTGAGAAATATCTCTCTGACCACTGTCTCATTCCAGCTCCAATTTGTCATTCAAGAGCATTTGAGAGAGATGTCCATTGTTGCTGTGATGGATAGGATGGTCTCATGCTGGAATGTGAAAATAAAGATGAAAAGCTACAAAAACGTCAAACCACCACATGAGAATCAAAGAGCCTGTCTGGATAAAACACCACAGGAGACCAGCAGTGAGTTCTGGGCTGAAATAATTTTTTTACATTTTTTTTTTAGCTGTTCAAACACTGAAAACACAAAATTATCTAATGATATGTTTGTGTTGAGAATTTAAAACAGAATATTGCTGAAAGCTGTAATTAAGGGGACAATTTTCTATGAATAAAACAAAAAAAAAAAAATTACATTTCAGTCTGCTCCCAACACAAAGCTGCCTTAGAGGACAAAAAAAAAAAAAAAATATATATATATATATATATATATATGTATATATTAAAAATTATTATACTTATATCAGATCAACAGACAATACTGTATATCTACTCTACAATAATGATAAATAATTCTACAATATATGATAATATACACCGCTCAAAAAAATAAAGGGATTACTAAAATAACATTGAATGTTGAATGTGCTGACAACAAAATCACACAAAAATTGTCAATAGAAAAATCACATTTATTAACCCATGGAGGTCTGGATTTGGAGTCACACTCAAAATTGAAGTGGAAAAACACACTACAGGC
>JAUMHE010000062.1:18962994-18977095 GCA_032359235.1 Enteromius mattozi | reverse complement strand
AAAGCAGTTTCTTGATTGGCTACGCAATATCACGTTTAGTATCGCAAAAGAACAGCCAGCAAAGGTCTTAAAAAGTTACTCATCTAATTTATTTGTCTTCAAGACTGGTTATAACTCTTTAAATTGGCCCCTGTTTTTCTGCACAATGCAATATTTATCACAGAAAAAAAGATATCGCAATGCCAGTTTTTCTCCAATATTGTAAAGCCCTAGTCTACATAAATACAATTAATTCCATATATTTACCTCACATTTCTGCCATAATACCGTGGTGCAATTAGTGTTGCTAAAGTAAATACATAGTAAACTAGCGATTTGTAGATCGAAAAGCCTTTTGACCTGTATTGTTGCACACAGTGCTGGTTTGTCAGTTCTGTTTCTTCTGGCTTTAAATCATAGTTTAAATCACAGAGTCATTTGTGTTGAATTCAAGCATTTCACACTGGATCTCACAGTGCTGTTTAGTGGTCGCATAACCGACACTTGAACTTTGAGCCAAGCGGAAAAATGCTTGCCATGGTTCAAATGATTAGCTCTGTTTTGTTACGCTTTTGCCACATAAATATTATATTGACTATTTATCTAACTTGTTATCATTTTGTTGCGGGAAAGTTATATCATAATATTTATTATTATTGCTTTATCACCCGGCCCTATCTACTAGTCAGCCATGCTGACCATCCATCCCTCCTTTATATAGGCCAACTGATTGGTCAGGAGGCCTGTAGAATGTATTTCATTCAGTGGATATTGTTGTTATTATGATTTGCATTTTGAAGTTTTTTTTTTATGGTACTAGATAAAGATAAAAATAGATAAAAAAAAAAAGGATTAAAGAAAAACTGTTTTTCAGTTTCACATTGATTTATTTATTTTTCTTTCTTTTTGTAGTACAGTGTGCATCAGTGAGAAAAAATAAACCATCTTTTACAACTCATGATTGGAAGAGCTTGCTTGTACTTCTCCAAAAAAAAAAAAAAAAAAGGTGAAAAACTTGGGTTTTCTTGGACATCATGTGTGTATTTATGAAACTAAAAGAATCCCCTTTAGTATCACAAGTGCAACCGTTTGGCTCATTCACAAACTAACAGCCATTATTCTGACATGATCATGCTCTTTTGGTAAATGTGTAGGTGGACTAACACGTATGTCCATGGCATCTATTCATCTTGAAACTATATGTAGGGCAGCTGTACTTCTCCTGCCTCCCTGCACTAAATAAATACCAACTTGTGGTTTGGAGCTAAAACCATATATTCTGCAAATGGCTTCTTTAAACGTAAACGTGACTTATCTCTCTCCAAGATTCTGCAGCTTCCTTAGGCTAATCCAAATGGCTCAGTTCCCTAGTAAACACAAGGTATCTGATTGAGATCGACTATAGCTTGGTATTTCTCCAGTGCATAATCGTTGCTAGCACACACTTGAGATGGGGTGTTGACACAGGCTGCATGTTTCCAATCAAGTGTTTGTGTGTTGGTATAACATAGGAAATCAATAATCTTTAATCAGCATGCTGAAAGACTGCCATATTCTTCTGAAAGTCAGGATTATAAATCGTAGATTCATAAAGATTCACCTTTAGGCTGACATTTTTGATTGTGCAGTTTTATTGTGATGTTGTTAGACAGACATTCACTCTTTTGCTGCTCAAGCAACATTTTTACTATTTTAAATGTTAAAAATAGTTGTGCTGCTTATTTTTGGGGTAGCATTCTTTGTTACTGATGAGATGTAGGCTACATGATAATCAAATTCTATTAATTGCACAGCCCTAATAAAACACATACTGCACAGCGATTTTTCACTCTTAAATACGAGCCAAACGTACAAGGTGTCATGCTGTTTTCGTTGCAGTGCACACGCTCTGATATATAATTTCACATGTTGTGTCCAATTAGTTACAGTGATTATGTCCTCGGCTCTCTTTTGTGGCCTTTTGTTCACTCCTGTCTGACCTCTCAACCATTGTGCCTTCTCAACTCTTTTTTTTTTTTTTTCCCTCTGACAAGCAGTTTTTAGCGTGTGCAACCTTATCGAGTTTTGCCTCCGTTGACCTTCATCAGTCCCACACGTCTTTTTCTAGCGGTCTCAGATGACCCAATTAAACTCTTTCTCTCATTCTGCGTCGTTTTCACCAAACTCACTCTGGACTGTTAAAAGGGTGAGAGTCAAGGTTCAGGAAAGGGCATCTCCATGGTGAAACGCTGCTGTGTGAGAAAAATATGCTGTAATGATAGTCTTGCCAGAAGTAAACCTGGAGACGCTGTCATATGAAATGGCCAGGCCATTGTAAATGGGCAGCAGGAATAGACGTTGATAGAGGAATCCTTTTAGATGTGTTTCTCATCAATCCAGATCCCAGGATGAGGATGAGAGGGATCCCTTTTTCTAATGTTGTCAAGACACTTGTGTTCCTCTTACAGAAATGTGCTTAAAATTTAAGTTTAATTTGAAAAGCCACCCAGTGGGTAAAAACAGTTTTATATTCATATTGGAGCTCTGTACAAGTGTAGTAGCTTTATTATTGTTTTTTTTTTTTTTTTTTGAAAGGATTCGAATGATTAAGTTTTTTCCAGAGGCGTTTTTCTACTTTCAATTCACTGCTGAGACTGTATCAGAATGCAAGCAGTACATTTGACAGCAGAATTGCTCAAAAGTGTGCAAACAAAGAAATACATTTGGGCTACGGACCTGTCAATTCACTAATACAAGAGCTATGAATTGTGAATGGATGTTTTTGACAGTTGAAAAAAATATTATCAATCAAAAGTAATTGCTTCTGCCATTCCGGTGAAGCCAGTAAGTTGTTAGAGAATCTCAAGGTTATACAGTTAGGGCCATAAATATTTGGACACTGACACAAGTTTTTTTTTTTTTTGGACATGGACATAATGTGTACACTCTCAGCTTTCATTTGATGGTATCCATATTCATATTGGATGAAGGGTTTAGGAGTTTCAGCTCCTTAACATGTGCCCCCCTCTTTATAAAGGGGTCAAAAGTAATTGGACAATTGACTCGAAGGCTGTTGCATGGGCAGGTGTGGGCAATTCCTTTATGTCATTATCAATGAAGCAGATAAAAGGCCTGGAGATAATTTGAGGTATGGTGCTTGCATATCAATATCCAAGTCTACCATAAAGAGAAGACTGCATGAAAGTAAATACTGAGGGTACACTGCAAGGTGCAAGCCACTCATAAGCCTCAAGAATAGAAAGGCTAGATTGGACTTCTCTACCAGAATGATGGCAAGAAAAAAGTATGGAGAAGGCGTGGAACAGCTCATGATCCAAAGCATACCACATTATCTGTAAAACACTGCAGAGGCAGTGTGATGGCTTGGGCGTGCATGGCTGCCAGTGGCACTGGGGCACTAGTGTTAATTGATGATGTGACACAGGACAAAAGCAGCCGAATGAATTCTGAGGTGTTCAGAGACATACTGTCTGCTCAGATCCAGGTAAATGCAGTAAGATTGATTGGGTAGTGTTTCATAATACAGATGGACAATGACCCAAAACATACAGCCAAAGCAAACCAGGAGTTTATTAAAGCAAAGAAGTGGAGTATTCTAAGTGCCAAGTCAGTCACCTGACCTTAACCCAATTGAGCATGCATTTCACTTGTTGAAGACTAAACTTCGGACAGAAAGGCCCACAAACAAACAGCAACTGAACATTTCATTTTCAGTTATTTAATTTGTCCAATTACTCTCGAGCCCATGAAATGAACAGATTGTGTTAAAAAAAAAAAAATGCTTTAGTTCTTCACTTTAATGCAAGCTCTTTGTTCAACCCACTGAATTAAAGCTGAAAGTCTGCACTTTCACTTCACAAATTCATTGTGCTAATGTACAGAACCAAAATTAGAAAAAAGCTGTCTCTGTCCAAATATTTATATACATATATATAACTGTATACATATAACTGTACACACACACACATATATATATATATATATATATATATATTTACACACACAATTTTTTTTCATTATTATTTAATTTCATTTAATTATTTTAATTTAGTTATTTATTTTTATTGATTGCCTGATTATTTGGTTGATTGATTGATTGATGTAGGGGAGTTACTTCGGGCACCTTTAAACACAACCCAGGCTCACTGGAAATATGTGCCTCTCTGTTAATTTCTGCAACACTGTAATTATGTCCCTTGCTGTTTTTAAAGTGAAATGTAAAAGTTGTATGAGTTTTACTGCCTCTAGTGTTAATTTCAACTGGAATGCAGGAGCCGTGCAATTGCATAGTAAGACTGACTTTGATTTGTAGAATAAATGTGTGTGTGGGTTGACAGCTCAAAGTCAAAAGTTGCTCGGCTCAGAATAGAGCCGTAATAATATTGGTTGGACTGTGTGTGGATGACACAGTGGTGTCTTCCTGATCTCTCCAATAACTCAGCTGTTATTGAGAGCAGTGGCCCCGTACCACCACAGCAGATAAAGAACTGCACATACACACACAGGCTTTCATTACAGGTGACCCATTTCTGAGTGCCAGCGATATAAGCTAAACACAAATCATAGCATGTTCCAGCCATTAATCCAGTCTGACGTGAAGAATGAACATGATGAGCAGATATCAATCAGAAAAGGAGAGTAAAAGGGTGAAATGTGAGGGAAGAATCGATTTGTAAGCAGGAACTGATGTTGCAACCTCATACATTTCTCTGGATGGAAACAGTGAGAAGAATGTTCTGATGATACCAAACATGAAAGTAATGGTACTTAAATACAAACACATACAGCAAATTGATGAAAATAAATACAATAAAAGATTTTTAAAAAGTTTTTTTTTTTCTTTCTCGCCAATCAAATTACTGAATAAAACTGAACATTTACCAGAGATTATTTTTATTTATTTTTGTATTGTCCTCCAGGGATGTTATATAAAATAACACAAACACACACATGTTGGTTTTTGTAATTTGTGGGGACTCTCCATAGGTGTAATGTTTTTTATACTGTACAGATTGTATGTGGTATTGCCCTACATTGACCCTACACCTAAACCTACCCCTTACAGGAAACTATGTGCATTTTTAGATCTTCAAAAAAAATACAATTTAGTATGTTTTTTAAGCCTTTTGAATTATGGGGACACTGAAAATGTCTTCATAAATAACCTTCATAATACCTTTGTCATACCCATGTCATTATGCAAATTTGTGTCCTCATAAACCACATAAACTTGCACACATTTTTCATTTCAGTTTTATTTTAATAAATAAAATTGTTTTAACATTTTTAATATTAAAATCTTAAACTAAATAAAAAGGAAAAGAAAAAGAAGTAGAAATACAACTAACTGAAACAAGTTTATGTTGAAGCACCATTTATGACAAAAGCATAACAAAATTCCTAAAAATGTAACTAAAATTTAACTTAAAAACTAAATGAATTAAAAAGAAATGCAAAATATTTATAAAAACTATTATAGTTTATAATCAGTTAAATATCAGATTAACAAATATTTATATTTCCTCTTTGTATACTGCAATTACCAATTATTTTTACATCCTTATGATTCACATTGGCTCTCAAAACAATCAAGTGTTAGAAGTCCTGCAACTGTGACTTTGGAGGATCCAAGGTTGTTTTTTTTCTGCGTTGCTCACATCATCACTAAAGAGAGAGAGAGAGAGAGAGAGAGATCCATGCGCTTTCATGCCAGCCATAATTCACCATGGCCTAAAGCAGCTCTAGAGAGACGGTTCCTTGGCCGCAGCCGATATTTTCACCCTGTCAACAAGCCTCAGCATATGTGTCAACTTAACGTCTGAAACAATACACGTGTTCTTGTCAGGGTGTTTAGTAGATTAGAGCATAACCAAGCCAAACAAACACAACACTAGAGGTCACACCCTCATACAGCTCGATAAACACAACACTTACATGTGCAGAAAGCGATACGCAGACCTGCTTCAGGAACCACAAACATCCTTGCCAACAGCAGATGATAGAATAATACACCTTCATCTAACACTCAATACAATAATTCATCCATAAGGTGGAGAAATGCTCGGTTTCAAACAGATAGCAAGCTGCATACAGGCAGCATTTTAAAATACTGTGACTATATATGACTGTATATATGACTATACATTTACTTTTTACAGTCTACTGTATATTTAAAAAAAAAAAAAAAAGATAGTGGTCTTTTGACAGGTTTGGTTTTATAGAAATAGACTGTAGGTTGGAAGATGGGCGTTGATGGATGTCGTGCGACAGATAGAAGAGAGGATGGTTAGATCAAACTCATATAAAACCAGAGCGCTTTCGTTGTATGTATGACCTGACATCACATATGCGTTGATGGAAGTACGGCACAATACATCAAAACACAATAACTTAAGTGCATGAAGTCATTCAAACGTTCTCTTCTTAATGACCAGAAGACGTTTGTGTCTTTTGAGCCCAAAGGTGAATTGCTGTCAGGCAAATGCAGCACAACTGGCAAATATTTGCTTATGTTCTGCGAAAGTGAACTGAATAACAATTTGTTTCCAGGAATCGGTATGTGCAGGTGAGTAAATGGATACACTGCAGGTCTGCAGGTATAAAGTAAGCATGTTCAATTCAAGGCAAGACTGACCCCAGGTCAGTTAGTGGCTCTGTTCCAAAACCTGCTTAGCTGCCTTGCTTTCTACTGCCTATAAGTGTTTCTCTTTTAAGGCAGCATCCTAACCTCAATTGTGACCTCACAACTAATCGATCTGAGCAAACGCAATGGGAGACTTGACAGGTGATTCCGACTTGGCTTTAGCATGATGCTTTGCTCATAACACAATACTTAAATACTGTTAAAAAATAGATTAGTAAATAAAGACATAAAATCACAAATACGTGAATATTGGGCAAGACACTTGAGACTGTTTCCACCAAAAAGGTATAATGGGACTTTGGTAACCCTTTACAGTAAGGTTGGTTGTTTAACTGCATTAGTTAACATAAACTAAGAATGAACAATACCTTTACAGCATTTAGTAATCTTAATTTATGTGTAATTCCAGCATGTACTAATGCATTATTAAAATCACAAGTTGTGCTTGTTAACATTAGTTAATGTACTGTGAACATGAACAAATTGTTATTAACTAACATTAGCAAAGATTATTAAATACTATAATAAATGTATTGCTCATTCATGTCAATTAATACATTTAGTAATGTTAATGAATGACACCTTTTTGTAGAGTGTCATTGACTTTTTATCTGAGTATATACAGTATATAACAGATCTATTAAATAATTACATAAAATTATATCATTACATAATTAGAGTTGTCAAACTATTAAAAACCAAAAATTGTTTACATATGTGTGTGTACTGTGCATATTTACTATGTATATATAAATATACACTCATACAATATATACTGTGAAAATGTGTTTGATAACAATGGGCTTTCCAGTCAAAAATGTTGAAAACCAACACATGCCTTGAAATACTGCCTATATGCAAAACAAAGGCTGAGAAATGCTTTATCTTGCAACTATACCTCCATTCTGGCCAGATGTGCCTCATTTCAGTCTGTATGTCCATCTGTATGCGGGTTGAGCAGAGATAGGTGAAGGAAACAAGATTTTCAGTCCTGGGATGAGGCAGGATGTGTCTGGGTCTTGTTCAGTGGTGCTTGTGAAGGTCAGACTCTTTGGGTCATGACTGTCTGAAGAAAGAGAAGAGAAGCATGTGTCAGTAATTAGTCAGCAAGGCAAAGCAGATAATGAAGATACTCAGGAGTTCATTATTGGGATAGACTGGGGGAAGCAGAAATGAATGCTCATATAATGGCAGCCTGCCCAAACATCTTGTGAGTGAGCATGAGTAATGAAGGATTTACTCCGCATCAGCAACTCCAATCACCAAAGCTGTCAATGGCAATAGGTGCAAGATCTATAATCTCTGATCTAAGATAATAATGTTGGATGTGAATATGCATGAGCTGACATATGCACTGTCCCAAAATGTAGGCAGCATGTTAATGCATCATAAACACACCTGACACGTCTGTGGATAGAGCTGCCTCATACTCTCTTGAAAAGCTGTGCCAATGTTATTGAAAGAACCATTTTACATTTCCATTTTACAGTTTTTCAGTGATCAGTTTTTAAAATAACCCCTTTTTGTGTGAAGAACATTTTAATAGTCTGAAGAATCTTTTTCACTGGAAATGACATTTTGTGCAATAGTAAAGTTTCATGGTTTTATAAGGTTCTTTTATTTTCATTTATTTTTTAACACTAATCAACGCTTATTTTTCCTTTTTTTTTATATATATACTAATCAATGCTTATTTTTCATTTAATACTGATAAAGAAAAAAAACAACAACACTATTAATTCCAAGTCTAAGATTTTTACTACAAATTTATTTTATGCTTTGTTTTTATTTAAAATTATTTTACAATGCAGGGTTTCACTACAACTAAAACATAGTTATATAAACATAGTTAAAATAAAAACATAATAATAATGATTTTATCTATTCATTCATTCAAACTGTTGCCAAGGCAACTTTCTTACATTTTCATTTAGTTCAGTTTAGTTCAGGTTAGTTTAACTTAATTCAGTTTGTCAGTTTAACAATGTACTAAAATAACTAAAACTGAAAAATAATAACAGACATATTTGAATGAATAAATAAATTAATTAATTAATTAATTTTCAAGCTTGTAAATAAGATTGAAGTGTTGTCAATAGGGCTGGGTATCGTTTAAAAAATTACGATACCCATATCGATACCTTGAGTTCGATACCAGTACCTTTTTCGATACCAATTTTATGAAAACATTTTTTTTCAGCTTGTTAACATTTATACAGACTCAAAACCTCATCTCCTGAGCCACTGCACGAAAAAAAAAAAATCCAACACAATGAATCAGTGCAAATTAGTTTTAATAAAGTGTGTGTACATGATATGACGATAGATTTACTCAAATGAAACGGTCAAATGCTCTTGAAGTAACCCTCGGAGCAGTTCTGGAGATGTTATTCATGTAGTCTACTGTATTTATGTCTTCATTTAGTGAGACGCAAGACGTCAATATCACCGGAAGCGTCAGGGGCAGGTCAGTATGCTAGTAAACAAAACCGCGCATCTGCACCATACATTAAACACAGAGACACACAGAATTCATCTTTTTTTGCGGTTAAATATTCACAAATACTATTGAAAGCGGGAGTGTGCTCACTTGTGTGTGTGGCGGAACTGCGCCGTGCGCGATACAGAAAGCACAACTTAATGTAGAGACAGAAATGACATGCAGTCGTGTAAATGATATAAATAACATAAGGCTATTTTACACACTTCTGGTCAAACACACTGGCTAGTGCTGCAGTCTTACTGGCTCACTGACGTTGATGAGATTAACTCCTTTAGGTATCGAAATTGGGTACCGAATGATGAGACGTTTTTCGATACTCGGTTGTATTGAGGCAATTCCGTCAGTACCTAAAACATTTTGACCTCGATACCCAGGCCTAGTTGTCAAAAAACCCAGTACTTCGGTACCAAGTCGGTACTAAAAAATGAAAACATCACGGTACCAGTGTTTTTTATGTACCAAGTACCCGGTCAACCCGGTTCTTGATGTGTAAGCCCTGATGATTTCGGACAGAATCTCAGAATCCAGTTTAAAAATGGAATGTAGCCTATAGTTTGCTATATGGACTAGTAGTCTGTAAATATTAAGCTGCAATGTTTATTCAAATATGAACCCTGTATGTTCTTGTGCATCTTTGTGGTAATGAATGAATAGCAGAGACATGTGGTTTTATTAACTACACACACCAAAGTGCATGACACTCGCCGTGATTTCACATCTTTCATCTCAATGAACACATAAATACATAAACAAGAAGAACAAGAGAGTCACTTCATGTGCATTTTACCGTTTTATTTGAGTAAAACCAGTGTCGTATCATATACTGTACACACAGAAATGTATTACGGCAAAGTATTTACGGCAACTCGTCAAAATAAAAGGTCAGTTTATACTTATTACAGGGTGTCACATATAAGAGGCCAAATGTTGGAAACAAGCAGTTTAATGCCTTGAAATGTCCTGGGCTTTGCTTCCCGAAAGTACTGTCAGCCTACTGTAAGTAGATCGTAGACTCAGTGTCACCAATGGCCTCTACGATCATTTTAGCTCACAATGCTTTAGGAAATGTAGTGGTGTGTCTTAAAAAGGTGAAAAAAAAATGATTAGTTACAGGTTAAAAAGTATACAGACCTATACACATACAATATATACATTTTTGTAACCTAAAAAAATTGGTCCCATATTCTGGTCTAAGTGGTCTGTCTTAACTATGTGCTTACATCAAAAAATCCAAAAGTCCATTGTACTTATTGTGTTCATATTGTATTGGAAAACAATGCTGTTATTGAGGTGGTATACGGGATTAGGGACAAGTTTGGTGGTATGAATAAGTTTAAGGGTATGTTAAGGTGAAAGAGATGGGTCAACAGTGTAACTAATAATGCAGTTACAGTAATTAACAACTGATACATGTACACAAGTGCACTGTATTAAATCTAATTACATAGTAGTTAAGGCCACTGTAGTTCATGCTCATCCCCTTTTGTCAACAACATATAGACATATTCGAGTCTGTCTGATGTGTGTACCTGGTATTCCCTACTTTATGGTGACCATATGTCCCCACAAGTATAGTAATCCCCTTCAGGTTTAGTCAATTATCTGATTTTTAGCACCTTGGGGGTGTCTATGTCCTTGTTTGTGTATATGTGTCATGCAGCATGTGGGAATGCATTAGAAAAACATTTACAGAAATGCTTTTATCGTTGCCTGATGCCTAAGAAAATCCCATGGTCACTGCAATTCAAAGCGCTGAAAATGTGCGCATAGATACTGAACAGATGAGGGGAATTTACAATCAAGACAAATAAAGGAGTTGGCGAGGCTGACCCACACACACATTCCCACCCACTGAAGACACACTGAACACAGAGACACGCTGCCAATGTAATTAATTTTACACAATAAGAGATTATTATCTCAATGTCACGTCAGTAGGTTGTGGAACATGTTGTCTGGCAGCCTCACACACGTCCATTACAACACTGTTCTCTGCTGTTTTGCCTTTTTGTGGCTGTTTTAATTGTGACATTAGAAAACATGAACGTTTTGTTTACATATTAAAGAATGCTAGAATCGCGTAACATTCATACAGCTTCGCATTCAAGCTCTGGAGAATCGCAAACAGTTGACTGGTTAGCAAAATTATACTTATGGGTGAATATCACACAAAAAATAGGCTCATCCGGACTTGTGAACATTAAATGGAATCTCTGTGTCAAACTGTTCAGGCTTATATAATTGCAGAGTTTAATGCCTTAAAATAGATGTTTCAGACAACATCAACATCATTTCTGCCTTGCAAGCACACAAGTATTAATGTAAATATTAAAATCAACAAATATTAAGATATTGCAAGATGTGGTCATATTTCAGCCCAAAATCAAGTTTCAAATAAATGTAGTTCATATAGTTTTTGGAAACCACCTAATGTGCACCGAAAAGATGTTTGCTATAAATATAAATTTATGAATAACTAAAAAGCAAGAATCCTTTTTCAGTGCAAAATATGATTAACATGACTAAAAACATAAACATCTTTAAAAAACAAACTTAATCACTCAAATTTTAAACGGCAATGTGTATAGAATGATAGATGTTTTCTGTAAAGCTCTAGTATAGTAATACCAGTTCTCACTATTAACTAGTTGCTTATTAGCATGACTATTATTAACATAGTGGCTGTTTATTAGCACTTACAATATAAGTCACATATTCTGCAGAACCAAGTTCTACATCCCCAATCCTACCCAATACAACTACCTTATTAACTGTTTCAAATTAGAAGTTTTTTGAGCCAAAGCTGCATTTGATGGTTTGTTAAAAGCGAAAATTGGACCTTAAAATAAAGTGCGAAAAAACAATATTTTTTACATACTGTATAACAATAATGTATACAGTTATATACACTACAAATAAGCATATATGAATCATACAGTTTACAAGGTTAACAAACTGATCCAGCAAACCTTAGCAATGCTCATACAACTAACAACTCACAAATAGGTGACATGGTCCCATACCAGTGCACATACAAAACACACACACACACAGTTTTTTGACACAATGGTTTTAATACAAAATATTTTCAACCCTCGTACCCCCTAAACCCTCACAGAAACTTCTGCATTTTTAGGTTTAAAAAAATCATGATTTATAATACCAGATACACACGTACACCCTTTTTTTGATGCATCTTCAAACAGATTCAATCTGAGGCACAGAGAGAGGGAACTCGGCCAGCGGCGACTTGTGCAGAGGACAGTGAGAGATCGAGCTGACACGAGTGTAGTGCACTGATTTGTCCCAGCTTACTCTGCAAAGACGGGAGACCGTTTATGACACGCTCCTAAAGGTACGACACCATGATCAATGTTAAATACCAAAGACTCAAGAAGACAGAGGCCCGCTCTTTCTCCATCAGTGATGAAAGCCCTGCCTGAACCGTAAGGAGTCTGTGGAAAAGCTTACATGATCGATAAGCCGCCGGGTTTCCACATACATTTTCATGTCAGCCATCAAGAGCGTATTAAAAGCAGCACCGCACCTTAAAAGACACAAAATATACTTCATTTTGAGATCAAAGTATGTCAAATTAATTTTTAGACATTTTCCAGATAAATTACATCAGCTAAAGTTCAAATGTATCAAAGAGTGTGCGCCGGGTCCAGAACCAAACCGCATGACATGATTTACTTTCTCAAACACTTCAAAGGCCGTGATCATTTTTATTATATTTCAAGAAATCTAAAGGTCCAACAGAGAGCTTCCTTTGCTTAAACGTAATAGCCTGAAGCAGCGCACCTTTAAAGTGTTTTACAAGCCTGCAGAGCCATGTCAGAAATAAGAGCGCTTATATAATGCGAATAATCTCCGGCCTTCTGTAGGTGAGCGTGTTCTGGTTTCTTGACGCAAACGGAGACAGTAGCAGCAGGGGTCGTGCGGCATCGACGCGGCTCACGCTCCCAGGGAAGCGCTTCCTGCTTGCGCTGCCAACAGCTCTCAAACCTCCCCTTAGCTTATTAATAAAGACACTTGGCAACCAGCATCCGAGCCGAAGCATCTGCCCCGTTCTGAACACGGGGACCCGACGTCAGAATATATCACTCTTATATGCTAAATGACCTTGAGCTGCCCACATACATACAGTCATATCTAATGCATGCTCTCTGCGGCAACTTGAAGAGGGAAAACAAACTGCAAATCAATTCTGAATTTCACCACAAGGTTTCCTTGTGGCCATTATAAAGCAATGTCACCTTCAGAGGGAATACAGATGGCTATTGCTGCAATGTCGATATTTTGAGGGCCTTTACTCACCTGCTTGGCTTGCAGGTTACGGAATTGTTTTCCTGATGGGACCAAAGCTATAACCAGACGCACAAATACATGGGCTATATTGCCCATTGAGAAGCACGGGACAGTAATGGGCGTCAGTTTGTGGCCATTGATCCCTTTTCACCATCTAGCATCGACCACAGCATCCTGCGAGGATATCGGGTCTCTTTCTTCCCTCCGCAGGGCCAAGGTTACAGTGACTAGATTCTCATTCCAGGAGGAAACTAAGCCCATTTATCCATTTGTTTGTTTTGGTGGAAATCTCTTGTCTGTTCATGAGGGTAAAGGGCGCCTCTTTTCTAAAACATTCCCAGACCCCAGCTTTACAGCTCTCTTGGCCGAGTTTCAGCGGGAGATTGGGAGAAAGCTTTGTTTGGATATCTGCGAGTGTAAGAATATAAAGCTCTGGCAATATAGGAGGATTTGCAGCCTGTTTTTCTTGTAGGGTCTTTCTATACGGCACCACACAAGCACCAAAGAAACCTACATACTTTCCAATTCAAAGAACGCCAAGAACGTGCTGAAAGTTGTACAGAAACACAGTAATGTTGTGAAAAATTCACATGTACAGTACAGGCCAAAAGTTTGGACACACCTTCTCATTCAATGTGTTTTCTTTATTTTCATGACCATTTACA
>JAUMHE010000062.1:18936638-18952164 GCA_032359235.1 Enteromius mattozi | reverse complement strand
ACTCCAATAAGCCACCTGCACACACAAAACACATGCACATACACCGAGCCAATCGCGCAGATGCGAGGAACGTAACACTCAGGTAATAATTAAAACTCATATTTAGATTGTAAAAACACTGTAATACAGTGGGTATCTATGGACGAATAAAAAGAAGTTTGCCCCACAAACATCCAATGTTAAAGGATTTCCATGAACATGTTTATTGTTTAACAAACTGAAAGCTAAGCTTAAGTTAATGTCTGTGGTAATGAACAGTGTGGCACATATGCTTTTAATATTGAACCCTACATGAAGGTCTGCCAGTCCGTACCAATTCATGGAAATATATCAGATCCAGCCCAAACGCAATAGTGCTTAATCTCACAAGGGCAATATCATAATACACGAGCTACAGAGGAAACTTGCTGTTTTAGAAAATCCATCATATAGTTGTATATGTGACGCTAATGTTAAAAAGTATCAGTTTTTAATTCTCCGAGCATGTAAAGAAAATTTTGAAGTCAACATAATATTGTGCAAGGAATTGTGCGGAAATTAGGCTTTCTTAATCAAAACTCCGGCCCTGTAAATCATACTTTGTGCAGAAATTAGGCTTTCTTAATCAAAACTCCGGCCCTGTAAATCATACTTTGTGTGAAAATGAATAAAAGCTTTTTTTAAAGAGTTTTACAGCCTGTAGTGTTCATTAGTGAATACAAGTAATTAAAAAACAAGAAGATTCATGTGGAATGTGCTCAGATATAGTACATAAATCTCTGATACTTTCCATTATATATTTATATTCAGTCTGATGCAGGGTAAGCGATTTCTAGAAGCCAATGTCAATATTTGAAATCACCAAAACAAACATGCCCCAACCCCACAAAAAAAAACCTATTTGGATAGCTCCGCCCACACATATGCCTGTGCAACCCAGGCAACAATTAGTTCTGTGAAACAAAGCAAAACCAATGTTACACCGTGTCTACACGGGACACAAGCTGTACATTTTTGCAAATTAACTCTTTATTTCTAGATTAAAATTAAGAAATTAAAGAGCAATGTGTAAATTAAAATGCTATATGTAAGCATTTTTATGCATTAAGTGTTTTTATTGCCAATGTGTGAACAGCATGTAATGAAATACATATAAATATATATAAGTGATTGATATTTATGTGAAGGATTTAAGACTTTTTTGCTGAGAAAACCAAAAGGATGTGACATATACACACTTAGCGGCCACCGGTGTCAGTAATGACAAAGGTGTCTAAATTTTACACATAATCCCTTTAAATGTATTAAACCAAAATAGTGCAGTAACACACATTCATGCTGAGTTGAGCCAGCAAACATCCATCGTCCTTCTCTCTCTAGCACCACTGAAACCTGTTATCCAGCTCACCTGATGTAACCCCTCATATTGAGGGGGATTTAAAGGGTGTATGACATGATGGAATCTTCCTCACACACACAAACAGGCCACCTTTCTGGCTTCCTGTATTAATCATAAATGGTTTGCTCTTGGTTTACTCCCGCAGGAAGGATTACCCTCCTCCGTACAGGTGCACCTGGCTTCATTTCCCGCAGACACATCAAAGACTGTTCAATCAGGGATTATGATCTCCAGAAATACATAATACAGCACATAACCTCATACCCGATTGCTCCATATAAATCTGTGATTATCTGTAGCACAATAGGAGCCTGTCCTCAAATGGCTTATAATCATCCATGAGGTGAGCTACGTATTTCTCTAACGGATCTCTAACGTTATCGTTTTCTTGCTCTTCGTTTCAAGTGTTTGAGGTCAGGATAATGTAAGTGGTGCTTCGTATTGTCACCTTGATAGGAGGCACCATTATTAAAGCCGACTGCAAAGGAAATATTGCATTTGAACCTCAATATGCACATCATACATTCATAAATACATGTACACGCATAAACACAAAGTGAATGAAAATGAAAAAGCTAAAACAAAAAGGACTATGCATACTGCAGTGTACATTACAAATGCAATATTTCGAAATCTGTAATAGTAGTATGTCAAATGAGTTCCAAACAACTTCACTGAATCCACAAAACTATGTATGATGAAAAACATATGCACACAATGCAGCTTTATCATTATAATTGTATTATTACAAATATATTTAAATGCTAGCCATACATTTAACTACATTAAGGCATGTTCATCCCGTGCATATCCATGTTTTTTGCCAGTTAACAAAGAAGCGTGTGAATCTTCTGGCTCCATTCTTCTTCTGTGTGACAAGCGAGTGTCAGAAGCATAAAAAGTTGTGCAGCGCCACCTTGGGTTTTTCATTAAGCGCCACCGGCACATCGTCAGTGAAAATCGAGTGGGTATGAACAGGGAAAATTGTGACGATATTCACGCACAATAATCGTCCTGGTGTGTACAGGCCTTTAGAGTATATTTTAGTTTACATCATAAATACACCAGTCAATAATAAAAATTACTTTGCAATTATAATATTTAAAAACTTCTGTCAGTCTGATCAAATGACGAGAAAGAACTAGATGTTGAAAAATCACAGTTCACGCTTCCAGTTCATTCGTCACACAGGGAATGGAAGCTCAAGTTTAGTGCACTGCACTGAAAAAAAATGTTGTACTGTGCATATTTTTGCAAATGTAACAGTGTAATTCACATAGTGTTGAATATGCATACTACATTCTTTTGTACCTTTTTTTCTGAGAGTGTAGGAGTCTGCTACTTCAAAAATCGCCATGGTATTTTACATTTTTATTATTATTTTTTTTCTTTTCAAATTAGTTTTTAAAGTTGTACTTGAAAAGGTGTCAATGTCAAATTGTTCCAAATGATAAAAGAACACAGAGAAAGAAAAAAGCGAGCAAATGTCTATGTGAAGTCGTGAAGCATCAAGGAGACTGGCAGTTACTACAAGTACAAGAGAGAGAGAGCGAATGCCCACCTTCCAATCACTGTTCACTGCTCCGCTGTCATTATCCACATGAGCTCTCACATTCAGCAGACTGATTGGTAATTGTTGGGTGTTCAGTTTGTGTCACCCACGAGCATCCACACATAATTATAGCCCGTCAAAGCAGAAGCTAGTTTAAACATTTAAGAGCCAAGCTGTCCAACAGCGCCTGAATTCAAATAATATTTATACAAACACACAAGTGTTTGCCTTCTTTTACCAGTGTTTTTTTTTTTGTGTGTTTGCCAAATTATTATTTTTTTTTATTTATTTTTTGGATCCTTTTGCCATGCATGTTTTGGTGTAGTATAGGTGACATAAACCAAAACATACAGTACTGAAAACCAAAAAATGAGCCTTTGGATTTTTCTAAACAGGCCTTTAGTGGTATTACAGTCTCACAGGGTCCAAAATAAACTTTATGGCAGGTTTATGAAAATTTTACCATTCAGTTAACTGTATTTTGTATGACTTCTCTAAAAAGATTACTACACCAGACTAATAATTTCTTTAGAAGAAAATAATCAAATACAAATTTATAATTTGTTTTCAGCGTAGACAAGCATGAATATTTATAGAAAAATAACAGATAAGAAATACATGTATGTTTATTAAATATATGTAATTGAATTGTTATTCCTTGTTTCATTTAACTGCACGATTTATTATATTAATAAAAATAAATGAAAAAATATACAAAACAAATATAAATAATAACAAAAATAAATCTAACTGCACATTTTATTTTTCAAGGGTTTATATTAAATTCATGTATATACAGTCATGTACAGTATGGTTCTTATTTTTATAAGATACAGTATATAATTTCTCACAATCAACCACTAGATTTCAGTCTTTACACCAAGAGCCATTTTCCATTTTCATAATCTCACCTAAAACTCCCTGTCCCTGTCTGTGAGCTGCATGCAAACAGGACGGCAGGACACGATGCAAAAGATGCGCATCTCAGCCTCCCGCCCCACAGTGAAGGCAGATGAAGGTGAGGGAGGTGTGTCAGATTTGAGAGCCATCTGAGGATTAGATCTGTTTCCGAGATCCTTCCTAAATGCTTAGCCCACCCGCAACAAAGGGCTGCCCTTGGCTAAAAGGATTTCTCTCTATAAGAGTTATTTTATCATGACTCAGTCAGTATTAAAGCAGGATTAAACCTGTTTGAAGATAAAGTGTTTGACAGCTACCGGGAGAGTAAGTCAGCAGAGAGTCTGTGATTGAGTAAAATACTCTCACAGTAATGAAGTGTAGGTCACACAGGCGTGTGGAAGAGGACATACTGTGACATATCAGTGAAGGCTTCGATTCAGTGTAAACTGAGAATACAGACACTAAATCCTCACCAGAGGTACAGCTGCACTGTATATTAAATATATACAAACATATAGAGCAAGAGTTGGTACACATGCATAATATGAAAAATTCTATAATATTTTAAGAATAAAGAGGTAATCAAAAGGGTCATTCCATGTTAAACCAAACAAATTTCACAGATGAAATTTAGGACTTGTTTGTTTTATTTATTTATTCATTCATTCATGTACTAAAGAAAGGAAAACATAAATAGCAATAAAAATCCAAAATCTTAAATCCAACGGATGAATATTTATCAAGTAATTTACTATTTGTATTATTTGGGGGGTCAGTTTTCAAATCTCCCAGCAAATTAATATTGTTTTGTAGTCACATGATATTCTTCCAAGTAATCGTGTGAAAAAGGAAATAAAGATGTCAGAGTTTTACTGCCTCTAGTGTTGATTTCTTTTGGAAACTGCAGTGATATGTACTTGTTGGTACATATTTTGTGTACTCCAAGGTACGTTTATGCCATGACCCCGGGTAGACTTTTTGTGTTGTTTTTCCCCAAAGTTTGCATGCCTGTAACACTCAACGTCTAAAATAATTTTAGATACTTGTTTGTAACAAAGGTTTTATTTTGGTATCTTAACTTTTAAGAATCTAAAAGGATATTAGATATTTCAACTTTTTGAGTCACAGCCATGCAAAAAGTGTTTTTTTGTTTGTTTGTTTTCTTCTTTTTTTTTCTTTTCACAATTAACTTATTTCTCAGTTAGTATTTATCTATCACATTGTTGGAGACTCCATGCTCTCAACTGGTTGGAGCTGGTTCCTGCAGTACTTAGGTAGCAGAGGTGAATGAACTGGAAGACAAATATAAACATTAAATTCATACACTATGATGCTAGTGTAAAAGTACACATACGTTATTTGCAATTTAGGTGCTGGTTTGTTCAGAGTAGCATTTAGGAGAGGCTGGCCTGGACTGCATAGCAAGCCATGATTGCCAAATTGAACAGAATAATACAATGTAAAAAAGTGACCTGCAGGGAGAAATCATGCTCGGATCTGGAGCAAACAACAAAAGCAGCTTCACTGTATGTGCATGTAATTATGATGCACACACACTCAAGTCTGTGCACGTTACTAAAAGCTCAGTAAGCAATAAGCCAAGCGTGTGACATCAGTAATGAGAGGGGATGGAGAGAGGGAAAGATTATTTATCTGTTATTGTGCTTAATCAAACTCTTATGCAACTTTAACAAGCAGATAATTAACCCCAAGCAGCTGAAAATAACTCAGAGGTGCATTATTAATGCAAGACATATTACATTCATTAGCCCAAGACCAGCGCTGCGTGAAAGTTGAGATGCTGTGTACACGGCAGTGGGTGAGTAACTCACAGCAAAGCCATGGTGAAGAAGGACCTCCAAACGAGAGACGGTTTCAAGTTTAAAGAACACAGACAAATCTGGAAATAAATGCTGTTCAGATAAAGCTTATAATAAATAAAGATGTGTATGTGTGGCTGCTGATACATTACCATTCAGCAGCCAGTTTGGTAAAACCTTTTTGAAAAAAGTCTAATGCTCACCAAGGCTGCGTTTATTTGATCAAAACACAGTAAAAATTACAATTTAAGGTAACACAACGCAGATATTAATACATTATTCTGCACGACCATTTTAGAACCCTTAAACTCACCCCATCCCTAAACTTTACAACTACCTTACTAACTATTCTTAAGTAGTAAATTAGGACTTTACTGAGGCAAAAGGCCTAACTAATAGCTATTAAATATTGAGAATTGGACGCTGACATAACCTGTTACCATTCTTTTTTTTTTTTATAAGAAACACAAGCACCTAGTCAAACCACAGCACTAGCCTAGGAAACATTAAATGAATCAAAATATGATTGCAAGAAATTACCTATAACAACCGACTGAAGATATATGCTCTGTTAAAAAGACCATTATATTAGTCAGACTATTATGCCTTCTAATCACATCTCTGTGTTTTGCCGCGATTGATTGACACACAGCATCCAGCTCAGCAGCCAATCAGCGTTCACAGATCAACGTGTAGGTGATTGTCCCGCCCACAGCACCAGGGCGAAGGTTGACAGCGACTTCATCATCGGAGCGCGGAAGCAGATGCTGGAGTTTTTGCCGTTGCAAATTAAATATAGATTTCTTTATTGTGTGGGTGTTGTGCGTCGATGCAAAGTAACTGAATTATATTTGATCCTTGCAGCGATCGTGTGTGTCATATTCTGTACCGTAGGCTACTGCCTGTTATACTCACTGTTATACTAGCGTCCATCCGTATATGATTATCATATGTTTAGCACGATGTTGCACTTAATATATGCTATTTTCATTTGCAGTTGGTTATATAGAAGAAATCCGGTGTTATTTATGCTGCTAAGTGCTCATTTCAAGCTGTTTCAAAGTTGTAGGCAACTTAATGCGCATGCGCGTCAAACATGTCAGACAGAGCACCGCAATATAAACGCATTAAGTAGTGTACTGTTCATCTTAATGTATATAACCTAACATGTCTGTTTCTACTAATAATTAATCCGTTTAATTGTATATTTTGGCTGCATATTTATCTTGTGTAAATTTGATCTGTTTGGAACATTTAATTTTATCATGTATATATAAGCTATATATATATATATATATATATATATTTACTCTGTATTTTCTGTTTTTCTAGAAAAACCACACATACACGCAAACTGATCACTGAGCTCTTGTGGTGACAAATAAATGGGTTACTCCCGTACATCGAACATCTTTGGTCAAGTCTCTTACCGGACACCCTGTGACGGGTTTCAAACCTAACCAGCAATTTACTCCAATGAGACTGTGCTATTGTAGCCAACTCATTTTTCCATGCTCTGTATTGTAAATATCATCGGAAAAATCCAAGCTTGGCAACTGCTTATACAAGGACACAAGTGTGACTGACAGAAGGATGGTTATGGTAATGTTAGATGGCCTAATGAGTGTGTGAAATCATGAGTGTGAGTGTATCCGTGTGTGTTTGATCTGATATGTAGATGAGCAACAGATCAGCAGATGTTAGTCAAGAGGTTGAGTGAGAAGGAAGAGAGAAAGAGCCTGAGAAAGCGTCAAACCAGTGTGAGAAGTGGTGAAAAAGACGTCATGCTCACATCACCATCACAGACTGTAGAAGATTTACGTTCAGGGTACATGTGATTGACAGACCAGGGGAGCAAACATCTGCTCATCAGTGTAGAGCAGTGGATTGTGTAGAACAAGAGTGATGAATATTTACCATCTTACAAACATTTGAAGACACAGAAAGTGCAAATGTGCGCAGCGGTAAAAATAACTTCAATTCACTTGTTCCGCTTCAACCATTTCTCACTTTACATTCACACAAATTAACCAACTAAAATGATAAAACACGCAAGAAGACATATGTGAAGACATACTGTACAGCAAGGGCAATTTACAGCAATGTAAACAAAACATTTACAAATGTGAGTAAAAATGTACAGTAACTGTTTTAGCGAGATGGCAACATTACATGGTTTAAAATAGAATATAACAATACTTTAACCATGACTGATGTGATGAAAATTAACCATATCAGTGAGGATATTGTCCTAAAATTCTAAAATTAAAGTCGCAATTAACTGCATCCAAAATAAAAGTTTTTGTTTCCATAATATGTGCGTGAACAGTGTGCATATTTATTATGTATATTTAAACACATGCATTTAAAGTATACTCATATATAATATAAAAATATAAGAATATTAATATATAAATATATATACATGTAAATATTTTCAAAATATTTATACATAATAAATATACACAGTACACATACATATACTATGTAGCTAAAACTTAATTTGGATGCGATTAATCGTTTGACAGCATTATTAAAAAATATGTATGCAACTGTTTGGAATTAATCTTTTTAATTTATTTTATTCATTTATTTATTTTTTTATTTTAGCTTGATGGCCACAGATCTCATTCACTTATGAGGAAAAATATGTTCATTTATACATTCGGCGAATGTTATATTTTATAATTTTGAAGGTATTCGCATACAGTCCATGAATCCCCCGAGAATCAAACCCTTGACTCCGGCAATACTAATGTCATGCTCTGCAGGTTACAGACATCACACATTTCTATCATGTGATGAATAAATAAATATACAATGCATTTGCTTACTGATGTAGGCATACATTTCCTCTCTTGAAATAAAGTTTATAGCACAGCCAGCAAACTGAACAACATCTCTCCCTCAGTGGGAGTAAAGTTTGCATGTTTTGTCTGAGCCAACCCATATGATATCTTATGATTTCTTTAAGGTTAACTCAAATTATTATGAGACTAGACAAACACTACAGACTACACTAAAGTTTGCGCCAAATGTAATAAGCTGTAGTGTCAGTCATGTGGGGAAAGATCTCAGTGTGTTTGTGTTTACTCCCTCTCGCTCTTTGTATTTCTATGTATCACTGTCTTACATTGTTCTTGCATCATCTGTGTATTTTCATCTTCGAGCATCCCCATTCCTGAGTGTTTATTCCTCCTCTTACATCTGCTTACAGTGTCACTGTACATTTTCTGAAAACACTCCACACACAGAGCTAGTTTCAGGTCTGTTTCGGTTGGTTAGACCCTCCATTGATCAACTGAAAGTTTTTAATGGCTGCTAGACTGTGTGTTGTGTTGCTCTACTTATGTTGGTTGTGTCTTGCATTATGTACAAGTGAAAAACAAAATCAATGGCTTTGAATGAAATTAACCAATAGGATTTACACTCAACTATAAAAATCACAATAACAAAAATGGAATTGATTGCAGTGTGTTTATAAGAAAACACACTCTTAAAAGTGGAACAATTTTTTTTGCATTTATAAGTGGAGTGCACCATTTGGCCTGCTATTCAGGGAAACCCACACAATAAATATCTGCACCGAACAATTTGGCTCCAGTACACAGACATAAAAGGTTTTAGTTCACCCCGTGTGCAAGATCCAGCCTGGACACAACTGCCCTGGATGTTATTAATGTAAGAATTGTCCCCTCGCCTGCAATACCCCAGAAAATGAAAGAATTTTTATCATCCACCATCAGGGAAGTCAATGACAACTGAGGGAGGTAATACACTGGACCCATGTCGATGCATTTATGATATCAGAGACTTTATTGTTATAAACGAATTGTTGTGGGTACTGTATTAGGTCTAAGAATGAGAGAAGACTTTGCTATATCGCTTCGTTATTACATTTAAGCTGAGGACACTTATGTTTGAGCAAAGAAAATAATTGGCTGTCTTCTGTGGCAGCAAAAACATAAGGGTAGTTTTAGGATTGGTTTAATGCAGATGCTTAGCATCCTCAAAAAAAATGCATTCAAATGAATGCAACCACTAAAGTGATCAAATTAGTATTCTAATCAATTTAGCTACTAATGTACTCAGATGCATAAATAAATAAAGATGTCATATTTTCTTTCATGCGTGGTAACTAAAGCAAATTGTAATCACTGCATGAATATAAATGGGGTTTATAGGTTAGACAGACCAATAAATAGACAGATTAAATGAGCAAACGGATAGATAGATGGAAAGACAGACAGACAGACAGACAGATAGGTAGGTCACACCTTGAATGCAATGTAAGTCACTTTGGATAAAAGCACCTGCCAAATGCACAAATCTAAATGTAATGTTTACATGAAGACATGTTTTATAGATATAGCCTGACAGCCGGCTGTCAAATAGGCTCTAAAAACTGTCACATGAATCGCCATGGATCATTTTTAATAAACTGTGCTCTCACTGGGCCTTGATTTGACACAATGTGTCAAAGACCGAATGGTTGACAGGGTCATTTAGTGAAGTATGAAGTCTCACACTTTCCCCTCTGCCAGTCAAGCAAACCTCATGGGCACTGATGGATACCTGTGATTGGTTAAGCCACCAGTCAATCAACTATAAGAAATATAAGAGGGCATTCGGGATGACAGACTCAATGGCATGCTCTGTGAGGCGAATCGCTCACTTAGTCCAGTGTAAAGGGCCATTAATTAATGAGAGATGACATTAATAATTCATCAAAGATTGGATTGGAACAGTTAAAGACATTAGCATGGGATCAGGAGACCTAGATTTTTGCACACAGGCAAAGAAATAGAGGGCGAGAAATATATGAGATGAGATTCGGCAAACAGGCTGAATATCTCATAGAGGATGATGTGATATGCTAATTGATCCTTTACAGAGTATCAATATTCAGCAGCTAATTTACAGATGACCTGGTGAATATTTATAGGGCATTTGTAATGGGAAATGGCTTCTGACCCGATCAGCTATACTGGATTCATGAGCTTCATGCCCAGTGGTGCTGTCATTCTCACTGACTGTTAGTGAATTGTACAGCTGTGGATCTGTCAGACAGAATGCGCAAGTAAAAGCACCTCGGGTCGATCTGTGAGAAACACTTCTCTCCTGCTTCTCATCTGAGGATGTCTCAAAATTCCATTGTAATGTTTTTGAAAGGTTGTTATGGAATTGTGCATGACTTTGATGTATTAGCCACTTTCTTTTGCTATTCTTTCTTTGTGACATAGATTTATTGAATGCAAACAAGATTATCCACATTACTCAATTTGAAATTGAAAATTATTCATTATAAATTATCCACTGCAAATATTTATATTAAATTTGTAACATTGTGATATACCATGGTAATGCAATGTCTGATTTTAAATGGGTTTCAAACGATGAATTTTGAGATTTTGAGATCATTTTCTAACATAAAAGTGGTAAAATATCTATTTCACGAGTTCCCACTTCCTGAGAATGTTTGTCGGACTGTCCAGGGAGCAGGCAGAGAGCCCGGCAGACCCCGAACCCTAGGGGATCAGCCCCTAGGAGGCGAGGGCTGGGTAGAGCTCGGAGTCCGGCTTGGTCACCGCGTGCCCCCCAGGAGGAGGGTGGGATGGCTGAATTACTGGAATGGCAAATCTGCTAAAAGGAGCAATAAGCTGTTAGTGGTTTAAGCGTTAACTAAAGAAGCTGGAAACCGGGTGTCCCTGACTAAGCAAGCCAAAGGCAACGGTGGCAAGGAACAAAAAACTCCACGAGGGAGAAAAACCTTGGAAGGAACCTGGCTTAAAGTGGTGTAAGCGGCGGCGGAGGGATGCAAATAACGAAGATACTAGGAAGAGGAAGTTGGCGGTATTTAAAGAGATTGGTAGCAGCTGGTTAATCATTCGTACGTGCTCCTCCCGAAATTTGTTAGTAAAACTTCATTTAGGAGTCATAGAGCTTTCAAACCATATATTTTATAATGATTAGATTAGGATTTAATTCAGTATAGTGAAGTGAACTTGGGGGGCCCACCGAGGAGACGGGGTGACAATTAATGGGTTAATATAGCCTAATAATATAATTAAATATTTTATTCTTAATATACATAGTGGGGAATGGATGGTGAGACATTGTAAATTACTAATTAGGATTAAGGTAATGTATCTTATAAATTAAAATGTATACAGTACCCACATCAAATAAAACAACGTACATTTTTGTATAAACAAAAAATGCCAAATTTTATAATAATAGCGTCACAAAAAAAGGGAGTGAAAAAGCTTGTCTTCATTATAATTGTTTTGAAGAAAACATCTTACTTACTTAACATTGTAAGTGGAGATTTTTGATAAGTAAATGTACGAGGTAACCCTTTTAAGGCTGAGTTGTGTACTTGCAGCTTTCTAGACATCTCTCGACCTTTTTGGAGTAAAACTGTCAACAGGCGTCAGCTAAACCCTGCAGCCAACTGTCCTGTTAAAGACCGCCGCATATGTGTACGGTGCTAGTTAAGCACACACACAAGCAAATACTGTCTACCTGTCTTTTCCTCTCACACACACAAACAAGTGTTGAAAGCCAGGCAGCCTGGGGCTTCCTGATTGGCAAAAGGTCAGTTTTGAGTGCCGAGGTGCGCGTGAATAGGAAAATATAAATTAGGAGTTGGAAGCTGTGAATGCGGTGGAAGGGTTTTAGCAGCGGGACTGCGACTCGCTCACCTTTAGCTCCTAAATATGGAGCCCTCTGCCCACCGGTCAAACCAGACAGCCACAGCACAGCTGTCATACAATTCTGCTTCCACTTCCATCTGTTTGACTCCATTCACCTGGAGAGCCATAGAGAACGACCAGCAGGACGTGGATTTCTGTGGAGAGTGGCCAAATAGCTCAGAGGGGTTTAAGAGATTCTTTTTTAAAAATCTTATCCTCCTTCTTTTCCATAGTACACTACTTTCCAAGCGGACATGTTTAAACTAGCAGACCAGTGTTCAAATATAATTTGAATTTATTGTAAAGGAATAGTTCAAACCAGGCTTACAGTAAAAAATATGGTTGCAAAATTATATTATATTATATTATACTAAACGGCCATTGAGTGCTAGAATCTGATTGGCTGATGAACATTTTAAGGTGTGTAATTATTTTCAGGGAAATGCAAAGTGAACATAGTTTCAGGCAGCTCTTTGACCGCATTACAGTTCCATATCACTTCGCCAAATGGTTTCTATTATTTCAAAGGTCTTACAACAGCAAAATAACCAAACCCCACAATGACACTGCTAATAAATATAATAATCAATATGATAAAAACGACAGATCAGTATGCTTTGCCACAAAATTACGTTTTATTATGTACGGAAATAAAATCTCCCTTAGAGATGCACACACATTAACATTACCACATTAACAGTTTGCAAAAATGTATGCAGAAAAAGATGTATGTTGAAAAAGCACCATAAAATAGCCCGAACAACATTACTAACAAATGACATGCAAAAAGCAATGACATCTAGCATAACTGACATCAAGCTTGATGTAAGGCTGTATTTAAATGAACACAAGTCTAAATGTAATTTGAGAGAATTAGTAAAAGGGATTACTTTGAAAGCTATCATGCTTTAGAATATAGTGAACATGTAATATACACTGATTTTATGACACATTTATGGTGCTTTTTGTCATTTTGCAGCTTGGCAGTATAACTGGCAGTATAACTATGCCAATATACCATAGCATATTTAATCTCTTTAGCTTCCATAAACCTGCAGCTATGAATTCATTCCCGCAGCTGCTATTTGCATGCACTTCCTGTTCTCGCTTGTTTCAACTGCAGCACAAATCGTCTTTCTAAATTACCCGCACCTTCATGGGAGACTGCAGTGAGTTCTGGACAGAATGACGGCGTAGAGGACTTGTTCAGAGAGCCCGGCTGGCAGGAAGCTGTTTCAGAAGCAATTGCAGTCAGCCTGTGAAGAGACACTCAAAAAAGGTGGCCAGACAGGTTGAGCTGACATACTGTAGTACATGCTGACATCAGCATAAAGTGCCATGTTAGCACATGAGCATGGCTTAAAAATGTACAAGTAAACAGAGGAACCACTGTCAAGTCTGACAAACCGTTGTGCTTCACCCCATGTTTTCCTGACCACTGTTGTTTTGTATATGTAGCTATGTTTAGAACGGTCCTTATGATTTTATTTTTTTTTTTTTTCTCCATGAAATAAGATATTAGGCACAAATATAATAATTTGAAAATAAATTTGCTGAAAATATACTCACCCTCAGGCCAACCAAAATGTAGATGAGTTTGTTTCTTCATGATGCATTTGGAAAAAATTACAATTATACCACTTGCTTATCAAAGGATCCTCTTCAGTGAATGGGTGCTGTCAGAAAAAGAGTCCAAAGGTGTTTTAAACTTTAAATGGTAACTTCATGGCTAAAATAGCACTTCTAATTCGGACGGCACCCATTCACTGCAGTGGATCCACTGATGTGATGCTACAATTCTCCAGATGTGTTTCAAGAAAAAAACAAACTCATTTATATCTTTGGTGGCCTAAGGGTGAGTGAATTTTCAACAACTTGTCAAGTTTGGATGGACTATTCCTGTAAGCGAAAAAGATTGCACTATGCAAAGAATAACATTTTAAACAACATCGCCATCCAAGTGCAATGTTAGGGAAATGTCAATAAGTGCATCTTACACATCTCTAAACTGGGAATGGAGGGTCAATTTATACATACACATATATACTATAAATACAAATCTTATAAAATTTTCTACTTAACCAAAGAATCCCTAAAAATAGATAAATAAATAGCTGTTTCCACAAAAATACTAAGCAGCACAACTGTTTTAAATGCTTATAATAAGAAATGTTTCCTTAGCACCAAATCATCATACTGTAGTGATTTCTGCAATTGCAATAATGCAAATAGGAGCATTTATTGTGTGAAACCCATAAACAATTTATCTCCTTTCTGTCTGAATTATAAATGTACTGCAATCTGCCAGATGAGTCTTCTTAATGTTTAAAAGAAAAGGCAGGAATAGCCAGACTTTTGTTCATCTTTAAATAACTGCATGCATTAACATTCTGCTCTCAAACTTCATCAATGAGAAAACAGCAAGATAAACACGGCAATTATGTTAAGATGTTATGATGTTAAGATGATCATGTTTGTGATTGAATCCATGCTGTGTCTGGCTTCTGCTCATATAGAGTAATAGAAATCTTCGTTCTTTAGTATAATTCCTTAAAGAGGTCATTCCGGACACCTCCCTCATGATAAAAGGTTAAACTGTATGTCCATTTGAAACGGTCCAATCAGAATAGTTTATGAGGGCACCTTGGCCCTTAATAAAATGCTAAGAGGGATTGAGGACATCTCCAGCCAGTGTGGAAATGAGCCAAAGCTTTCATTAAGAAACAACCACCGTATTTTGCTCCCTTCAGCCTAACACTGTCATTTTATGTCATGTCATTAATTATGATTAAAAAAATCAATTTCTAAGCTAGCATTAACAGTGATTACAGCAAGCATTTCTTCAGACGCAACAGAAAATGTTCTGTCCTTATGCAAAGCGACTTATAAGACGACACTAACAAACATCAGGGAAATCTAAATTGATCTTAATTCTCCCCACAACAGCTGGAGAATGTTAAGTAAAGGATAATGTACAGTCAGACAGTTATTATGGCTATATCATCCTAATACACGGTGAGGAGTAGAGTTTAAGTGGCTAAAGACTCTTCAAGGATCACAGCTGGAAAATTGCAGAAAATAGTCTCAGGGTCAGAAAACCTTAGAAAAAATAGTCAAACAGCCCCTACATCAGCACATGTTGTTCAGGAGGGTTTAAGAAAAATTCTCCTTGCTCATCCAA
>JAUMHE010000062.1:18920374-18931200 GCA_032359235.1 Enteromius mattozi | reverse complement strand
AAATGGTCATGAAAATAAAGAAAACACATTGAATGAGAAGGTGTGTCCAAACTTTTGGCCTGTACTGTGTATATATAGTGTGTGTATGTGTGTGTATATATATATATATATAAAATCTTTTTCTTTCTTTTTTTCAAAATGTAAAAAACCTGTGAAATGAACATGCCTCAGACTGAAAGAAATGTCAAGTTCAACACTATTCAGCTTTAGCAAATATGAAAAAAATGCATAATTTTTGTACAGTATGTTTGGATCATCAAAGGTCAGTAGTTTTTTTTTTTTTTATAATCTTATTCAACATATTTAATTATATATTTTGATTTTATGTTTGTCTGTTTTATTAATGTTGAGGAATACTAAATTTGTCTGTGCAGGTGAGATACATATAATACATGTTCATATTTAGTCATGTTCACACTGCACTTACTCTCGATTTCTCTCAACATGGCAACACATGAGCTGTCAGTCAATACAAGGGAAACAAAGTATTACTTGAAAAAAGTAACTCAGATATTTTCTTCTATTATTAAAAAGTAATGTAATTTAAAAAAGTAATCTGACCTCACTTTACTTGTAATGTGTCACCCCCAAAACTGTCAATAAAGATCTTATTTTTTTAAAGAAGACACAAAAAATTCTTGTCAGCAAGTACAGCTTGTATCCTAAATAAAACTTTTCCATGAGAACAAAAGGGTAGTAATAAACCCAGCGTTTAGGACGTCAACTGCTAAGCCATGACTCCAACTAATTGTAAGTTTTAAATATAGGTACCTTGTGAAAAGCATCAACATAATGGAAATAATTGGTCACTGGTATCAGGGGTCAGTGTTACCTCTACTTTATGCTCTTTCTGAGAAGATTCTATAGCAGAATCTTGTATCAGCAAAAAAAAAAAAAAATATCAGGCAACATGCGTTGTATTAAATTTTTCTGTGTTTCCAAAGAAATGATAGCCTACTAAAATGCAATTTAAAAATGGAAGAAGCTGAACTTTTATCTTCATCAGCTCTCTGGTGGATGATTGATCATTAGGTAATATGTATCTTCTGTTACAATATTAAAATAATAACTAGCTGGCAAAGAAATGGGTTCAACTGCTGGTTACACACTTGCACACACTTGTTTGGAGGTCAGTAAGATGGATTGATTAAGAATCATACTAATACTTATGGGTAAGGGCAAATATATCAATCAAAAATCACAGTAAAAACATTAAACACAAACATACACGCACACACATAAATGCGTTTTTTTTTTTACTTTATATCCAACAAAGATTCCTAAATATATACAGTCTACAAAAATATTAAATTGCCTACATATATAACACAAATATTAAGCAGCACACCTGTTTTCAGCACTCTTAATAAGACAAAGAAGAAAGAAGAATAGTTATTGTTGTTGTTAGTATGATCATTATTATTACTGAAGGATCATGCACTGAATACTGGAGTAACGATGCTGAAAATTCAGCTTTGCATCATAGGAATAAATTACATTTTAAAACCTATTTTAACAGAAAACAGTTCAATTAAATAGTAATATTTCTCAAAAGTATTGCTTTTTATTTTTTGATCACATAAATGCAGCTTTATGATCAAATATAAAAAAAATTATACAGGCCCCATATTTTTGTCAAAAAAAAAAAAAAAAAAAAATCCTTGTAACTTTTTTTAGTGGGAGCAATTATCTGTTAAAGAGTGTGTAAACCTACTTATAACACTTACCCTATCCTTAGCTGATTAGCTGTATTTAAAGTGACTAAATGTTCCGGCTTATTAATCATTCATGGAAACCTAATTCCGCTTACATAACGCTGACTTGTTAATGATGAATAAAACATTTATTTGTGTACTCAGTACACCACCCCACATGCTAATTAAAACGAGGTGACAGCTAATGCAAGGTGAATCTCAATGAGGTGTTGAATAGCGTTTCAGTTTCAATGACTGCAGATTCTGAGTGAGAGTCCACTGAAGAAGATACTCAACTTTAGAGTGACCAGGGTAAAAGTAGAGTTCATCTAAAAATAAAAATATCTGTCAATATTTACTCACCCTCAACAACTGTATGCAGTTACATTTCATAAAAGCTTTTTTCAATTTCCGCATAGATCCTGTGTAAAACTCCAAAAATTCAAAAAGCATTGTGATATAGTAGCTCTGAGTGTGGAACAGACTGAAGCACCGGAGTCACTGAGTTGATTTGTGAACCAGATCAGTGAATGAATCACTCTTTGGAGTCAATTCTTTCCAAAGAACTAGTTGATCCAGTAAACAAATCAGACTGAACCATTTGTTCATAAATCAGACTGATCTGACTGAAAATATAAAAAAAATCACAGTAATCCACACCACTCCAGTCCATCAGTTAATTGCTTGTAAAGTGAAAAGGTTAAGAAATAAATTCATCTGTAATTAATGAATCAGACTGCTATTTTTCTAATGATGAGAACTACAGCTTAAATCAGGATTTTTAAATGAATAACAAGCATCTGTTCCTCATAAAAAGTTACTATCAGAAATCTTAGTATATACCCCCGGTTTCACAGACAAGGCTTAACCCTAGTCCTAGACTAAAATGTAAATCTGAGCTGTTTCAACTAAAAGAAACCTGCACTGACTGATCTTAAAACATGTCAGTGCCTTTGTTTTGTCTTAAGATGCACGCCAGTAATGCTTTTTTCTATGGCATGTATATAAAAAATTATTAAATGTCCTAATTGAACTATGGCCTAATCCTGGTTTAGGCTAAGCCCTGTCTGTGAAACCGGGCCATAGTGTACGAGTAGTATAGACAACTTTTATGCTACTTTTTGAGGTAGCTTGACAGCCCCAGTCCTGATTCATGTTCATTATTATTATTTTATAAAAAGTGGCCAGGATATTCTTAAAAAATTCACTTTTTGTTTTCACCGGAAATAAAATGTCATACAGGTTTAAAACGACATGAGTGTCAGTAAATGATGACATTTATTTATTTATTTGTTTTTTTTTCATTTTTAATATTTCATTCTCATTCGTGCACCTGATTATTCTCTGTTCGTGACCTTTATTCCCCTGCAGCCAAAAAACAGCAAAGCCATGACCTTAGATCCATCTCTCCATATTCTCTCTGTATCTCTCTGGGGTTTGTGTGGAGAGGATGATCCTGCTTTGATTGTTATGTGGCTCCAGGCAGTCCTGCGGCGAATGGAGAAATTCAGCTGGAATCTGAAGTAAATAATCCCGTTTGGGAAAAGACGAGAGAGTTCCAGAGAGAGAAAGAAAGAGGAAAACCAATAGGAGCACTACATGGAGAAAGGATGGAGAAGGAGGACTGTAAAAGAAAGTGAGATTGCGAGAGACCCCCAACAGATCCAGCGCTGAAGTGCACAACGCCGAATCACAGTACAGATAGAAATTCATTCGAGTGAAGGAGGTTTGTGGGAAAATTAAGTTCACCTACACGCATTAGATTGACTCTCTCATGGAACTGAAGAAAGCTACAGAAGCAAAGTGATCCATCACAAGACCACAAAGGACAAACAAAGGGCAATCCTACACTTACCTATACATTCAGACCTTGCTAGCGGTTGCTTGTGCTACCCCTGCCGGAAAACATCTTAAAACCAGCATTAACTAGTTTGCTAGTCTTAGGTCTTCCAGCCAGGTCTGTTACTGGCCAACTATGTTCAAAAGTTTAGGGTCAGTTGGGTAAGTATTAATAGATTAATAAAAGTGTTAAATAATTAATACTTTTTATGTATATATTTATGCTGTTCTCATAAATTTTCTGTTCATTAAATTTTCTGAAAAAAAAACATATATATATATATAAAATAAAATAAAAAATAAGCAGCACAAATGTTTTCAATATTCAATATTTCACAATATTGTTGGTTTTATTGTATGTCTAAATCAAAGTAAATGTATCAAAATTTCAAATGTTGCTGGATGTGAGACCTGTTTAAACCAGTAAAGACCAGCGAACCAGCTCTGGCTCATTTAATTATTATTATTATTATTTTATTTTATTTTATTTTATTTTTCCGCAGCAGAGATGGATAAACTATGCTTACAATTAATGTTCTTGATGAAAAAATAGGTGCTATGATTTTTTTAAAGTGATTTTATAAAGATTTGCGATTTATTAGCCACCTAACAACCATCCAGAACACCCTAGCAACCACATAGATCGCTCTAAGAACCACTCGAAAAACCTTAGCATCATGGTGAGTTTCACACAGGCAATTTGTTCTTCAGAAAATGTAAAAATCTAGTTACACAGTATTTCCAGTGTCTCCTATTCAACGTTCCCTTCTGTCCTCATCCTCCACTCTGTCTTTCTCCTCTTAATCTGATCCAAAATAACTGCTGACATCTATAAAATATGCATGTGCTTTTTCCACATTCAGCACTCAACACCGAGCGTGCTCCATGTCAGCCCTCACTTCCTCTCCTCAGAGTGATCCGGGGCTGTCACCACGGTTACAAGCTCTGATGTCACAATGAGTCCTGCTGAAACTGACTGCAGGTCAAAGAACTAACTTTTCATCAGAAGCAACAGGAGATATACAGAAACCAAGACTTTAGATTAATATTTACTAATTGAACATGTGGCAAATGCTATTGTTAATGCTATTGTTAACTATTAACTATGATATATTTTATATTATTAACAGACATGTAAGAGAAAGAAAAGGAGAGAAAGAGGTGGAATAAGCCATAGCAAGATGACAAATTACATCATTTTCAAAAAAAAATTGTGCAGCCTTTGTAAGATGGCAAGGATACAAGAAGTCTTTAAAAGTATCTAATGGCTATATGCATCAAATTTCCAGTTGTGCTCAAAATCACATCTTTGGGATTTATTCATAAATTTTATCTTTATGCACCAGTGCACAGTGACCTTATTGATTGCATTACCAGATTAAAAACAAATCTCTGAATAGTGATGGATTAATTTGCACAAAAGAACATTATCCTTTCAGGTTAACCACAATTTACTAATCACAGAGGAATAGTTAACATTTATTTTAAAGTCATGTCATTTAAAGTCATTTTACTTTCATACCATGATGTTTTTCCAGAGTAAAAGTACTGTAGGACTTGATTGGATTGTCCATTAACACTTTATTTTAAGGTGTCCATAATACAGAGTAATTAGTAAGTACTTAGTAGCTTAGTTACCATTTCACTAAGTTATGGAACAGCTTGTACTTTTTGTAATTACAGTTTGTAATTATGTAGATGTAATAGGCAGCTACTGTTACACATATGTAACAGACCGAGTCTGTAACACAGCTACTTGTGTAACCAAAGATTGTTACATATGTGTTGCAACTTTATATAACATAAATATAAGCTACTTAAAATGTACCAAGATTGTAGCTGTGTAACAGATTCTGTCTGTTACATATGTGTAACAGTAGCTGCCTGTTACATCAAACTATAAATACACACTGTAAAAAAAAACCCTGTAAAATTACAGTTAAATACCGTAATTTCTAATAACGAACCGTAATAACTGATATAATGGTAATATACCAACCTATCAAAGTAGTGAAATCTTTTTTGTACCTTTGAAATACACTGATAACTAATAAATGCAGATGGTGATATAAAAGTCATATGATGAACCAAAGCTCACCACAAGTAGCTTTTAAATAGTAACATATATAGAAGGTGCTCAGTGTTATTCACACAAACACTAAACAACATCATGGTAAGAATTGTTAAACTGAAATGTGCATGAAATGTTCCTTTAACAACATTACGTGTAACATACAATCCTAATAAACATAACTGATACAAAAAACTAAGAAGAAACATAGTTATTTCAAAGAAAAAACATCAAATTCAAGCAAAATTTTAAATGTAATGCAGGGAATTCTGGGAATGTCAGTTTACGGTGTTTCCCTGTAAATTTAACAGGAATTAACCATTAACCATTTAACAGGTTTTTATTGTAGCATTTTCACAGTTTTTTACCGTTAAAATTACGGCCACTTTTTACAGTGCAGGCTGTTCCTTAACTTAGTTACATGATAAGTACATTTTGTTTCATGTAAGTACAATGGCTACTACTAAGGACTTAGCCTGCATTGTGACTCCTTAAAATAAAGTGTTACCAACGGTCCCATTTTAGGTGGCTTTAATTACTATGAACTTATATTTTAATTAATCATTTGATAAAATGCACTTACGTATATGTTTTAATATTGTACTTATATTTTTAAAATACCTATATGTAATTACATCTGCAATTCATTTCTCTAATTACATTTATAATTACATTGTTGACCCATCCCTTACACTTTAACTCACCCTTAAATCTACTCACACCACCAAACCTGTCCCTAACCTCACCTGTATCCACCTCAATAGCATCAGTCTTTTTTCAATACAATATGGACACAATAAGTATATTGTGCTTAGTTTTTGATGTAAGTATAGTAGTTAATATAAAGTGTGACCGACTGGACTTTGAAAAGTGGGTGGTCAATTTTGGTTTCACATTGAATTTAACTAAACTGTTCAAACTTCACCACTCCCATAAGAAGCAACAGCAGCACGATCTGACTGACATTCAGGCCTTCTGGGCCTCCATCACTGAACAAAAGCTACAAAAATCCACCTCACATATTCTAGACCCGTCTCATCCTGATAAGCACAATGATATCTGCTTATGACGGCCACCCACAGGATGAGAGCTGATGTTATTGGGATGTGAACGGGAGCGGCGTGTTAAATTGGATCTTCACGAAGCGTCAGCGGGCCTGCGCTGGGGCGACACTCTAATGGCCGCCAGAAATGGATCTGCCTCTTAGGCGTGCGATAGCGGGTGACCATCCATAAAGACCCTGTCAGCCAAGCACAGAGCTCATTTACACCTTTGCGTATTCCCATTATCTCCAGGCCAACGAGCCAAGCGTCACACGCACGCTGATCACATCAGCCCCACCAGGACGCAGGTGTTTACCAGCATGTCACTTCACCTGAGGGCTAAGAGGCCCGGAGACGTCACGCGTGCTCCTGTTATCATCGTAACAGGGAAAGAAAAACAAAAAAAACAGCAGAACAGTGAGATCGGTATCTGCTCCAGTCACATTTCTGAGATAAATCTGAATCGATTCACAGGAATATCACTGCTTTCTAAAAGGAATATCATTCCCTACTGAGAAATATGGAGGAGAAAAAAATAGATAATCTCTGTAAATCCATCACCTTTTACTTCCTTACACCGTTCCACTTTTATTGTAATTGGAATGTAAAAGTTATTCCCGTGGCCAGACTTTTCTTTTCAGGGAAATCAATGTGTTATTTGGCTCTAGTTAAGAGCTCATATCTTATTAAGCTCTGTTTTTGGACGTTTACTTGCATTTTGAAGTTCTAAGGCCAGTTTTAAAAAGTGAACATTTGTAATCGTTGGACTGTGTTTGAATCAAACAGAGAGAAAGTCAATGCTTGAATTACTTTGCATATTGTCTGTTTTCCTCACTTTATGTTCGTTTTTGCACTATTGCAGATGCTTTGGCAATGCAAATGTGCGGTCATTGGCATGATGAATTAGGCACGTTATAAATGAAAACTTAAAAAGAATATGGATATTTTGGGATAAAAATAAAATAAAATTTGAATTCAGTGACTAGACTAGTCACTAATATAACTAGTGTTAACTTACTATACTGCATGAAAATGTGCATTGAGTAAAATTTATTGCAGCATTTTATAAATCATGAAAGGCATATTTGCTTTAAGGATAATTGAACTAGAGATTCATTCAAAAGTGTACTTTATTTATGCACGTGCATTGTTCTGAGGCACATTTGATTTAGGGATAGTTTGCCCAAAAATACAAATTCTATCACCATTTACTCACCCTTAAGTTGTTCCAAACCTGTATGAGTTTTTTTGTGCTGAATACAAAAGGCAATAAAATGTGAGGAACTGAATTACGTAGTATTCCATACTATTGTTATGAAGGAGACAGGAACATGCGGATCCATGTGAAACTTTTTATTCAAGGTCGACAGGCAGGGTCAAAACACCAGCAATCAGAGCAATGAGGATAAGGCAGAATCAGGGTCGAGGTACACGGGCACAGATCAGGGCAGACAGCAAACAATCAAAACACAGAGAAACAGTCCAAGGTCAAAACAAAGAAAATAAACACGAGAAGGAACGCTTAGAAATGATGGCCGTAGCAAATCAGCTGCAGCTGACGGGGATGATACAAAATGTGAACAGGTGTGAAGTGCAATGTATGATGGGAAATAGAGTCTATGAACGAATGAGTCCAAGGGAGGTGTGGTGGATGCAGGTGCCCTCTAGTGGAGCCTGAGGGCACTCATGACAACCATGAAGTCAATGGGGATTAGCAACTGTTCCAACCTGTCCTCCAACCAATACGCCTGTATAGGTCATTTGTACAATTGCGGTGAAATACGACGGTATTCAGAGCGTATACTACAATTGCACCCCTATCGGCAACAGGACATTTGCATATAAATGTTTTGTACAATTTGTCTGCCATGTGATTTAGGGTTTATGTAGCTCAGTTTGTAGAGGGATGTGTTATAAGATGAGATATGATCTGAATCAGATGTGTTTGAACCCAGAGAATGCTGTTGTTCATAAAATCTTATACTGTAAATCATGATTTTGAAAGATTTATGTAACAGGTATTTTTAGCAGTGGGTTACTGGTCATTCGTACAAATTACACCTTGTAAAATATGTTTTAATCACCATAAGATAGGTGTAAAAAGTCTAGACACTGCATTTAAACAAAACGTAATTTCATGACGACAGACGCAATACAACACTATAGGTCGTAATAAGGTACTTGTACAAACAACCTATAGAGCCATTTTTTTTGTTGGAGTATAGGCTCCTGTTCAATCCAAATATCGATATAGATACATTCAGTTTGCATTTGCAGCAGACATAAATACAGATCAGGATTGTGCAATGACCCCAAATACTATGCCTATATGTGACCCAGGAGCACAAATTCAGTCGTAAGTAGCATGAGTATACTTGTAGCAATAGCCATTATATAGGTCAAAATTATTGATTTTTCTTTTTTGCCAAAAATCTTTAGGTAAAGATCATGTTTCATGAAGATATTTTGTAAATTTACTACCATAAATGTATCAAAACTTAATTTTTGATTAGTAATAATATTGCTAAAAACTTCAACTTTAAAGGCAATTTTCTTTAACGCCAAGCCAGCAGAGGGAGCTCTCACCTCCTCACTGTCACAGTTCCCTCTGCTTCCTCTCTGGTGACTTCCTGTTTTCTTGGCCATTTAAGCTGGGTCCTGCCAAACAGAAAGTCACAAAGTATTGTTTTGCTGTAGCAGACTCTACCAAGTCTTGTTTCTTGTTCTTTGTCTTTGCCTTGTTCATTGTCTGGTTTTCTTTGTTACTTTTGACTGCTCTCTTGTCCAGCTTGTCTACTGGATTATGATTCTGTCTCATTCTCGGATATTATAGTTATTTTCCTATCAGACCATACATCAATGGAAAGCTTATTTATTCAGATTTCAGATAATGTATAAATCTCATTACAAAAACAAATTTACACTAATGACTGGTTTTGTGGTCCAGGGTTATATACAGCATGGTTGGAATTAGTAATCAACATGCTACAGACGCTTATTCACCTGAAAACACTATGAAACACTTCTTTAAGAATGGATTTGAGTGTGCTCAGTTTCTTTGCATGCGTTTACATTCAGTCACTGTTGTATTATACAGAAACTTCTGAGATCCGTGTGATATAAATCAACAAGATCAAACACTGACAGACCCTTTTGTCTCTGTCTGAGTGAATCTTCCATCCTGCAGCCAGACTCAGTTCTGTCACAATCACAGCTTGGCCTGCTAATGACAAAACGAAACAACAAAACACACTCCTCTCCTTCAACAGCCTGACCGCTGACCAGCAGAGCACTGACTGAGATTAAAAACACCAGCATTCACAGACCATGATTGACATGTACTCAGAATTTATTTATTTATTTATTTATTTTTTTCTTTCTTGGGAATACTGTCTTCTCAAATGAGCTGAAAACCAAGTAGAGCCAAAAAGAAACTTTGCACAAGAGAAATATTGCCTATACACATATTTTGAGCAGTGGTCTGCTATAGTTTCATGGGAAAATAAGTAATTTTCCTGAGTTGTATGCTGGCAGTCCGAATTGAATGCACTGAAAATGAATGCCCATGTACCTCAACTGGTAGGAAAAAACATGTCTTTCTATTGTGTTGTCCTCTCACAAAAAGCAAGCATAAATGACATGACACCTCCTCCAACTCTTACAGTATGATCCGGTAAATCGCCCATTCTTTTCAGTGAATCAAAAACATGCACTGAACCCAGTCTAATCAAATGACTCTTATGAACCAGTTCTTTTTAATGAATCAAAAACATGTTGTGCAACCAGAGTAGCCTTGACCTGGTTCATAAGCAGCTGATTCCGATGAGTCATATTTTAGTGAATCAGAATGACAAATGCCTCTCTTTTTATACTGAGTCAAAAACATCCAGTGAAATGAGATTAGTCTAATCTACAAACGACTGACTCTTCTTACAGTTCTTTGTTTGAATTAATCAAAAACATACAGAGCAACCATGGGGCCTGTTTCATAAAGCAAGTTAACCAAATAAGCCAGACTTATTTCATTTAATCTGATTTATTTTGAGCCAAATCAACTGAGAATAACTGTTTTTGGTAAACGTGTTTTATGAAACTGTCACACGTCCCAGATCACGTGGGGTTACGAGGACCCGGAAGTAACCTCACGCAGGTATATAAACAGGAAGTTAGGCGTTCTCT
>JAUMHE010000062.1:18885714-18903712 GCA_032359235.1 Enteromius mattozi | reverse complement strand
GCTGTTCTGACCAAGAGCCTTTTATATTAAAATTTACTGTTCTGCATTTGAACTCGCACGCCTCACGCCCCTTTTCGTAACACAGGGTAACAAGTTATTTCAAGTTGACACTGTAATCCAAAACCAAAACCATTCTGAATAAATATTTAGGTGTATATTGATTTGAGAGGACAACAGGGGATGTACTTTTGGAAGTCTTATTATGGATTATGGACTCATACTTTAGCAAGAAGCAACAATTTGAAGTTAAAAATGTTAATGATGGATATATTTCTACAAACATGTTATCAGATGTTAATTGATGGACTGAAGAGGTGTGGATAACTTGTGGATTATTGTGATGTTTTTATCAGTTGTTTGGACTCTCATTCTGATGGCACCCATTCATTGCAGAGGGTCAATTGGAATTTTTCTTTTTTTTTTTTTTAGAAATGTTTTCTTTAATGTAAGTTATCAAAAAATGTGCTTTTATGCCTATGCTGTATTTATAATAAAACATTTTTAGGTCACATTTATTTTAAACACCATTTTTGTAGAGAAATGCATTGACATAAAGCCATATCATAAGGCTGGGAGAGAAAACCTACTTTAATTGCATTGCAATATTCTCTGGATTTGATGTGCATTCTTTGCATTATTCTTGCAACATACTGTAGCAAGCATTCACAGCCTAGCCAGTATTCCCAATCATATGGCGTTCACATCACAGAGTTTTCAGAGAAAAATAATGACTTGATTTTATCCATGGGGTTTTGATTGGATTGTGAAAACAGGGCTGTGATATTATTGGTCCTCTCCATCAGTGGCTGTCACAGTCTCTGTCCTTCCCATTGGACCGGCACTATCTGGAGGATTGCACAGAGCCGGAAAACAATAAATGAGTGTCTATCATCTTGAGATGATAAGCATCTGGTGCTAGAGGTAATAATGAGATGATCTGGGGCCTTCGTGCACTTGGCAGAATTTCACCCTAAAAGTATGTGAACGCACAGACGGCAGATTCTGATTTTGCACAAAGGACTTTTAAAACTGTATCCAGCATTAGACTGTGAATATGAACCCTTCTCCTTCCCAAAGTGACTGTTTTTTACTATGTATGATGTCATCTGCAATTCTTTGTTGCCAAAACAGTGATTTTGGTTTGTTTTTACTTTTACAGAGCAATCAGCCCTGTCTCTGACTTGCTTCAGTTGCTCTGCCAAGTTTAGCGCGTGTGTGTAGCAGAATGTGAAAGGTGATATTTTAATGTGTGCATTATTGTTTTCGCAACCTAGGCTCACTGGAAATAAGTACCTCTTCATACATTTCTGCAAAACTGAAAAAACGTACCTATACATATGAATCGCTCCAGTTTTCATCTGAAGTGAACACTAGAGGCAGTAAAACTCCCACAACTTTTATTCCTTTTCACACAAAAGTATGATTTACAGGTACATTTTTGTTTAATAAAGGCTAATTTTCACACAATTAGTTGCAGAGTGTTATGACTTTAAAAAATGTTTAATATCCTGCATGATTTAAAAACTGATACTTTTGAACGTTGTTGTCACATATCCAGCTTCATATCTATAAGTTTTCTTGTTCAGTAGGTTTATTCGGCAGCTCACTTGATACGGCGTTCGAATCTCGTGTAAAATGGTTTGACAAAACAGCTCAAATCAGCGTAAGGAAGTTAAAATAGCATGAATGCATCAGCGAATACGCTTTTAAATTACATTTGCATTTGTTAACACTATCGGGTAGGTTTAATTTATTATTATTGCAGATAGAATATTATGTGAATTCCATCAATTTCTTCTATTTCCAGGGTGTCCATGGGTCTTAAAAGGGTCTTAAAAAGTCTTAATTTGCCTTTCCACAAATGAAAGCCTAAAATGGTGTTAAATCAGAGTAGAAAGTCAAAATTTCATAAAGTCATGGCATCAAATGTTGCATGTACTGAAAAATTAAATAAATTATCAAATATATAATACCTTTACAGAATCTGTGTCTTGTTTACAAATATCTAAATCAAGACATTTACTTGAGATGCAAAATGAAGAGGTCTTGTTGAGTTTGTTTAATACGATAAAATCAATATGTGGAAAACAAGGCAAAAATACTGAGAAAGAACAATACAGTAAGAAATTTATTTCAGTCATTCAGGCTGTTGTTAACACAACTAATTTTCTACATTTATATTCAGAAAACATATTGACATATTGAGTTTTCTTCAATTTACTTCTTTCTTTTTTATTTGGGCTTAAAAAAGACTTCAAAATGTCGTAGGTTGACCTTCATAAAACTCATAAAACTTTATGTTTCTGAAGCATGAACGTATGAGCTTGATTCCTCCTTTCTACATCTCGGCAAACGGAGAACAGGGAATCCTGATACCGAACCTGGAAACTGAGATATTCTAATGAGTTTTGGCAGCTGATGTTTTTACTCCTCAGATTTTGCGCACTCAACAGTTAATTAGTTTCACATTTAATGAAGTTTTAATTAGTTTTTCGAAGCCACAAAATTATTCAGCCACAGCTATCTGCTGATTTATAAAGACAGTTACAAATGAGTTAACATGTACTATAAATATGAGATTACTGCACCCCTGCTGTGGTCAGAGAGGCATCTAATATTTCCCTCCGCTTAATCACTAACTTCACTTCACTTAAGGGAAAAGTGCTCCAGGTCTGAAGTGGCCTTAAATCATGTACGTTTGATGAAAGCTGATGTGTGTAATTTTTTCAGTGGAAATATATTTTCTATAATTCAAGTTTAATATGCAGAGACAACTATAATTAAGCCATTTGTAGGTTGATTTCCCTGAAAAGTGTAACACTGTGAGGTGCTATCAAAGCCTTGTTTGAGCAACATGGATTTAACCAATTGCCTATATTAAGTTAGCTATATTTTTTAGTAGGATGCTTGCACTGTAAGAAAGTCTGTAAAATAGGACCCACTGTACTGTATACTGTAAATATGTAGGGATTTTACATATACATTTTTCACACCCAAATTTAATCCTTGCAAATGCAGTTTACTTCACAAGTTAACATTGATTGGTAACACTTTACAATAAGGTTCATTAGTTAACATTAGCTAACAACATACATGAACTAAGAATGAACAATGATTCTACAGCATTTATTAATCTTAGTTTATGCTAATTTCAGCACTTACTAATGCATTATTAAAATCACAAGTTGTTTTTGTTAACATTAGTTAATGCACTGTAAACTAACATGAACTAACAGTGAATGATTGTATTTTTATTAATTACTGTAAACAAAGATGAATTCTACAATTTTCATCTGTTCCGAAACACAGTGAGCTGCATCTTAAGGCAATATTATAGGGAATCCTGGTTGCATTCCCAATGCCAAGGTCTTTCCAAAAGGCAGCATTTATTATATATGGAGAGTTAATTTAAACACCATTTAGTATGTTTTTTTTAAGCCTTTTGAATTACAGGGACATTGAAAATGTGTTCCTAAATCACCTTCATATTGTAATACCTATGTCATATCCATGTCATTATGCATATCTCTCCCGCTCTCTCTCCCTCAGAGACGCACACATAAAACATAATGTTGCATAATGTTGAAAATGAACTTAAAGTTTCACTGTTTTAGCTGAACACTTTTGAGAGATGCACAGACTCGTAGTTAACATCTTTCTCTCTCACACACACACTCTCATAACTTGGTTATTAACTGCATTAGTCTGCTCTTAACGGCTCAAGCCTCAGTTACTAGGTTTAAAATGACGTTTTGGAATTAACAACGGAGGCATTGGATGAGATACGGAATAAATAATCCTACTCACAAAAGTGTTTGAAGTACAAAAACCAGAAAAATACCTTGAAATATATCATCTGATCGATGTCTTGAGGTGTGGCGACCATAGTATAACCTCCGTTTCGCGTCATGACTGCATCACCACCTCGGGTGTGCATTACTTTTCTAATAATTCAACGGCCCATCATCAATTATTACTTACTTAATCAAAACAACCCAACTGCAGTTTGATTAATTTTACTTGAAATGCACAAAAGTGATTTCTGAGTTATCAGTTTTTGCAAATGAGCTCTTCATATGTAAAACATAATTCCACAATGCACTGCAGTTTTATACAGAAAACTGCCTTTTAAAATGTTGTATGTAATATTAGGTTTATTAGAGTGTTATTAGAGTGTCTCATTGTTAGTTTAGCCAGGTGAGTCTCCTCTGTGCTTTGCGTTATGTGCAATTTAACGAAATCACGTAATTCATGTTACATTATTCACTCTCAAAGCATCATGGGAGGTAGGAATATTGATTTAGCCTTTCAGCTACATAAGCAATATGTGTTGTCCATGTGAGAGCATGGAATTAAAGCTAGCAAGTGTTGTTTAACAACAGTGTGACCTTAGTATGTAAGAAGAGGCTGACCTTGCTTGATAGGTCTGTTTTTCACACATACCATAATAATATTTCCTTAGAGATTTCCTTGGTCCTTATCTCATGTCCGGGCAGTACATTCCCCTTCTGCACCGACAGAGCCACTGCGTTGCCCTCTCCTCACTGGCTCATCAGACTACAATAGCTCGTTAGTGAAATAGCCCTTATCTTCCTCCCGGAGGGACTTCAGGATGCGTTTAGTGTATCATGTCTGACTTTAATTATGAGCAAGGGCCTCTCTCTTCACATTTAAAACTGTTAATTACAGTGTAACAGTCACAAAGGCACCCGCCTCTTAGTAATCTTTTCTTTTTATAAGTCCCTTCTGCAGACAGCTTATTCCTTAATGATCACTTTTCAAAACCCAGATTGGAGTTTGTTGACTGCACAGAGAGAATAACATCAAACGCTTGATATTGAAGTGCATAATTAAACAGTCCTTTGGCCTTGGAGTGGAGCAGAAGATACAGTCTTGGGTTTGTTGAAGAACTAGAGAAATACCAGTAATTTTATCCTCTTCCCTATAATGCCGTCATGCTAGAAGTTATTTTAGAAGCCTGAGACCAGGACATGTTCTGAATAACATGGAAAGAAATGGACAGTTAATACACATTCGGGCTCTGCTTCGCCGTCTGCTGACAGTGTTGCACGCCATAGTTGAACTGAGAATGCATTTTAAATTCCAACTGAATTGGCTGAATTTGAGTTGAATTCCAATTGAGTTAGCAAAGAGGGTGCAGAATTGCAATCTGAATTGGAATGGAATGGAGCCACAGATAAATATATGTCATTATAGACTGATATGCTATATTTTTTAATGGTAAAAAATAAATATTACTATTGTGTGTGTGTGTGTATCAATTAATTTGTGTGCATAACATTTTTGTGTGTACATATGTTTATTATTTATATATAAAAAACAGACACATGCATGTATATATTTAAGAAAAATATATTATGTTTATATATGTATGTATAATATAAATTATAAGAAAATAAATAAATATAAATACATCTAAATATTTTTTAAAATATATACTGTATGTGTGTGTCTTTATATATACATAATAAATACTGTATCCTCTTAAGATCCGAGAAAAAAGTTTTAGGGAATTTTTTTCCCCCATGTCTTTACATTTTTAGAGCATTAAAAATAATGTAAAAAAAATTATAAAAGAAAAAATTATATTTCATTGATAAGTTATATCGTTTGAGACTCATGACATGACATGAATGAATATGTAAAAATATGCATAGGCAAAAACAACTGATTTTTTAAAATCACCAATACATTTTTTATTTCCATGTTTTTTTTAAATAAACTTTGTATATAAAGATGTATAAAGATGATTCTCAACTATGTTATAACAGAATGATTTGATATACTATTTTTCTTTCTGCAAAATGTGTGTAAGATGGTCATAAAAGGGTTTTCTCATTTTGTACATATCTATAAAGTAAATCTAATTTGCATATTAATGTGTTTTTGGGGCAACATGTAATGAAAAAAGAAGCGTAATAATGGAAGTAATAATTGACCAGATATTCATAATAATATTTAATTTAATATTTATTTGCATAATAAACATACTTTTAATCTCAGTGCATATGAGGACATGTATGAAATATGTCCTGTTTCGTAGCAAAAAGTCATATTTTGATCTGAAACCCCATAACATTTTCCTGAGATGTTGATTTACGACACACAATTAAAAAATTTGACATTTTTGAAGTCCAAGGAGAGTGATCATAATGAAACATCCAATCATTTGGTATCTCTGAAAAGCCCTGGTTGTGCTCTTTACAGGACATCCAGACTTAACTAGAGTCTCAGAGTAATTTACTTAAATATAATGTCTTAGAAAGCAGCATAATCACGCTTTGTGTCAGCTTTAAAATGCGGCCTATGTAAGTAGTTCACTAGAACTCACCTGTTAGTATGTTTAAGTGTTGGCATCTTACTGCAGTGAGAGAGAACAGAAATTTCACAACAGGCTGAATAAAGGTTGTGAATCTCTAGGAATTTTGCCCTGCAGGTCGAGGAAAGGGTACAGAGGTGATAACATCATCAGAATGAGGTAAACACAGTTCTCAGGGCTCTTATTAAGGTCCTAGTTGAGGGCTAAAAGCAGCCGTAGAACAGGAACATTCAGGGTTCTTTGAGCTTGACTCCTGACACAAGTCCCCCCTTAAGCAAAACCTGACAGGAACTGACAAAATAACCAGTGCAAACGAATTACTTAGGATGCCAGTATTCCCATGCATTTAACTAGGTTAAATATGCAATTGCTCACTGACTGCAGAAGATGGTGAGCGTGAGTTCACCAAGTACAAGATGTTCCTGGATCAACATCTTAGTTAATCCTGGAACAACATTCCAATCAACCAATCTGAATTGAGGGATAATTTTTCTGGAAATATCTGTTTTAGGCTTATGATCAGGGTTAGGTGCTTCTACACCCTTGTTAATCAGCTGTCATTTCTCACTGATTTTAGGCATAATTTTTGGGTAGGGGTAGGTTTAGGGGTAGGGATTGGGATAAGTCTATATTTTTCGACAGTAATGTTAATCCAGGATCAACAAAATCCCTATTTGAAGTATGAATAAACCAACACCTAATTGCACACCGTTGCCTCTCGTTAACAAACCCATTTTATTCTCTTTGCAAGAACATTATGATAATGAAGGGTTGAGGGAGTACTACATGGTCAGATACCAAAGAAAGGCATTTTATTAGTTTATTCAAAGTCACCCATCATAATTAAAGTGATAGTTCAACAACAAATGAAAACTCCCTGTTTATTTACTCATCCATAGGCCATCATGGATATGATTTTCTTTCTTCAGCTGAAAATAAATTTAGCATTCTGCATTAGTTCAGGCAGGTCTCGTAATCAAGCTCTGCTGTTAGCTGATTGGAAAATTTCAAACCCAGCCCCCATCAGCTGATCAGACACCCAAACTCTCTATTGGCAAATCACAACAGAGCGCCTTACTTAAACACTGCTTTCATCTGCTTGCTTTGCTGCTTCCTCTGTATGCTGCTAACAAGAGCTGGTTACCTTGCTTGCGAGATCATTGATGTCCCGGCTGCCCACTCTCCACCACCGCCTCCTTCAGCCGCCAAGAAAAACACGCAAAAAAAAAAAAAACGTTGAGCCAGCTTCTGTCTCTAGTGCACCCAAGCGGGTATGTGGTTCAGTCCATCCAGTTCAGCCCGATCAAGCCATTCCACGATCCAGAACAACAACCAAGTTTTGTCAGCTTTATCAAGCATTACATCCTCGATCATCGCCATGAACTCCAGGATCCAGGCTTTGGAGTCTGTGTCAACCATTCTACAACTACCCGGAACCGAGCAACAGGTCGATGACGTCATTCCGGCGACATTCCCGCGAAGGTCGATGGGAAGTGCAGTCCCTGTATCCACCGGCGCTCCATTTCCGCCGTCTGCTGCCATATCTCACCAGCTGAGAAGCCAGATCATTGCAGAAAATCCAGCCTTCAAGCATTATAAAGTATGATCGCTGGCATCCAATTCCACCTGCGCTGCTTGGACCCATCTACCATCAGCTTAATAGGAAACCCATCGATTCGCCTCCTCCTTAATGGCCTCAAAAGAGAGAAGCTTCAAGGCTACGATCAGCGTCTAACCTTTACACTCTCACTTTTGATAAGTTAATATCACAGTAAGAACAGGATGCTTCGGGTCTTACACTGATTTCATGCCCTACTCACAGCTTTCTATGGTTTTCTAAGAGGGGCGAGTTTACCACACGCACTAATACTTTTAATCCATCACAAGACCTCACAAATTCTGATGTAACGATTATTCACAATATTTCATATATAAATTTAATACATTCTAAAACTGATAAGGAAAGGCACTGTAATCATGTCTCTGGTTCTAACTCAGTTTTTCTCTTGTCTTCCATGTTGGCCTACTTGAAAAGCTGTCCACAAGCTGGTCCACAGGACCCATTGTTTTCCACTGAGGAGGGGAAGCCAATGTCCAGAGCCTGGTTCTCCTCTCATCCACGCCTTCTCTGCCAATGCCGATGGTCCTTAGTCACTTATAAGCGCTACCTACGACCTGACACTCGAGCCATCCTTGAGGCTCAAAAAGCTATGAGTGCAGCTCATTAATAAATGCATGGCTTCAGAGCTATTGGGTGTGTTTCCTTTATTTCATATCACGCTATTTGGATGTGGCCAGTAATTGTAATTAGTTGGTAACGCTCATTTGGTTCCTCTGCTGGCTATTCCCGAGCGGGAAGAACCAGGGAGGATTGCCTGGTATGGTCTGTTGGGGGTTTATGCTACTCTACTATTCTTAAAATAGGAGGGTGCCCCTGAAATGGCTGCTCATTCCCTGTCTTGGCTTTCATGGAGCTCATGAAAAGGACAGGGAACTTGGAACAGAGCCATACCGCGAAATGTTTCTTTCATATTATGCAAATAAAATAAAATTAAAAAATTTACTAAAGTTTGTCTATGATTCTCCTTTTGATTTAAGAGTACCTGACTGAAATTTAGCATTCTGCGTTAGTTCAGGCAGGTCTCGTAGTCAAGCTCTGCTGTTAGCTGATTGGAAAATTTCAAACCCAGCCCCCATCAGCTGATCAGACACCCAAGCTCTCTATTGGCAAATCACAACAGAGCGCCTTATTTAAACACTGCTTTCATCTGCTTGCTTTGCTGCTTCCTCTGTATGCTGCTAACAACCCACCCCCTTCCCCATCTCCTCCTGCTCGTGGGTGCAACTTAAAACAATGTCATTCTGTTGTCATTGTTGCTTGCTCTGTTCCGGGGGTTTATGCTACTCTACTATTCTTAAAATAGGAGGGTGACCCTGAAATGGCTGTTCATTCCCTGTCTTGGCTTTCATGGAGCTCATGAAAAGGACAGGGAACTTGGAACAGAGCCATACTGCCAAATGTTTCTTTCGTATTATGCAAATAAAATAAAATTTTAAAATTTACTAAAGTTTGTCTATGATTCTCTTTTTGACTTAAGAGTACCTGACTGAAATAAAGTTTTTGGAGGAAAACATTTCAGGAGTTTTCTCCTATGCAACATAAACCGTTTTTGGCAGTCTAAAAATCCATATTTAGGCAGCTACAAAGTAATCCACACAACCCCGGTGGACAAATAACAGTTTTCTCTAATGAAACGACCAGTCATTTTCAGAAAAAGAAAAAAGAAAAGAAAAGAAAATGATGTAATTTTAAACTACTAATGCTTGCTTTGGTCCAGCTTGATATAGTTCATGACCTCTTGTGTGAAATACAACCCTGTTCAGTTGCATTAGATACCCTCAAAAGGTCATTTTTCTTTTTCCTTTTTTTCTTCTGTCATCATAAATAATATTTGCATTTGTTAGAGAGTAAACGTCATATTTTAAACATTTACATTGCATCACAACATCAGTCACATAAATTATTTGTATGTTATGAGATATTGTCTAAATGTGTTTGTTGCCTAGAAGCAAGGTTGTATGACAGCAGAATGTATCTCCGGTGCAGCCAGAAATGTGCAGTGTTCAGTGTTTATATTTTGATTTTATCTGTATTTTTACTTATGCATTATTAAAGTATACTTTTTTATTTGTAATGATATTTTAGTAAAAAAAAAATAAATAAAAAAAAAAGCTAGGGGCCATTTCTAGTAGCCAATATGTAATCTGATTATTAATTTTTTATGAAATGTCTTTGTGTGTTTTCCAAATATTTTACTATAAATAACACAGTATATTCAGTATTTCTCCCCCATAATGTAAGCAACAGATGGCTCATATTCTTCTGGCACACTATAAATGTACACAATGTATAAATGATTTGATTGTTCAGTATTTAGTTCAGTGATTAATAGCATAGTTTTTCATAAATATTTGTACTAAAAATGTTGTTTCTATCTTTGCAGAGTTTTAACAGTAAATAGGACAGCATGAAGAGAACAGACTGTTCAGACTGTGATTAGGTGGTGTTTTAGCCCAATGTTATGATGACAAAAGTTCACTTATATCCCAGACACCTGAAAAAAGGCTTGCCGTAAAGTTTTTTTTACTGGCACAGACTGTAGGTTGTGAAAGCACTAAGGTAAAGCCCAGGGAACTCATTTGTAATGACAACATGCTTGTGCAGACATCTGTAAGATAAATGACTCAGGAAATAAATAAAAAAGAGAGCTGCCATGCTTTGTTTGCTGTGACTTGACTACAAATACACCCTTTACAACATTAAACACCCAATATCTGTGTTCTGCAATGCTTTTGATATTATATTTATTTATTTGTTTGGTAATGTTATTTAACAATTAATATCCATATTGTATGACTATATAACAATTAAAATGATAATTTATTAATTATATCATTAGCTGATAGTGTATTAATGTCTGCTGGTTTGAGTTTAAAGAATATATTACAGTCCTTTGGAAACTATTCTAAACTATTCTGTTGTTTGTTTGTTACTATATGCATATTCATTGTGTGTGTGTGTGTGTGTGTGTCAATCTGCACTCAACTGTAATCTTACATTTACAGACACATATATTTTAGATATGGCCATATTTGAAAAGCCACAGGAAGCAGTTTCACCTTTTAAGTTCTCTATTGAATGTTTGTGTAATAAGTGATGCTTCAAACTTGTTTAGCAAAGGTGTTATTACCTTTCTATGCAATCAAACTAATTTTTTGTAATCTAAAATAAAATAAATAAATAATCCTTTGGGGCCATTCACACATATTTTTTCTGTGTAAACGTGCTGCAGCAGGTGGACGTCTTTGACGACTGCATCTGCATCTTGGGTCTTTTGCAGTATCTCAGAAACTATAACAATGTGAGAAATGCATTTTTTGTTTGTCTATATACATATTATAAAATGCAATATTTTTGCATTTTAAATGCAAATGTATTTTTACAAACATAAAAAAAAGTTTTTGGTTTCCACTGCAATTATTTTCCACCTCAGTCACCTCAACACATGCACAAGTTCAGCCACACCAACACACTACATTCCCCACATCCCTCTTGCTACTCACCTGCACTCTGTCATTATCACTCACACCTAATCAGCTACACCTGCATCCACTTACCGGCATCCTTTATAAGCATGCTTACTCCAAACACTCACTGTCTGGTTTTGAGGTTGCAAGCTTCCAATGCTGGTCTCAACCTGTCTGCCTGTCTGCCTGCCTGCCTGCCTGTCTGCCTGCCTGTCTGCCTGCCTGCCTGTCTGCCTGTCTGCCTGTCTGCCTGCCTGCCTGTCTGCCTGTCTGCCTGTCTGCCTGTCTGCCTGCCTGTCTGTCTGTCTGTCTTGGTCATCTGGTTCACCACCTACCTACAAGAGAAAGGAAAGGACATTTAAGATAAGCCTGTTTTGACTGCTTCTGCAGCTATTTTCAGTTCGTGTTTTGCCTGGAAGTTATTCTTTTGAGTTGTGAATAAATGCTTACCTGTTTGATTGAACCCACGTGTCTGCCTCTTTGACCAGATGTGAAAATCTCAGTTTCTTTTTTTTTTTTTTTTTTTCCTTAAAATTGGACTTCATAACTTGCAATTGCGAGTTTATATCTCAGAATTCTGAAGAAAAAAAGCCAGAATTGTGACTTTATATCACCAATTCTGACTTTAACTCGCAATTCTGTCTTTATATCATGCAATTGTGACTTTATATCATGCAATTCTGACTATATCACACAATTTTGACTTAATTGTGACTTTATAACCAATTGCGAGTTTATATGTGTGTGTGTGTCGCAATTTTTTTTATTATTTTTTTTTATTCAGTGGCGGAAATGGGCTCCCATAATCCTCCTGTCTTGCATTATTTAAAAAGAAAAAAAAAATGTTCAAAAAAGTTTCTACACTCCAACGTTCTTGCATTGCTTTGCCTTGTTTTTCTATGTAAACATAGACCAGAAAAAGCATTCAGGACCATTGCGTCTTTGTCCCTGTGTCTCACATTGTTGTAAAAACATGGCACTCATGGTAAAATAACTACACTGCACTGCTTTTCTATGCGAACTTGCCTAGACAGGTGTCTTAAACCATTGCTCTCTTGTCTTTCCAGTGTCTCACACTTTTTAATGAAAATATCACTTCTTTTGAATGACCCCTTTAGACTTAAGTTGCATCTAGAGACCATACAATTTGCATAGAATCAAAAGCCGCAAATGCATTTCTTCCATACAGATGTGGACCACGGCTTTGCCAGTGCATGACATTTACACAGCTACGTTCTCTACAGTAAGTTACTTCCCATTTGATTAACTACAACAGGCTTGCCATTTTAACATTCAGCTGTGTTTACTATGCAGTGCACATCCATATTAGATATTGGTGTATGAAAATCCGCTTTGGTGCAAGAACATGTCCATCACAGAGTATCTCTAGCGCTCTGCAACCATCCACCACTCAAAGTGAGTGGTCCCATGGGAATCAGATACCGCCAGCTCAAATCCGGCTGCACCAGGACGCCAATTACCTCTAGTGCACACAGCTGTACAAAGACACATATCGATCACACAGTTAAGATGTCAGATGTAGCCGGAGCTTCCCCCGGGGGCTTCCGTTAATGACTGTGTTTTTTTTCTCGGACTGTTTATTCATTGGTTAGAGTCCTGGCATGAGGACATAGTGCATGTTCTTTGGTAAGTGGCGTAGGTTAGCAACACAATCAATAAGACGGCGGATTTGATCCTAAGAGCCTCTTCTGTTTCTCTCGAGAAAATCAAATTGGATTCAGAGAGTCGGGATATTGAGATCTGATCAAATCTCTCGCCGTGCTGCTCTTCTCATTGATCGGATTCTCAAGCTGCTCGGACCGGATGTCATCCCATTAGGAAGAGGAAAAACACAGATTCTTTGGTGGCGGAAACTGAGAAATATAAGCGCGAGACCTTTAATGTGATAAAAGCGACGCGTGTCTTTCTTGTTGTCATTCTTCGAGTGTATTCTTTCATTTCTGCTGTTCTCATCTCCAGGAGACATAACAATGGGCTGTGTTTAATTAAGCCCTGTGCTACGATGTCAATGCTATCACTGAGATCCAAGACAGCGAACTGCGCAACAGAGTTTATCCTGACATCCCCTGTTGAAACAAAATGGGGCTTTGTGCTGGAAACAAACTATGTACACTGAGATGCAAAAGGTTTAATTAAACTTCTCAGTGATATGCCTCTGATGTATATGTGTAGGCTGCATGCTGACATCAACTGAACACTCGTCCCACAAATAAATATAGGGAATTTAGAGAAGCTCGCATCTAATACAAGTGATGCCTTTGTTTCTCTAACACATAGACCTTCCTACATTACAATAAAAGAAAAACATTTGGCCGACAATGAGACTTTAGTTTTGTTTGATAGAAGAAACTGTACTAATACTAATACTACTACGACTACTCATACTACATATTTTCGGATTGCACTGATTTATAGACATTGTATTTCTTTCCATTCCACTGCCCTGTGTCTCATTTTGTAAAAATAAAATATTATTTATTTTGCTGGCCTATTCATTTCAATATTATAAATGTACATGCACTTAGAATGCTGCCTAAATCAGTGCCAATAACCTCCATGAATTAAAACTAGCATTGCAATGAATCATATCCAAAATAAAAGTTTTTGTTTTCATAATATGTGTGTTTGTGTGTACAGTGTACATTTATTAGCTTATACTTATATGTGACCCTGGAACACAAGACCAGTCATAAGTGTCATTTTCTTTACATCATATTTTATACATATACAAGTTACACATCATCTAAAAGCTAAATAAATAAGCTTTCCATTGGTGTATGGTTTGTTAGGACAGGACAATATTTGGCTGATATACAGTCTTGGAATCTGAGGGTGCAAAAAAACATCTAAATACTTGTTGCTATCTATTGTGTATGATGTTAGGAGTGTTAGTTAAGAGTTTTTCCCGTGTTCATATTCTTTTTTTCCTGGAGTTACCTGTTCTGGATCTTACCGTTGTTGACCTCGCCTGTTCCTCGGACTCTCACTCTCGTCTCGTCCCTTTGGATACTGTTCGCTCCTCGGTTTACTCACGCACGGGCTTTGGTTAGCGCTACTGCCTCGCCTCTGATACTGTTGATTGCCGGCCATGACCCTGCCTGTCTGCTCATGCTCTGTGTTTCACAATAAACAGCCTTGCACATAAATCCGCACGCCTCCTCGTCTCCATATCGTGACAATACTGAGCAAATCACCTTTAAAGTTATCCAAATAAAGTTTTAATATATGTACGGTAGGAAATTTACAAGTTTTTTTTTTTTTATATATATATATAAATATATATATATATTTATATACGAACATGATCTTTACTTAATATCATAATGATTTTTGGCATAAAAGAAAAAAAAAACAATTTTGGCTATTGCTTCAAATGTGTCACGATAGAGACTCGGGAAGGCGTTCGGATCCATTTGCAAACGTTTTATTCAAGCAAACACACACACAGAGTAAAGTCACAGGAAAACGGGCAGAGTCAACGACGGCAAGCGGGGATATCAGAGACAACGACAATAGAATAATCCGAGTCCGTGGCAAGGGTCAGGCGATGAAGCAAACAGTGTCCAGAGGGGCGAGGCTAGAGCGAGAGTCCGACCATCCAGCTGACCATAACAAAATGTACCCCAGTGACTTAAGACTGCTTTTGTGATATAGGGTCACATATAAATACACACACATACAGTACATATTTATTTAAACAAATATTTATATTTATTTACATGTATATATTTGCATTCATATAATTCATCTTAGATATAAATATATTTTTTTTAAAAACATAGCATATACATATATATTTATATATACACTACCATTTAAAAGTCTGTAAATGGTAAGATTTGAAATATTTGTTTCAAAGATGTTTCTTATGTTCATCAACGCTGCATTTATTTGCTCAAAAGTACAGGCAGAAAGTAATATTGTGAAATATTTTTACCATTTAAAATAATTGTCACGATCAAGCTGGAGGTGCCAGCCCAGCTCACTGGTTGGCACTCCAGCTTCAGACTAACTGTGTTTTGTGTTTGTTTTCAATCTTGGACTCTCATCAATGAACTCATGTCTCCGCTCATCCTATATGTTGTCATGGTTTCCCATTCATGTCTCCGCCCCCTCATCTGTTGTCATGGTTGTTTACTCAAGTCTCCACCCAGTTGCCTAATCAGTGTGTGTATTTAGATGCCCGTTTGTCTCTGTATTATCGCTGATCATTGTGTGGATATTCCCCTTTTGTATGCGTTTCCGTGTTTCCTTGTCTTTGTGTATGTTTGGATTTACTGTTTACGACCTCTGCTCACGTCTCTGCCTTTCCGGGCTCTGTTCTGTCTGGAATCGCTCGACTCCTCGCTTTGTATCTGGATTTCTCTTTTGCCTCTGCCTCGGACATCCCCGTTTACTGTCATCGACGCCGCGGCTGTTTTCACTCTGTGTAAGTCTGCTAATAAAGTATTACGCACTTGGATTTGAATGCCTCACAGCCCTTTCATGACAGAATGATCAGCCAGCAAGAATCCAGCGAAAACTCCCACGAACATTCCGTTCACGGCCGCGACTCGCTATCACGGCTCTGTTCGATTTTCCAGCGGGGCCGTTGCATAGAGGACTACGTTGAGGAATTTATTACATACAGCCACTTCGTTTGGGCAGACGAGGAGAGGATCAAGGACTGTTTTTTAATGGGGCTTGACCCAGAAATCTTATACCGTCTGTCAGATGAAAACCCGGCATGGACTCTCTCCGAGTTAGTAGACTCGGTGCTCGCGGACTGTGGCTCAGATTTCACTGTAGGAGAGGTGTTTGAGGAGATTCAGCATCGCAGCGATGGGCAACGAGACCATCGGCCAGTGAAGGCTACACTCGAGCCGCTGTCACAGCCCAAACCAGCAGATAAGATGGCCGCTCTGCCTCAGCCAACATCTGCATTCAAGATGGCCGCTCTGTTCCAGCCAACGTCAGTGGACAAGATGGCCGTCGATCCCGAGCCCACGCGCAAGACGGCTGCCGTTTTCAAGGCCGTGCATAAGGGGTTTGTCACTCCTGAGAAATCAGGAGGCTGCCGACATATGCCCGGCTCCCGTCTCGCCATTCGGCGAACTCCGTTCCAGACATCGGCTCGGTATGAGGACGCCGGGTTTGCTTGCAAGCCCGCAGGACTGTTCTCCAAGTTAACGGACTCTCCTTTAGCTTCATCCAGAAACTTCAAACCTCCGTTGACCCGACCAATTCCAGAGCCCCCACCAGGAGAGGTACAATCTAGTCCAGTTTCCGAGTCATGGTCAGGAGTGCCGTCTGAAATTCTCGCAGATTCTAGCCTGCAAGCAACGGGTCCTAACCTCGAACCACAGTCCGAGGAGCCGTATAGTGAAATGTCGGTTCCAGTTTCACGGCCAGGGGTGCCGAGTGAGATCCTCGCGTTTCCCAGCCCACAGATAATGGGTCTCAACCCCGTAGCACGGTCCGAGGAGCCGTGTCTAACACTGTTGGTTCTGGATTCACGGCCAGGAGAGCCGTGTGAAATCCTTGCGGTTTCCAGTCCACATCAGTCGGGTGCCAGCCCCGAGTCACGGTCCGAGGAGCCGTGTAGTGAGGTGTCGGTTCCAGTTTCACAGCCAGGAGTGCCGAATGAGATCCTCCTGGTTTCCAGTCCAGTTAACTCTTCAGAGGTTCCACTGGTGGCTGCACAACCCTCAGATCCAGTTGCCCACGCTCAGGTGCCTTTGGTCTGCCTGGTCTCGATTATTGAGGTTCCGCCAGTGGCTGCACACCCTCCGGAGAGGTCAATTAACTCTCCCGAGATTCCACTGGTGGCTGCACGACCTCCAGGTCCAGTTCTTCAAGCCTCAGGGCTTTTGTGCTGTCCGGTCCCGACCACGGAGGATCCACCAGCGGTCGCACGACTCCCGGGGATGTTGACTTCGGTCATAGAATCCTCTGGTGTTCCGCTGGTGGCTGCACATTCTCCGAGTCGGCTCCCTGGTGGGCTTCTCCACCGCCTGCTCCGCCCTGGAGGGCGTCTCCTCCTCCTGCTCCGCCCTGGAGGGCGTCTCCTCCTCCTGATCCACCCTGGATGGCGTCTCCTCCCTCTGCGCCGCCCAGGTGGGCTTCGCTGTGTCTGCTCCGCCCTGGTGGGCGTCTCCGCCGTCTGTTCCGCCCTGGTGGGTCTCACCGCCGCCTGACTCGCCCTGGAGGGCGTCTCCTCCGGCTGATCCACCCGGGTGGGTGTCTGCACTGCTCAAATGGACTTCTCCACCGTCTGCCCCGCCCTGTTGGGCGTTCCCTCCGGCTCCTAAGTCGGGAGAGTCTGGAAGCCGCTCCTTAAGGGGGGGGCTATGTCACAATCAAGCTGGAGGTGCCAGCCCAGCTCACTGGTTGACACTCCAGCATCAGACTAACTCTGTGTTTTGTGTTTGTTTTCAATCTTGTGGCGCTTTTCCACTGCATAGTACGGCACGGCACGGTTCAGTACAGCTCGCTTTTGGGGGGTTTTCCACTGGGAACAGTACCTGGTACCTGGTCCTTTTTTTAGTACCACCTCAGCCGAGGTTCCAA
>JAUMHE010000062.1:18864251-18885614 GCA_032359235.1 Enteromius mattozi | reverse complement strand
TTGCCTAATCAGTGTGTGTATTTAGATGCCCGTTTGTCTCTGTATTATCGCTGATCATTGTGTGGATATTCCCCTTTGTAAGCGTTTCCGTGTTTCCTTGTCTTTGTGTATGTTTGGATTTACTGTTACCGACCTAGCCTATTTACGACCTCTGCTCACGTCTGCCTTTCCGGACTCTGTTTGACAATCGCTCGACTCCTCGCTTGTATCTTTGTACCTCTGCCTCGGACATCCCCGTATACTGTCATCGACGCCGCCTGTTTTCACTCTGTGTAAGTCTGCTAATAAAGTATTACGCACTTGGATTTGAATGCCTCACGGCCCTTTCATGACAATAATGGGTTTCTATTTTAATATACTTTAAAATATAGTTTATTTCTGTGATGCAAAACTGAAATTCCACCAGTGTTTTTCAGGATTTTTTTTTTCAGGAAGAACAGCATTTATTAAAAATATAAATCTTTTCTAACAGTATAAATCTTTGCCATTACTTCTTATCAATTTAACACATCCTAGCTGAATAAAAGTTTTAATTTCGTTCAAATATAGATATCACATATTAGAATGATTTCTGAAGGATCATGTGACACTGTAGTCTATGAGTAATGATGCTGAAAATTCAGCTTTGCATCACACAAATAAATTAGATTTTAATGTAAATTAAATAGAACATTTTTATTATACTGGTATTTGACCTTCGCTTCGGAATACGTTTACTCTTTGTCTCTGCCTACGTGGTTTCTGTCTGCCGGTGTTTGAGTTTGTCTGTTTTTGACCCTGAGCCTGAATAAACCCGTTTTTGCACATGAACTCGCACGCTTCACTTCCTCCATTCATGACATATACATCACAATAATATTTCACAATATTCCATTTTTTTCTGTATTTCTGATCAAATAAATGCAGCCTTGATGAACATAAGAAACATCTTAAATATTAAAAATATTACTTTTTCCAAACTTTTGACTGGTAGTGTACATTTATATGTACATAATAAATATACAAAGTACACAAGATTATGTAAACAAAAACTTTTCTTTTGGATGTGATTAATTGATTAATTTCTTTTTATGTTTCTTTATATTTTATCTGACAGCTATGGGACAAAGCACCATAAAGTCATCACAAATGTAATCTCTTCTTTTTGTGCATTACATTCCAATTTCCGAATGCCTTGTGTTCGGCAGAAGAAAGAAAGTCATTTGTGAGTAAAATGACAAGTCATCCTTTAATAGTAACTGAATAGTAATGCCACAAATAAATATATAGGCTTCTAATATTTGTGATCAGTCCCATCCCTCAGTGCACTGATGCAGTTTTCTGCTGTTTTCTCATCTTCTCTGTCTCTCACAAACTTTTTGTATTCCTCCCTGCCTCTTTCTTTTTCTCCATGCACGACTCATCTACTCTCTTTTAACTTCTTCACTCTGCGTCTGAGGTTAGTAGGGGTCTGTAATAAGGGTTGTTCTCGGGGGATGCCTGTATTCCAGCCTCTAATGAGAGAACTGGAGTCGGGCTTCATTAGGGCTCGCTGTCACGCCTCTGCCCGCGGTCCGCCCACTCTCTGCCTGTCCGAGACTTCACAATCAACCCGTGCCAGTCTATGTGTCCCTCGGGTCGTCAACACAGATGTGAACGCTCCACGTTAATGTTCATTCACTGAGCCTCAGGCGATTGCGTGGCTGTGATTTGTAGGTTAAGAAAGAGCAAAATGCCTTTCAGAGGTAAGTGAGGTGGTAAAGCAGCAGTGTATCATAGCGCTTTTGTTTACACCATATGTTTAGGATCTCATGAGTGACTGAACTTCTAAATAAAACGCATCAGTTTATGGGCTGTTTTCGGGAGGGGAGTCTCAGTGGAGATGCGAGGGCTGTAATATTTTAGTGCAATGTGTAATTTTAGATTAAAATTATCCTCATTAAAATCTTCCCCCTGGTTAGAAAACCAAAGGAAAGAAATTTAGTGTCAAAACTTGTAGTAATATGTCACTTCGCGCTAGCAAACGTCTACCTAACGCAGCCCGCGGCGGGAAATGTTTATTGCTTTCTTCAACTGAAGTTTGTCTGTGATCTTAACCGGTGCTCAGAAACTCTGCCATTGGGCTCCTCGCTTCAGATTACATAATTCTTTACTGGCGGGAACTTTCCATGTGAAGAGACTAGAAATCTACACTTCTTGACACAGTGAGTTTGTATCTCTCTATTTTTGTTTGAAAGAGTACAGACGCTTTACAAGGTCATGTTTCAAGTGAAACTGAAGGTGGAAGGAATAAGTTGAATAGATCAGAATTATGGTAGAATGAATAATTTATGCTTTCAAATGGTATTTTTTTCAAATATTGCATCCTTTTTTGATTATCCTATTTCCTCACCCTCATGGTTTTCCAAACGTTTGACTTTCTTTTGTGGGAGACAAAAGATAGTTTGAGGAACATAAATGTATTAAGTAAAATTGGACCTCACTGACTCATAAAAAGCTATTATATATTTATTTAAAATATCTATTTTTGTGATTTGTCATTTATAGTGTCAACTATTGCTTTATCCGAGGCCCCGTTTTCCATATAAGGATCAGTTTTGAAGTTTACAGTACATGTCAAAAGATTTTCTTTTAGGTAAAATGACATCCAGTTTCTCCAAATCAAAAGTAACTCAACAAATATAAGAAATGATTTTATACTTTTTTTTATATTTATACTTTCATTCCTCAAAGATGCCTTTAAGTTTTTCAAAAGTGATGGTAAAGGAATTTATAATGTTACATAATATTTGTCTTTAAAACAAATTTTGACTTTTTGAACTATTTTCGACATTGCTAAAAGGGATTTATTTTTATCTGTTTATTTATTTATTTATTGTTTTGTTTTTAGTTTTTTTGAGCACCAAATCAGCATCTCTGAATGATTTCTGAAGGATACACTGAAAGGAATAAATTGGATTTTAAATATATATTACAATAGGAAACAGTTTTTATATAGTTCCAATTTCAAATTGGAATAATATTTCACAATGTTACTAGCCCTGTTGTATTTTTGATCACATGAATGGATGAAACATGAATGCATAAATATATAAAAGAGACTTCCTTCAAAAACGGTAGTGTGCAGTTAGAATTTACAGCATGGTTAGTGGCAATCTTTTGGTTTTAGGAACATTTGGAGAATGTTTGAGTTCATACTGACATTGTCAAGATCTCTTCTGAAACTCTAAAATAGACATTGGGATTACTGGCTTCTTTTTGTGCCAAAACATCTGATAAGCAAGAGACTTCAGTGGTCTAATATTATGGTTTAGCAACTGCGATTTTAAAGAGATTTACTTTGATTTTTCTTTCCTACAGTATGTGTTACAACTAAAGCAACGGATCACGAATAATTGAAGATGTTTAGAGGAAAAACACTAAAGATGAGGTGAAATGAAAACAAAATTTGACAGAAGCGAGGGTTTTGAATACTTTTTCTTCAAAGCAGCATTGACAGCAAATGCTGAGGTTTAGATCTAACAGCTTTTATAAGCTGAAGTAGTGCAAACAACCCATTAGATGACTACAACAGAAAAACACAGACGGACTCATCATGTCCACATCTCATTAAACTGTGAAAGAGACACAAAAAACAAATTAAGGGAAGAACAGACGGAAAGGGAATGCAAAGTGTGCGCGAGGATGAGGGAGAGCGAGAGGGATATGTAAATGAAGGGAACTGAAGTGAAATTCCTCCAGTTGTTGTTGCATCTTCGTTTGTGTATGGCAGAGCAGAAGCGTCCAGATGAACAATCGTGCGATGTGATTTATAGCCTACAGAACCAGCTAGTCAACCGCGATGCCGGGCCTTCGTTAGCCCCTATCATCCTGCTTTCTGCCTCAGGACAGCTCTGTTCCAGAACCAACCTGGTCTCATAAAAATATGTACCTCTGTGCAGTTTTTGTGTAGTACCGTTTTTACGTACCTTACCACACATTTCGCAACAGTTTCAAAGAGAAATGTCCACTGAATGACGCTAAAACACAGGTTCAATATGTGAACCCTGGCACATTTTATTACATTGATATAGGTATGTATTGCGGCAGTTCAGAATTGAAATATCCATGGACTGTTCCTAAAAGTTAATACTGATATATACTGATATAAAACACATTTGTCGATTTCAATTTCCTTTTATGCAGGTTTTGTCGAACTGTTACACGGGATTCAAACCAGAGCTCCTCGCCTCTCAAGTATATCTCTGTACACCGCGAGCTACCGAACAAACCTACTGTCCATGAAAACAAATAGATATGAAGCTGGATATGTGTGATGCTAAAATTAAAAAAAATCAGTTTTCAAATCTCCCAGAATTTAAATATTGTTTAGAATTCATAACATGAAATTCTTCATGTTGTGTTAAATTCTTCAAATTTTTCAAAAAATATGTTTTTTTTAATCGAAACTCTGTAAATTTGTGTGAAAAGGAATAAAAGGTGTCAGAGTTTTACTGCCTCTAGTGTTCATTGCTTTTGAAAACTGCAGTGATATGTATTTTTTGGTACCTATTTCGTGTCTCACTAAAAAGTGCACTAAAGTATGTTTATGCCATGAGACCTGTAGGTAATCCAAAACCTAATGAACCTGCAGTGTTTTTGTTCCCTACAAAGGTAGCCACCTCTTAAGGTAGCATCCTAACTGGTAATGCCACACAGGTGGCTTGACTAAAAAACGGGTTTCCAATACATTTTGGTCCTGGCAATGTTGCTAAGCTAAATTAATAACACACATTGGGTGAAATAGTCCTTTTAACTATTGTATTGATACTTTCCAGAACTAAAAGTGCACATGTGACCTATTACATCATTTTGAGTCACATTTGTAGTTTTATTCACTAAAGTAAACAATATTTTTGTTTCCAACTTTTTTGATAATCTCTTTTTTTTTCTATACCAAAATCCTTTTAATGTTGGCCAAGACTTTTATTTTAAATGTAGTGCATCTTTTGGTTACACTTTATTTTAAGGTCTCCTTATTACATTGTATTTATACCGTACATTTAAGTTCTGAGCAATATTAATAGGATTTAATAGGATTAGGGTTTGGCTTAGCGTATAAAATTATAATTATGCATTTATTTTTATTATCATAGTATGCATGTAACGTGTAAGAAGGAAACCTTAAAATAAAGTGTTACACACACACACATATATATATATACATATGCCTTACAGCAGCAACAAAATCTTTACATCTTTCACACATTATGTGCTATTTCTTGCAACTATTTGACATGAAACGTACTAGAAATTTCTAATTGAAAATGTTGAAAAATGTATGTTTTTCAGTGTAGCTTAAATCTTGTTTTTATTAACTAAAATAAAAAAATATTAAGCAATGTTTTCAGTTTAAATAAAATAAAACATTACATGAAAAATTTGAATATTAGAAATGTTCACAAAAAATTAAGCTGAAGAACTAAAATTGTTAATACTGAAATAAAAATAAATTAAAACTAAAAAGATTTTTTTATTTTTTTTTGCAAAAATTACAAAAACACATAAAATCAATAAACTTTAAACAAAAATTAAAGTGAAAACTAAAAATATAAAAACGAAAGCTAACTGAAAATATTAAAAGATACTAAATGCTATAAAAATTGTATTCTTATTTAATCTGAATATTTTCTATATATGGATATTATTTATTTGGCAGTGATGCAACTTTATATTTAAATGCATTTAAAATGTTAATGCTAATATCGCATTAAAGTATAAAATTGCATCACTGCCAAATGTTAATGGTCAATTTTTGTATTAAGTCTATAAAGAACATATAGCAATTTCAAACTATGGAGTTACAAAAAACGACATTAAAATTCAAAATTTTCATTGTCATTTATAACAAGACAGAGGTGATTCTTCCTAAAACTTTACAAATAAGTCTATCAGAAAAGCAGGAAACAGATGGAGGAAGGACAGGAGGAGCTGAGCGAGAGGTGTAGGATTGTCAGTATGAGTATGTTCACCTGTGGGTGTAACAATGGGTGGCACTGCCTGGGACACACGCAAACCAAAGGGTTTGAATATTTATGAGAGGTGTTGGGAGGAAGAGAAGAAGCCGAGAGAAAGAAAGTGAGGTAGACAGCTGTCTTCTCTCCTTTCCTGGGACATTTGTGGACTTAACAGAGCAGGGGTGACAGTCTCTGGCACACTCGACAGGAGGCGACTACTGGCCGCTGCGCTCTGGAACAGAGCCAAACCAATGCTGACAAGCAACTGCTTTAAACTTATTTTGATGTTTAGTGAAGCCAGTCCCATGAGAATGTTTCTTTAATATCTTAATTGTTTCTCCTGCATAGCAATGAGATGAACTGGAGAGCAAATGGAGGCTAATCAGGCACGATGCAACAAGTTTCTGCTGACTGCTTCATGGTGTGACACAATCACAGCCTATCAGAGCATATCTGATGTTTAATAGAGAGTTATGAGGAGCTTGATTTTGAACCAATGAGATTTCCTAGTGTGTGTATATATACATATATATTTTTTAATTTTTTAGATTTTCCATTTTCAGTTAGGTTTTCAGAATTTTGTTGTGTGTTTTTCCCCCCATTTTTTAATTTTTATTTTCTGTGTTATATATATATATATATATATATATATATATATATATATATTATTTACATACCAGTTATTTAGGAGTTGTCAATGGTTCATAAGATAATTTAGAAAGTGTAAGTAAATGATTAATAAATTATTTAAATGTACATTAATAAATCTTATTATTTAGACACATGATAATAGTTGCTCAGTGTGTTAATAAATGCTTTAATTGTAATTCATGAGGTAGTTATAAAGCATTTAGTTGGCAGCCGTCTATTTTTGTGAGCTCATCTAAAGTGAGGACTATGTATACCTTGGAAAGCATTTATAAAGAAGACATAAAGGCTCATTTATCTTCCAAACAGAAAAGTTAAACAAACACAACACAGAGGGATACAAAACACAGAATATTTTTTCAAGATACAAAAAACCATACCATACATCTGTACACTTAATAACAAATGAGAAAAGAAAACTCTGCAATTTCAAAGAAAACAATAAAATAAAAATTCAAGTATACAGTTGTAGAGTTTCATTTTTTGCATCATGAAATGAATATTTCTAAGTGTTGTTTTTGTTTATTTGTTTTTCTGATTGGAAGATAACTGAGTCTTTAAATCTTCTTTGCAATAGATATGATTATAAATCAAAAACATTTATAGCTGTATTTATAAACTGCTTACTAATGACTATTAATGTTGGAACAATGCGTTATAAAGGATGAACTGACTATTTACTAATGCTTAACTAATGATTCATAGCGTGCCGTTATTATAACATGTTACCGCGCAGTATAATGTACCATTTATATTTCATTATTTCAGCACATATACCTAATTTTAAACTAAAAACAAAAAAACTAAAAACAAAACTGAATGACATTTTACCTTTAAATGTTTAACATTTGTATTTTATATAATTTATATTATTCTTATTTACATTTAAGTAATTGTATTTATTGTATTGTTTCGTTTTATTTATTATTATTTTACTTAACCTGGTTTAAAAAAAAAAAATAAAAAAATCTAATTGTGTTCGGATTTACAAAGATAACAACATCTACAGTCTAAATAAATAATTCATTTTAATAGTTTAAAAATAAACATCTGAGATGAAGTCAATATTTAGAGATTACAATTGTATTTCATTTAAAAATGAGCAATCACTGATCAATAAAATGTTGACTATGTAAATGCATCAAACTTAACTTTTGCACATTATATTATTTTTCTGGTATAAGGCTTTAAGGAAATTATAATTTATATAATTTATATTTAATAAAATGTAATAATGAAATTGTATTACTATCATCTAGCTTGATATTAATAGATTATTTAGAAGTAGAACAGACTGAACAGAGAATAGAGAGTTTTGTTTAATTGTTTAACAGTCAGGAATGCTTTTTTGAATTAAAATTTATTTAAACATTTCTAACCTTAATTATATTTTTTTAAAACCATGTTTCTACTGAATAGATACTAATTTAAAACTATGGAATGTATCCCTTTAAAAAACTGACCATAAAAACTGACCTTGAAAAGTGAAAGTCGATGTAGACACTGAATAGAAAACACAGACTGGGTTTGCACTGAAGAAACTGTATACAGTATACAGTGTGTAAAAACTGTATACACTGTGTAAAAGTTTCAAACAAACTTTAGTAAAATTTGAACTTGTAAAAATCAGACCATCCTAGTTTCCGCAGTGCTGGAAGTTTGTCAGCGTTGTGTGCAAGCATGTGTGTGTCAATGTGCGTGTGAGAGAGAGAGTGTTCCCTGCTGTTTCAAGCACCCCAGATGCAGTAACACACTTCAGAAATGAGAGCGTTGTGTTCCTTCTGGTTGGAGAGGAGGCAGCCTGGGAAAGCCAGCAGCATCTGGACAATGCAGTCTCTGGGGTCCACTGCCTAGCAACACCCCCCACCCCCCCAACCAGCGCCACAGTAACGAGCATCCCAAATGCCGAGTGACCAGGAATAATGGTGCCCTGTGCAGATGGCCATAGAGACTGATATAAATAGCACGCAGGAATAGGACAGGAAACGACATCGACATTCCGTGAGTGTATATCGCGCAGCATATGTGTGAGAGTATAAAGATGTGCTGTGGACCATGGGAACTGTACAGCTGTCACATTCCCTTTTCACACAAAGACCACAGAACTGTTCCATCCTCGAGAGAGCCTTCTTTCGATCCGACAGACACGTCTTAAAACAAATGCACACAGCCGTGGAGTCATTAAAGAGGTTTTTTTGGTGCGATCCGCATTAGCTCGAGCATCTGCATGCACACCTGTCCTCCATACGCTGGTGGAACATAAAAGCAAATTAAAAGCGTTTCACCATTTCATGTACAGTGACCCCAAAAAATGTATTTGGACACTTAAGCCACACTTAATGTCATTGCATTACATAAAACATCAAACCAAGTGGCATCTGTGCTCAATTACTGCAGCTTTTCTCAAAATGAATTACTTTTCAGAGTGACTTTTAACCAACCGATCTGAAGTTGATTTTAGTAGATGTATGAATTCACACAGGTGTCTCAGTTAAGTATCAGCAGAAATAGTTCACTATGAACACAGAATACAGAAACATTTGGCAACCACAAAATATAATTTCAGTATACACAAATGTTGTTGAATTGGCATAAAAGGGTTTATTTATTACCTTACTGATAAAGAACTATCAACCCCACGATTATTATAGTAAAAACAGCAATTAACATTGTCACTTTTGATCAGTTTAATGCATCTCTTGTAGAATAAACTTTTTAGATGCTTAAAAAAAACATACTAACCCCTAACTTTACAACTGTATATATTCTTTTATAATTTTAACAAACTTTTCTTTTTTTTTTGTTAAATATTTTATTTGAAAAGTGTGCATTGGCTGTCATTCTTTAAAATAAATGCCACTTGGTCAGATATTTTATCAATGTAATGACATTCAGACATTTTAAAGTGTGGTTTAATTGTCCGAATACCCTTATTTATAGCTTCCAATCTAATCAGACAGTCTTCATTAAAGTTAAAAAGGGACGACAGCAGGGAGTTAAAATGGCCCCTAATGAGGCATTGCCTTAAATTTAGTGCGCAGCAAAAACTGTGCTGTTAAAAAGTAATTGGTGTGATATAGTCCATGTGGAGTTTTGCTTCCTAATGCCAACTAACGTATTATTAGTGTGTGTTCATTTAGCACTTTTAACCTGGTGTTGATTGTTTTTCTTAAAGAGCAGTTGTTAAGTTGTTGTTTTAGGGTACAAGAGAGCTAAAGTTGCCATTTAAGGTTTTTTAATGATTGCAAAGTGTATTATGATGGGGAAAAATGTATATATTAGTTTTATTTGAGGACAAATTGCTATAGTGACAGACCCTGCTGGACACGTTCAGAGGCTGAATGGACCATCGCTGTGTGGAAACATTTCTTGTTTGCTGTCTAAACAGATCTGATGACTCAGTACAGTACAGATCCATGCAGGTGCACTCTTTTGTCATGTACAGCATGCTGTGCATAAAAATATGTTGCATGTCCCACTTAACCACGATCACAATGATAATCTATCTGCATTTTTTTTTTTTTATGGAAAAAAAACACTGCAAAATGGAAAGATTATACTTTGCAGTCTTATTTTTAGTGACCTGCTGATATCAATGTTTTTTAATCTGGAAAAAAAAAGTCTTTGTTTCCAGAAATTAAAAATGCAAAGTAATCACATGTCAAGGGTCATATTTGCTAAATGAAATGCAATACTTTTTTATACAAATTTTGGGGTGCTGATTCCAAAAATATTGGCGTTTTTTACAAGATATGATTGTGTAGCATTTTTGCTTTTTAAAACCATTTCTAATTTGAAGAAGTGCTGTATTATCCCTTAATCACCAGATACGTTCCAATTAATGTATAGCCTATAATTGAAAAAGAAAAAAAATCTTCATTGCATTTTTTAAAGGATTTTAGTTAAACAATAACGAATTAATTAACTAATTAACACATAAAATAATTTTTTTAAGTGTAAAAGTTGATGACTTTTATTATGCATAATCTTCCTTTTCTTAATACTGGTATCAAATTTCTGGATGCCAATATGCATATGTAAATTATATGCAGATCATGCAAACAAGTAAAAAAAAAAAAAATAGTTGTAAGAACTGTGCATGGTTTATAATTTATACTATTTGTTTCAAATCTATATGAGATCCCAAGTCTTTCATCCTTAGACCAGTACTGCCTTTTACTTGTTTTTTAGTCTACATTTATAAATATTACATAAAAGTGTACATTGTATGCCATTCGCATTTCACTATTAAGTGAGCCAGTGCATGACGCTCGTGTCTAGAAGTTGATATTTGAAGCTATTTTCTTCTGCCTCTAGCCGTCTTATTTCTCATTATATGAGTATTTGGCCATTTGGACGCTGTGTTTAATTCTTCACTTGACAAGTGCCGCAGTAAAGACCCAATTGCATAGCTCTGGAAACGTGATAATGTGACGGGCTATCCTGAGGCCAGCATACTAATACCACACGGCCTTAGGAGCATCACCATCTGTCATTGTGTCAGTAATTACAAATAAGAGAGCAGAATACAACACTTGCATTGCTTTATGATTTCCTTGAGGTTGTTGTCATATAATGCCACTTTAATGGTAAGCCATTATTTCAAGGTCTTATAACAAGACTATATCACTGTGTAGCAGCAACAGAAAGTCACAGCTAGGTCAACATAAAGACTGATCTTTATAACGTTTCATTGCGTTTCTTGAGTTTTCTGGCAGTGGTTTTCAACGTCTGAATAAAAATAGGTTGCATGTCGAATTAAGGCAAGGAAGCAAGGCATATATATATATATATACATAATCTTATATACAAGAACTTCATTTGACCGACTTTAAATGTGATTTTCTCAGTATTTTGAGTTTTTGTATCTCGGCCATATATTGCCCTATCATAACAAACCATACATTAATGGAAAGCTTATTTATTCAACTTTCAAATGATGCATGAATCTATATTTCATAAAACTGACACTTATGACTGGTTTTGTGGTCTAAGGTCACATATGTTGAAATACTTTACAAATGATATACACAATATCACAACAGTTCCAAGGTTACTTTGTTACATTAAGAATGGAATTTATATTGTTTTTTTAATGTTATGTGTAAATATGCAAAACAGGAATATTTAATTGAATTTGAACGTATTAATTATGTGATTATTTATGCACTCATTTGCATCCAGGAGGTTTAGTTAGTTGACATAACAGATGTAAAAATAATAATAATAAAAAAAAACCAGTAAATATTGTAAACAGCCAGAAAAACATGTTTTGATTAATAAAGTAATAGATGAAAATGTTATCTAAAATCAGGTAGATGAAAACATTTGTGGAAACCCATTACCTTAAAACATCTAAGTAAAATAACTTTTATAATAAGTTAGCTAACTTAAAGATTAACCCAAATAACAAATAACCCAAACTTTTGAAACATTTTTGCATATAGTATTTATCCTTAAATATAAAATGTATTTGCTGCCGAGAGGATGCAATCATCAAAATTCAGGAAACATTTAAAAAATAAAATTGTTTAATTTTTCCTGTCATGTTGGTTCATTACATTACAAATTAGTTCATTTTATTAGCATATTTTGAGCCACTTAACATGTAAAATAGGATTGATTTGAAGACCATTTGTTTTAACTTTATATGACAAACAACTTTAGTGCTTGCATCTTGAAGCAAAAAGTTTTGGCAAAGAACCAATGTTTTATATTTTACTTTATATTGCGAATGTTCTGGAGTTGTAAATGTCATGAATTACTGAGAGTGTTGAATTACTGAATGGAGAAACAAGCAGTAGATTCGTTGCATCTGAAAGGACACGGTTTTGGATCAGAGCTTCCACTGTCCTCTGAAACAGATCGGCCACGCAGCATCTCAGAGCACCTCATTCATCAAACTTTGTCTTTGGGGGGGGAGAGAGTCTATGTATCACAGAGAACAGAGTTCAGGATAGCTGCGGCTGCCCTTGATATTTGTAAGGTGCAAAATCTGTCAATCTTACGCCACTGTTTGTCCTCACTGCATCGGTCACTGGAAATGGAGAGGTTGTGTATTAGAGTATAATGGGCAGTTTGTCTCATGTCAAATGTCATTCTGTGCTTCTCTTGATGTTTATGAAATTCTTTCCTTCAGATTAAAATGCATTAAATGGTAACAAACTGTTTTTTTTTTCTGTAATAAAATTTAACAGCTTTTGACCCAAAGTTGGGTTGAAACAACCCAGCATTTTTTAGAATGTATCAACACTTAATTTTGATTTAATAAATTAATATTTGGACAACTTTAAAACGATTTTCTCAATATTTAGATTTTTTTGCACCCTCATATTACAGATTTTCAAATCCTTATATATCGGGCAAATATTGCAAACCAAACCATACATCAATGGAAACTGATCTCAATTTAATGCAATTCAATTAAATCTCAGTTTCAAATACTTCCCCTTATGGCTTGTTTTGTGGTCTTGGGTCACATCAGAAATGCAGATGATGACCAAACGCTAAAGTTTATATACATATATGCATATTTATATTTCATATTTTCGTACAGCATAATTATCTTTCAGGTTATGCATAAAATGTGCTAGTGATTGACAGATAAAGGTTAATGGAATGTTAATTATGTTCTAATTAGAGTACTATTTTTCATCTAAAGTGCAAACTGCACACTGCAACACTAAAGAAAAGATGCATTAAAATTATCAAAAGTGGTGTTTTGACATAAATGTTTCAAATAAATTCTGTTCTTTTTAACTCTCTAGTTTGCAAAGATCACTAAAACATCTGTTTCCACAAAAAATTCCAAAAAAGCATATAAGAATGATTTCTGAAGTATCATTTGACATTGAAGACTGAAGTAATAATGCTGAAAATTCCATTTTTAAACATATTCAAATATTAAAGAGTTATTTTAAAAAATTAATTACACTAATATTTTGCAGTCCAGGACTGGATTCTGGATCAGAGTCTCAGACAGCCAGAGGACTAAAACACAGTTCAGCAGCACGACAAGAATCCAGCAAAGGAAGCTGTATGCAGCACAAGATGATCACTACAGCCCTGAATGACAATCGAGGGGCACCGCTGGGGCTTCCCGTAGCACAGCAGACCCCTCATGGGACCAGGATCCAGCTTTTCTGTATTCCCTCAGTGATTCTGAGGAAGCTATTTTTGCAGGGCTCTGTATATATGCTGACACATTTCATGTTAACATTTGACTCTACAGTTAGCAAGTGCTGGGACTGAGTGAAGATTTTCTAAGTTATTATTAATGCCCTTTATTGTCTGTGCATGTGTTTAAAATAAGCAAATGAAAACAATCACTGTGAACCAACAACGTACAGCAGAGCACAACATCATTAAAGCTGAAACAGTACAGGCTATTTGTGAGCTCATTTTATAAAGGCAGCAGAATGAATAAACTACTTTGTATGATGACTCAATGAATCTAACATTAAATAGCTGCATCTAATTTGCATATAATTCTAGTTTCCAGTCTTAGACTGTTTATGCTGCTATTATGGATTTTGCCTCTTGTTGCTTTTCCATAATTATGTGCTTAACATGCAGAGGCTGATTCTTAAGGTGCTGTCTCTAGATAAATGTACCAGTACACTGATCCCTCAGGACTATTATACACCGCATCTCATTTTGACTGTCATGACCCTTGTCTGTTCTACAACAGTCTTGTTTGGTTCTGTCCACCACTGCTGGCCACGGGCCAGCTCACATCCTGTTAAAATCCTACCTTTTGCATAATGCACACAAAGATGTGTCTGCAAATCTTCTGGGGTGCAAAGAATTAAGACTGAATGCTACTGAATGAAGAACTAACAGCAGAATTTGACTAAGTTTATCAGGTCTAATCTATTACTTTAGACTATTAATTCATTTTCACTGGAAGAATTGTAAGGTTTTTGTTAATAAAGATTAGATTTAAGTATATTTTAAAAGAAAATACTATTTATATGTATGTAACTTTATATTGTATGTGCCAGTAGTAAAACAAATCTGTGAAAATACGTTAAAAACCAGAATCTGAAGTTGCCAGAATTCGACTGTAATAAATACGGTAACAGCATTTTAGGTTTTACGGTTTTAGGTTCAACTTACAGTTAAATACTACAATTTCATTAACTAATATAATATTAATATGCCAATCTATTGAAGTACTGAAATCTGTTTTGTAGCTTTGAAATACACTGATGAGCACCAAATGCAGGCGGTGATGAGAAAGTCACATGATGAACCAAAGCCCATCACAAGCAGCTTTTAAAAATGAACACATATAGAAGGTGCTCAGTGTCATTCACACAAACACTAAACGCCATCATGGTGACTCATTAAACTGAAATATGCAATAAACATTAATTTAACAACTAAGAAAAAACTAAGAAGAAACATAGTTATTTCAAAGAAAAAACATCAAATTCAAACAAAATTGGAAATGCAATGCAGGGAATTCTGGGAATGTGAGTTTACGGTTTTTCCCTGTAAATTAACCATTTAACCAGTTCCTAATATAATCAAGTCACAGGCAAATAAATGTAGTTATAATAATTTGTCACAATGTACTATTGGATACATATTTAAATGAGCATTTGTAATTAAATGTCCCAAAACAAAACAAAACAAAATAGAATAAAATAAAATGGTCATGGTCAAACTAAGCCCAGGTCAAGAGTTGAAGAACTGAAGAAATGCATGAACTGATCCAAATGAATGCAATGTAAGCTCCTTTAGATAAATGTAAACTTTACAGTGTTTGTAAAGTTGATGATGCAGATGTGTGTTTGTTTGTGGTGTTTATGTGGTCTGATAACATTCGTGAGGTGTTGAGGATAGTACATTATATATTTGTGTTTATGAGTATATTCTTATTGGAACTGAAAAACCTAACATTGTCAGTATATGAGCAGATATTATACTGTATGTAGGAAAACAGCACAGAGCGCTGATTTGGCACACACTCGCTCTGACAAATTTACGTTGAATGTTTTGGGTCGCATTAGGCACCTGTGCTCCTGTCTGTAGCCGAAGAACAGAAACAGCCCTCTTTCCCATGATCCTCTGAAGTGCAATGGATATTGATGACCCTCTGCCTGCCTTCTGCCTGGAGCTCTGCCATCCACAGGAACGCCACCATGATCTATGCAATCCATAGATTATCAGTGACAACACAGATATGATTTATTATGCCACATTTGTGTGTGTGATTCTCTAGCTCTCCAGAAATAACAAAAAAAAAAAAACCTATTGGAAAATATCTGCCTTTTTCCACCAGGATACAAAATAAAGGCAGCTTACTTGCTTGTGCAATCTAATTTAAGTAATTTTAAGTAATTTAAGGTATAGTTCACCCAAAAATAAAACATTCTTGTCCTCATTTGCTCATGCTTAAGTTGTTCCAAACCTGTATTCTTCTGTTAAACACAAAATATTTTTTTTTATGAATGTAACCAAACAGTTTTTAGAACCAATTGATTTCCAAAATATGTTTTTCAGCTCTATTGAAGTCAAATGATCTTCAAAATATCTTTGTGTTTATCAGAAGAAAGACACTCATAAAGGCTTGGAACAACTTGAGGGTGGATAAATAAGTAAATAATGAGAGATTTTTCATGTTGGGTTATCTATCCCTAAAAAAATATATTTTAATGTAAAAACAATAATAATATTAAAGTATATTTATTTTTTTATTTCTGTAATTCTTAAAATATATGTGTACATTTTTATATATTCCAACATATTTTTATATACCTAATTAGTATGTTTTCAGTTATATATACATATATATATATATATATATATATATTAAAATCATATATCACTGAGCACTACACATTTAAAAAAAAAAAGAAATGCACATGTTTAGTCCGAAAATACTGCTTTTAAAAACCTTTTTTCAAGACCTCAACCATCCATGTTTCCATCAACTGAACAATTAAAACCAAAACTCCTTTATATTCCATATACCAATACCTTTTAGTGCTCTGATCAGGATAGAGTTAAATATTGAAGCAATATTTCAGGAATCAGATCATAAGTAGCGTTTTCTACTGTATGCTTATTCAATTTCACACCACCTACCTACAGTCTGAAAATGAGAGTGTCATAATAATGTATTATGACAGTCAATATATTCATACATCAAATAGCTATTTATGCCTCAGTCAGCCAGCTATTTAACACATTATATTACCGAAATATCATTCAGCTTTAGTTGTGCCAGTCACGGTGTCAGAGCTGTAAAAGTAGTGACTGACCTATTACCAGGTAATGGCCTGCACAAAAGCCGTTTTCTGCACGATGGACACCTATAAAGTCGAGAGTAAGACTTAATTGAGGGCTTTCTTTGATGAATGTCCAGGCCTTATCAGCCTGCAGTTGTAACTGTTTGCCTGGGACTTTATTGTTCTTGGTCGTGTTGGTAATTAAGTCCTTGGAGAAGCAGTAAATAAGTTTCCGGGACAGAAATGCTGAGGTCAGGATGAGGAAGTTACAATCGAGCCTCTCGGCAAGAATGATCAGTGCCATTTTGCTTCCTCGGAGGGATATTACAGTAACATTATTCAGCCGTCTGCCGGCAAAAGGAGTTGGACATTCAGACAAACTTACGTTTTGTATATTTTCTTCTTGTTTATTTTGTCCTTCCTTGTTTTCCCTTAATTAAAATCCCAGGAGATTTTAGCATTCCCATCCATCTCAATGACCTATTCTGGCTCGTGACCATGTGGAAGCGTGTCCTTTATTCACTCATATACTTTAGTCTCAGCGGTTAAGTCTGAACACAAACCGCACGACTAGACATTTGTTGTTTTCTCTGCTCTGTTTTGTCATTATGTTACCCAGAGCTCTTGTGGGATTTGCCAGAGCCTTGTTGTCAAAATTCATATTCAAATGCGGAAAGTTGCATAACCGTGGGATTTTTTGAGATCCCATATTGGACCAAAAACATTTTTAGCATGACAGATAGTGGCAGAATATTAATGGAGTGAGGCAAACATTCATTTCCAGTAGCCTGGTGACTGATTAGATGTGTGCTTAAATGAGAGCATCTCAGGTGTGTCAGCTGCTGATAGCGTGTGTATCAGTGAAACGGCATCAATAATTATTTCATTAGTTCTTTGTTTGTCGGCGACCAAAAAACGTTTAAACATAAATGATCTGGAACTGTTTTACACTACCATAAGATTCATTCTGCTTCCTTTATCTCTAGATGACACATGGCACATTTGCATCCCAACTGTATTTTAATTTGTGCTTTTGAAAATACAGTTTTTTATATGTTTTGCCTTTAATTAACAGGAGAGTAGAAAGAAGACAAGAAATTATGAAAAGAGATTGTGGGCTATTGCTGTTATGCAGCTACCTTTTGAGTTGCATGTGGGTGTCAACATGAAGTTTTTAATGATTTTAAACAGCTTTTTAAATATTATATTGATATTTCACTGAATGGAGAATTATTTTAGTGTTTTATTGTGTATTATAGCTATGTTTTAACTTAACCAAAATAACCCAACAGCAGTTTGATTGAGATTAATTGGAATGCACAACTTTATTTATTTTTTTTTTTTATTTTTTTTTTGCAAATATACCCTTCAAATAAGTTAATAAGGTACATTTTACCAGAAAATATTATTTTATTTTACATTAAATTAAACATGTTACTGGCCATTTCTTTGTAATTATTTGTGCATTTATAATCACCATTTTCTACAAAAAGTGTTTCCCACCACATTACGCACCACATAGTGTCACTTCCTGAAAGATGATGTCATAAAGCAAAATGTATTTATTGAACATGTTTTATTTGTGACATTGCGCTAAAGGAATAATTTGTATATTATTTTATTATTACTATTATCATTTTTATTATTATTTTATTCCAATATTGCATATAATGCATGACCAATTTCCATAAAGAACATAATGCACATTTTCCTTTTTAAACACTGAAATGTTTACTATTGATTCAATTTCAAAGTTGCAAACAAATATTACTGGAGTGCATTTTACAAGATAATATATTTCAGACTTCCTACTTCAAAATTGTAAATTTAATTAGATGCATTACTTGAGTTTTTTTATAATTAGTTTTGAATTAATAAGCAATTTCTTAGTGAAATTTTATTAGGTTCTTAGGTTTTTATTTCATTTTCAGTGTTATCAAAATATGTTGTTGAACATTAATAAAATGACAGTTCTTAATTTATGAATTAGAAAACATGACAAAATTACATCCACTCAAAGCAACCAAACTAAAAGTGCAATTCACACCATTTCACTTGTGATATTGTTATAAAAATTAGTTATAATTTTGATCTTTAAACAATCATTTTTCCAGTATAGTATGAAAACGTGCTGCAGAGTAGCTTCCCCTTTTAAACACTGTTTAGATGTTTAGTGCTGATTTACTTTCACTTTATACTTTCCAAAGTCATACTTTCTAAGTTTTTATGTTTGCAGGAAAACTGCATAAATTATGATTAGTGGAGTAGAGAAATTGTGCTATCATCTTTTTGTTTAATACTTCATCCATTCTGCTATTATATGGATCTGTACAGGTCAACGACAGCGTTCTCAGTGCTGTGACTTTGATTGCAATATAGATGAATGAATTCTTCTCTCAGATTGGCAGTCTGCGCTGTGAGAAATAAAAACCAAATAAAAGTCAGATAAGAATCTTTAATATGTGAACGTCCCTCATCTCCACGTAGAAATTGTTTATTTGATTGTTTGTTCTTTCTTTCCATATTCATTGCTGCTTAGTTTTATTCATCTGCATTCTTATTGACAGCTCTGTGAAAGTCGCCACTCATCTCAGTTCAGTTCAACAGCAACCTCCTCCTCTTTTATTTACTGCCAGTCAGGAAAAAATGTATGCTGTGTTCCTATTATGAATTTTCCACATTTGAGAACTGGAAACTCTTAAAAAATCCATATGCCAATCCAGTACATCCCAATATGACTGATAAACTGCAACGCTGTGAATGAATGAACTTCAATTGCAAATATATGTCCTGTCCAAAAACATCCAGGTATTGCTGACATGTCATCTGAAAAAGCAACTTAATTTGAAAACACTGCTTGGAAAAAAAACTGCTTAATATCAACCCTGTGCAGGGACCAGGTTCCTGTGACAAATAAATGACAAGTTCACTGTCGATCTAGCAGCTCACTTCCTGTTACGCCGCTCAGGAAACTGTCAGTCATTGAGCTTGTGAAGTGTTCACGTCTCCATCAGGGTGATTTGTGATAAATGTTTTGCAGCTCTAAATAATAAAGAGATCCCCAACGGCTGTTATTGTCCTCCCTAGAGAGATCCAGCTGCTGAAGTTATGAGATGGAACGCCATGATCTAAAAACAGACACGTTCAATGAGAGGAAGGGCTCAAATGCTTCTGATATTTTTGTCAAAAACGACCAAGATAACTTATAGTGTTAAATGTTACAATCTTGTCAGGCATATTTACAACAAAAAATCTAATTATGACACATTAAAGACGAATAACTTTCAAAATACTAGTCATTTTACTTTTTATTATTTGCCACTATCCTAGTTTTAGCCATTTGTCAGTAAGATTTTTTTACTCATTTAAACACAATAAAATGTATTATGCTTCCTTATTCTTTTATATAATTTAATATGTAAAAGTCACAATAAGCATGTTTTTGAAATTTAGAAATTTTTCATAAATATTGTGTTATACTGAATGACAATGTAAACTTATTTCAACCAAATTTTGACATTTTATTCTCCTGAAACGTATTTGAAACCTTAAAAATAGACACTTTACTTACATTTAAAGTGCTTTGGACATAAAATCACTTTCGTGAATTTCTTTTGATGCGGACATCTTAATGTATTTGACCCAGCTATTGAAAATTATTTTATATACTATTAGTATTTTATTTTATATATTTTTAATTATGGAAGTCTATTTTTACCACAGGATAAAAAAAAATGTAAGAGGGTAAATGCAACTTTTTTTAATCTCACAATTCTGACTTTTTATTCTCACAATTTTTACTTGATATTTTATAAATTTAGAACTTTTTTATCAGAATTTAAAATGTGCATCTCACAGTTCTGTATTTTTTTCCTGCCACAAAAGACAACTGCAACATTTTCTCTCACAATTCAGATTTTTTTATCTTATAGTTATGAGTTATCCCACAACTCTGACTATTTTCTCAGAATTCTAAATTTGTATCTTGCAATTCCATTTATTTTATTTTTTTCTTGCAACTTAATATCTCACAATTCATGCATAATATTTGTTGTATTTCTTACTATTTATTTATTTCATTTTTTTCTTGCAGCTTTATATCTCACAATTCCACCTTCCATAATATTTGTTGTGTGTTTATGCTATATCAATGATTTTATTTTACATTCTATATTTAATTTACTGGTATTTTATTACATTTGAAAAGCAATGTGTCTTAATTAGATTTTCTTTATTATCTTATGTTATTTTTTGCAACTGAAAATGGGCTTGCTCATCAAATGTCACGCCCCCACAAGCGGCTGATCTGGGATCAGCCGTTTGGGATTCACTGTCAGTCATGGGATCGCTAATCACTGTCACCTGAACGCAATCATGCGGCTTGTATAAAGACTGCTGTTTGTCACAGGTACGACGGCGGTTATTGAGGTAACACTGCACCTTATGGCTTTCCTGTTTAATGTGTCATGTCAAGCTTACTCATGGACTATGGTTATTGAGTT
>JAUMHE010000062.1:18850611-18864151 GCA_032359235.1 Enteromius mattozi | reverse complement strand
CCATTGTGTCCTATGATTCATTGACGCTTTATGCTTTGACTCTAAACTCTTTAAATAAATATATTATTATCATTTACCGTTGTCTCCAGTCTCCTTCCCGACTGAGGTGTTACATCAAGGTTAATGAAATGGGTAATATTATCAGCATCACAAAAGAATGTTGACTCCCATGTTAAAATCACTGTCATCATTGTGACTTTACACATTCACTGCTGCTGATGTGATTTAAATATAGGAACACAAATAAGTCATTATGGGGTAAATTTGCAAACAGTGAGGCGGTGAAATTGACACTGATATCAACTACAGCATGATGAAACACTCAAAATAATGAGGGTCTTAGAGACTGTGCATCTACCTCCTCTGCAGTGCATGTCGACATGTCCAACTGCTGGAGCCCGGCACACAGAGTCTGCAAAGGGCAAGATGTCATTAAGAGGCTGAATTTCACCCTCTGACATTTAGAGGTAAGGTTAAAACACGCACAACAGCAGAACCTGACAATACATGCAGAACTGAGGTGATACTTCTACAGAAGATACTTCTATGGGGATATTCTGCAGATTCTTATAGACGAATGCACAGTTGCATCACTTTTTATTGAGCACTCGAAATCCATTTATTCAACCGGCTGCATGAATTTGGGGCAGGACTATCTGTTTGCACAACCGATGACAGAAATGAACATTAGAGGCAGTAAATCTCTGACACCTTTTATTCCTTTTCACACAAATTTACAGAGTTTCGCTTAATAAAGCTTTCAATAAACAATTACTTGAAGAATATCATGTGATGACTTCAAAACAGGGATATTTGAAAACTGATGCTTTTGAATGTTAGCATCACACATATGCAGCTTCATATCTATGTGTTTTCATAGATGGTAGGTTTGTTCAGTAGCTCACGGAGTACAGAGTTATACTTGAGAGACGAGGAGTTCCAGTTCGAATCCCGTGTAACTACGGTTAGACAAAACAGTTTAAATCTGTGTAAAGGGAAGTTCAAATGACACAGTTGCATCAACAAATGTGTTTTTATATCAGTTTTGCATTTGTTATATTTTGAATAGGATTAGGGTTGGATTTGGGGCAGGACACATTCCAACATGATTACATGAACTTTTAGCAACAACCCATGGATATTTCAATTCTAAACCACCGCAATACATACCTATATCAATGTAATAAATATGTACCAGGGTATACGTATTGAACCTCTGTTGTAGGGCCACTCAGTGGACATTTCTCTTTGAAATCGCATCAAAACATGCAGTAAAGCACATAAATACGGTGTTGCACAAAAAGTGCACATAAGTACATATTTTTATTAGACCAGATCGGAAATACCACTGATATTACCAAAGTTAAAGTAAATAAGCTGGAAAACTGCATGTTTTCCAGGATGCACATTTAATAAATGGGCAGTGTAAGAACACATAAGATAGCCAAAGTATTTAAAACATACGTGCACAGTTCAGCTGAAGCTCATTAACTTTGTTGTTATGCTGTTTTGTGTTCATCTGATTCTCTCATTTGCTGTTTTTACATTGACTAGACGAATACAATCAGATACGAAAACATGCATTTTATTGGAGTGTTTTTGTTTGCTAGTAGTCAACCTGTTACCTTAATATGTTTGTAGTATTGTGTTGAATATTATCTTCGGAATTGCGATATGGATATATTTTATTTGTAAACATCATACTTTTTCACTTATATCAGTTAATGTCATAAAACTAGCAAGCTAGCAAAGCTAAACTGACATTGTCGTGTAAACATGGCTGAAGACAACAGACAATTAATGGTTCAGTTGAGTGAGTCAGTGTGTCACTTGTGACTTTAATCATTCAGTTTAAGCAATTAAATGCTAAAAAATGATTTTAAAAAGCTTGTTTTGAAACTCTGATTCACTTAAACCTTTCCGTCATAACATTATTCACTGTTTTCAATCGGATCACGTATAGTGAATCACTTCAGATCGGGACTTGTATTGCGAATCATTTGATTTTGATTGGACATCGGAGGGGGCTCACACTTCAATGTGGCTTTATGAATCATTTGATTCAGATTTCATTCCCATTTTGGTTTTTGGTTCAAATATTGACTAATGTATTATAATTATCACCATAAGCAAATTGTGAAATTCAGAGTAACTAACAATTAATAATTGTAATAATGCAATAACTGTAATAACTAACCAAACCGTTAAATGTCTGTTGTCTAATGCTGTGTCCCCATCAACGCCAAAGAAAAACCTACACCTTTCGGTGGGAGTTTATGGGAAAAGCATTTGAAGACAGTTTTTGTTTTTTCTGTTGAATGATATTAGTTGAATGATATTCACAAGTCAGTGCTGCTGAGTTTTTGACGTTTGTGTACAATCTCCGTGCAGTAATAATGTTATCAAGCAGGCACAATGCATTAAATGAGTTTCTCTACACATATTTATTGATGCCAGAAAAAGTAATAACAGTACTCTCTGTTTAATTGCTGTCTTCAGGATTTGATTTTCATAGCAATTGTGTTAATAAATTGTTTAATTGCATTAGTGCAGATTGTAAGGTGTGTTTGATGCATGAATGCAAAAGGTATGTTAAAATGACTTCTACATTATCAAGGTGACAGTGGATTAGTGGAGGAGAAAGAGGTTCTTATTTCTTTGATTATTAGAGTAGAAAAACATTACTGGTGCTATTTCTTAATGTTGGGATCAGGATCTGAACAGACCTCAGACATGTAAAATGAATGAATAATACCTCAAATCACATGGCTTGTTGAGGAGATAGTAGTGATACTGTGATACTAGTTTTCTAAACAATCAGACAAAATATTTACAAAACAAAATAACTTCACAAGTTCACGCTTCCTCAATAAATGATATTGAGGTATTTGGCATGCTGTCCCGGGGGAGGGCCGAGAGCCCGATCGAGCCCGGAGCCCCAGTGGTTTTAGCCCTAGGGCTATGATGGTCAGACGGACCTCGGCGACCGGCCCGTACCACTAATGCCCCCCGGAGGAAGGTGAAACCTTAGTGGACTTACTGAGAAATATGGCGGAATGGGAATTGGAAGGGCCGTGGCCACGACTGATTACTGGGACTGGATGCCTCCATCCAGACAAGCCAAAGGCGACGGTGGCAAGGAACCAAAACTCCAACTGATGGAGAAAAAACCTTGGGTGAACCCAGGCTCGGATAGGGCCAGTTCTCCTCTGGCTGGAAACCCAGCATCCATCCTCCAGCATCAGTCTTATATCGAAAGTAGGGCCTAACCCTGACGGTGATGGTCTGGATTCTGCTGAAGGTTCCTTCGATCTGGAATAAAACGGACAGAATTAGTGGGGGAAATTGAATAGGGCGGAGAAAGGGGAGGAGGAGGGAAGCAAAAAGCGAGATATCAGAGAAGGGAAGTTAGCTCTATTTAAAGGAAGTTTCCTAGCTTCTGACAGGGTAATCAGATAATGAGCTAATTAGTAATTGAGAAGTCAGCCGATCGTACGCGTTTCTTTCGAAATTTGTTTATGACTAAACATCATAAAATAATTTAAATATGGATGAATATATCCACGTTTTGAAGAATTAGGATACGGAAGAATTTTATATAGTTATTTACTTAGTTCTATCTGTACCTTTTGCACAAATCGAGTGAATAAATCACTCAGTAACCCATTAAGACATTTATATATATAGCCTATATAGGTAGTTGAGAGATAAAAATTGGACTGTGTCCTATGGTTTTACATAGCAAAAGATAACATGAGAAAAATGTATCTTCATTCTTAGAGTTCCAAATAATTTTATATATTTTAACCATAGTTTGAAATTACAGTTTTCTTAGAAACTCAGCAGCTGAATACAGTGGGGTTCTTGTGGTCAGGAGTGGGTTAAACTATTGGACTTTAATCTGCCCCCTTCTTCATTAAAATGACAAATAAAACCATAAAATGAGAGGGTGTTGGGATCGTTTTTTATGTAATTCCTCTTTTATTGGGGGGCTTAGCCCACTCTAGTCCTGGCTGCTCATTAGCCGGCTAAACCACTAGAGCGAGATCCTGGCCTAATCAAATAATTGGTCTGAGGAGATAGCCGTCTCTGTGACAGATACACTCCTCAACTAAGACTCAAAGGGGACCAGCGGAGAACAGGGCGATGAAGATGACAGGAACCGGATGGCAGTTTGTCCTATCGTGTCAGGCATTTGCAGAGATGGAGTGATCGTAGCTGCCAGTGCAAGCTGGACAGGCCAGGAGAATAGATGTCTAAGGCGTATGACTTGATTAAGAGACGGTGAGAAGAGTGGGACTAAAGACTGCTGGAATAATACAGACTACTGCATGCTCGGTTATCTACAGTAGTTCAGAGTTTCCCAACGCAGAGTGTGCAAACCCCTATAGGTTCATGATGGAACTGCAGTGGTTTATGAGACTAAAGAGTTGTGAGAATTGAGAAGTTAAACTATATGATGGTATACTGTTACATGCAAAAAATAAATAAATAAATACTGCATTACATAATATTTATTGAAAGGCCTAATATTTGAAACTAAACTAAAACTAATAAAAGTAAACCAAAACAATCCCAAAAAGATATCGTAGGAATCCCTTGGATCCAAGAGCCTCATCTGTTGCGTGAGTTTTCCTTATTAATACCCTTAATAATTTTATTAAATAGTAACTATTTAAAGCTAAAGCACATTAAATTTAATTTGAATAATAAAAAATATTATTATTAGTATTAGTATTAGCATTATAAAACATTAAAGGTAAATGTTATAAGTGCTATATATTACCTAAGAAGTAAATGGGAAATGCAATACGCACAAACTATATTTTCAATAATCAACTCAAGTTTATTTTTGTATAGTTGTACAGAAAATCAAGGTGTTCATGTTTATCTTAATATCTTCATGTCTTTAGTCACATTTAGCAGATTAGAGCTGGGCAATAATATTACTTTATATTTTGCAATGATTTTTGCAATCAAACAGCTAAGCTTTTAAATGCATTATAAATCACTTTATGTAAGTGTAATGTATATATGCAAATAGAGTTGGATATAATATAAATATACAACTATACATTTAGAACTGTGCAATAATATTTGCGAAGTTATAAACAATCACTCACGTAAGATTTGCTATACATAATTTCATTTTAAATGATACACGTAAAGTAGCATGCATTTCCATGATGCATGAATCAGCAAAAGGATCAGCATAAACCAGCATTGGACAAGCTTAAACCAGCATAAACCAGCAGCTTAAACCAGCATCAAAACATACCTAACCAGCATATGCTGGTTGTTTCAGCAGGGAAATGGCATTAATTCATTATACAATATACAATATACAAATGCTTTTTTATATCAGTTTTGCATTTGATAACACTATCGGGTAGGATTAGGGTTGGATTTGGTGTAGGGCATATTTCCACCATGATAGAGCATTAGCTTTTAACAGTCCACGGATATTTGAATTCTAAACTGTCGCAATACGTACCTAAAACGACGTAAAAAAATACAGCAATATGTACCTATATCAACATAATAGAAACATGCCAGGGTTCATGTATTGAACCTGTGTTTTAGTGCCACTCAGTAGACATTTCTTTTTGGAACTGTGGCGAAACGTGCAGTAAGGTGTTTCACAAAAAGTGCACAGAGGTACATATTTTTATGAGACCAGGTTGGATTTGCTCTAGATACTGCATAATGTGATAGTAATGTATATAAAAAAAAGGATATACTTACAGGTATAGAGGAAACATTTTATTGCATTTTGAAAATATACTCCTATATATACACAGCATTTTAACATGCATTTCTCCTTTAATTTGGTTACAACAGCCAGCCCATGACTGGCCCGCCAAGAAAAGTTATGCTTCTTATGGCCAATCGAGCCCTGGAAATAGAGAACAAAGACAGAGAGAGTGACATCAGAAGGTGATCTGATGTGTCCACACGTGTCTGACACTGAGACATGCGATAAGATGGGACACAGTGACAGGAGAATCCGGTCTAAAGGAGGTGGCAGCTGCAGAGGGTGACTTGAATCAGACAGACTGGCAGATACTTTCGGCTGCTGTCGTAGTTTTCAACGATGCTAAACAGTGTGCAGATATTAACTGTCATTCATGGCTTCACGTGCTGTTTCAGCGCTATGCCACAGCGTGAGGGGATCTGACACCCTGTGGTGGTTAATTACCTGAGAGAAAGCAGGGTCACCTTTCACTTCTCTACCTCCAGGCCAAATTTCTTTTCAAACACGTGGGCACCCCAGTGGGTCTGAATCATGAGGTGTCAGGGAAGCCTTTCTTGCTCTCTTTCGCTTTCTGACACCCTGAGTCTCAAATGACTATGAATTTAAATATTACTTACAGCTGACACATCCTACAAAAAACCTGGGGAAGAAGAGCTCTCGGTGTGGTGATTCCTTCTGTTGCTTGCCCTCAGCGGTGACACCGACTGGCAGAGTATTGCATAAAAATGCACAAACCCTAAGGGTGCTTAGTGGTTCTCAAAGTGGGCCGGTACTCACTGTAAACATTACTATTCGCTTGTGTAAAGCCAGCCCTCATAAACAAGCAAACAGTACAGGTCTTTCTTGCTCTTCTGCTCGACTAGGCTGTCAGCCTGGTTGGGCTCACTACACACAGATCGTTAGTTTCACAAGCAAGTTTTGACTGACAGCTTTAATCCAGGTACATTTTGTATCTTAATATCTACAACAGCTATCTATTCAAAGGGGATCTCTGGTTGAAGGTTTTTACTCCAAAAATAACACTCTTATTTCATTCCAAATCTGGTGGATTTTATAAAGCATCAGTGAGTTGTTGTGTACATTTGAGTGATTATAGGTGATTATAGGTGTGATTTTAATTTAAATGTTAAGCCAACATTTAAAGTCTGTGATGATAAACCTTGGTTTATCATCACAGACTTTAAATGTTGGCTTAACAAAGCCTTTATAGATAGATAGATTTCACATTTTCCTTTCTCTTTGGAGCTGTTAGTGCATAGATAGGATCCCTGAAGTTGCAAAGATTAAAGTTTTAAAACCAAAAATATATTCTTTATAAAAAGATACGACTTGTCCACGCCCCCCCCTAAAAAGGTTTGTTTAAACATGCCCCCACTTTTCTACATCACAGAGTGGGTTTATTTTCAAACACCGCCCAAATGTTTATGCGTTTACACTTTCAAAAGAGGACACAAATAGAAATCAGTGGTCAAGTTGTATTCAAAACACTGTTCCAGAACAGTTCCACCCAAACACTAGAGTAGGTTCAGCGTGTTTACGAAGGACAGACTCCTAAAACCTGAAGAGTAGCCTATGCTGGCTATAAAGACTATAAAGTGGAGCAATTCTAACTCTGCAAGGACAGTCTGGCACTTCTGACTCACAACCTTTAAATAAGTTACGTTTAGTGCTTGTTGTTTGTTGACATGCTGGATGCAACAAATGCCTCGTTTGTTATGTGTTTTATTGTTTTGGTGTCATAGTGCCGGGACACTGTGTCACGTTATGATAAGGGGCGTAAACTTTTTACTACATGCTTGTGGTATTTGGACAATCACAGTGCACTGGATAGCTGGCCAATCAGAGCACACCTCGCTTTTTTAGAACCTTAGAACCTTAAACCACATAAACACATTGCACCAAATCCACAAAGTAATGTTCTCTGCATGATGTTGCAGCATCATGACCCTTTAATTCTTTTTTTTTTTTTCAAAAAAATTAAAAAAAAAAAATATATACATATACTTACATATTACAATATTATACATATATTAGCCATGATATTATGATCTGCCCAGTGCCATTTCAGAGTGTCCTTGCTACTGTATATCATGAAGCTATGAGATGCAATTACTATAACTTCAATTACACCTGCCCCATTTCCATTAGAGAGACTTCATATGGAATTATAGCACATGATTAGCCAGCTACAACACAAGACCATTCACTTTCATGAGACAACGCAGTTGGCCATTGAGTTCTCCGATTCAAAAGCTCTCAATCCCACAAGCCCTCTCCAGACAATTATCACGAGCCATTTAATCATTTCTAATTACCTCTCTCAATGTATAATGGAGAAATCCAAATAAGCGCCAATAGCTTTCACACACACACACTTCTGACATTCTCTCACTGCATGTGAAATCGTCTGGAACGTGATCACATCCCTCCAGTGCAGGTATGTGATCCAGACCACTTCTAAAACCGCATTACATCCCTGCCTTTGGCTTTTCTTCTGTAAAGCCATTACACCAAGGGACCATCACTCTAGCGTAAAAATGTCTGCTTAGCATGCCTTTCTTCCCTTTCAAAAATGTAATATTGGTATTTCGGCGTAATGAATTTTCAGTGTCATCCACAGAGATCCTAGTGCAATAAAAACGACATTCTAACACCTCTGATGCAATTTGCATTTGGCATAATTCTATTGGAGCATTGCTCGATGTAATGCTGTCACGTTATGAGCACATTCCTGCTACCCGGGCTAATAAAACTCAGACAGAACTTCTGAATTTTGAATGATGCAGAGTGAATGGCAGACCACTCTCGTATAATTCTTTATTTCACATGCCAAGGGGGTTCCTGCCTGGCACAGAGAGAGAGATAGACAGAGAGCAAAATAACAGAAGAATGGATGGAAAGTCTCCAGAGAGACAGAGATTGTTTGTCGAAGAGGGGGAATGTGGTGACAAACAGGAGGAAGGGAGGGAGTTTTCTCCTTCGGCTCATAATAAGCTTCGCGTATTTCCCTCAAAGCTTGGTTATCATTGAAATTTGTGTCATATTTTACTCACCCTCATGTTATTTTTCACAGATGCGACTATCAAACAGACCGAAAAGCACAATAAAAGTCATTCATATGGCTTTTGCACTATGTTCAGAATCTTCTAAAGTCAACTGATTGATAGATATTTATTCAGGAAAGAAGTAAACAGACCTGGGTTCAGGTCAGTTTGGTCAGTACCGTGCTGGTCGGGTCACATTTGCAGACCTCTGCCATTTTTAATTCATAGATCAGGTCATTAAGGTCTTGCAGAGTTTTTCCATCACGCATTACCACAGAGACTGGAGCAAAAAAGTGAATATATTGCAATTACGGGCATCTGACGTCAAGCGATGCTGATGATTCACTCCCAGGCCTGTAATCACATATTGTAGGGTTTATTAGATTCATGATTTAAATGAGTCATGTCTTTATTTTATTGTCATTTTTCGTTCTCTGCCTGAGCTAATTATAAATGGGGAACATTCCCCAAGAAGCACCAACCTGTAGTTACAGGCATTCATTAACAAACATGAGCAAACAATAAAAATTCACTCATGCAGGACTGAAGTTATAAAAACATCCAACTCAGCAGAGCGACAACGTCAGATCAGCTAACAACATCACGTACAACTAATAACTACGATATGGTGGTGCTAGTTTGTAACATTAGTGCAATGAGGGAGGATTAAAAGAAAACAAATGTGTGTTTACATTGTAAGTGCATTCTGCGTCTCTGTCAGCTTTGATTTGTTTAGGCAATTAAAAGAAAAAAATAAGAATTCAAATCTATTGAAAAGCATGTATTTAATTACCAAAAGACGTCTTTGCAGCAATATCAGCATAAATCCAGAGGGATACAAACTCTGAAACACCTGCCTTTCAATATGTGCTAATAAATTATAACTTGTAGCTGTGACTGACATAAAGCTGATATGTGTTTCCCTGGTGAGAACAGAGAAAAATATAACTAAATTACAAGCTTTAACTGATCTGCAATAAGAAAAAGTCTAGAGTAATATGACTCACAAAGAGAAAAAAAAAACAATCAGTTTATCCTGACTCTGGCAACTTGATTCCGAGAAAGGAAGTCTCATCCTTTCAGGCAGAAGTAGAAAGTAAATTGCAACAGTTTGTTTCTAATTTGGTGAGTTTGGGCCATTTTTGTTAAATGCACTCACGGGGATTGTAGTAATAGGACAAATAAAGCCAGTGTGTATGAGCAATAAAGGAGAAAATGAGGCCCTTCTTCACAACAACGACATCACTCTGCCCTGTAAGCACTTTTAGTAAATTGTCAACAGAAATGTCTGGGAAAAAAAATCGAAGTCATAGCCTAGAACCATTCTGACCAGAAGCTGAAGAAACTTTGTTCTGGAAGTGGCCTAATAGGTTCAATTTACATTAGTAATTGACTGAAAGGTTCATCTTTTAAAACAGGTTTTACCTTTTCAGGTACAAAAACAAAGTATTTTTTTGCTTTGAGGGAGAATTAGTTCCATTTTGTAAATTTTAATGGCAAGTTCTGAAGTTTGTCTCCAAAGGGTGCACACAGTGGCTGATGGTGCTTCTGAAAAACCAGCTAAAATCAGTTGACTTCTGCATACATTGAATAAAATAATGAACTTACAAAGCATATTTTTACACAGTTTAATCAGATGTGTAGTTGTCACACCAGCGCTGGGTACTGATCCCAGCACAGCCGTCTACACGCGATCTCAGTCACCAGACTTTTAATTGAAATCACCTGAATCTAATCAAGTCTGCTGCATATATGCTGTCCAATCCAGAGTGTAGATGGCTGAGCACGAGGTAACAACCCTTACTCACCTTTTATCTTACCTATTGGAGTGGATTTTCAAGCTATGATTGAAATTATGCCTTGTCAAGACTTTTAAACCTCAGCACTTACCTGCACCGAGCACCAGGAATCAAGTATTAATGAGCTACTTACGTTCCAGAGAGACTGTTCATGGACGAAGAGAAAGCGATCAGGAGATCGCCAACATTATGTGAGAAACCCCTTTAAGAGAATTACATGATCACTGACCTGATTGACTTACCTGTTCACAGTGTGCTGGCGTGCACCGTAGCGATCAGGAGATCGCCAACAATAAGTGAGAAACCCCTTTACGAGAATTCCATTCATACTGACCTGGCATGCTTACCTGTTCACAGTGCGCTGACGTGCACCGTAGCGATCAGGAGATCACCAACACCATTTGAGGACAAAGATACTTACCCCACCTGCTCACTTGCCGCCTCACATGTGCAACGGCGATCGGGAGATCGCGCTTCACACGTGAGAATACCCACCTTACTGTACTTACCTCGTTCACTCACCTGTTTCCTCAGTCACTGCCATGATAAAGCGATCCGGAGATCGCTATCCTCACAACCACTGTTCCTGTATCTTATTGGAGTCATGATTAGAGCAAGGAGGCGATCAGGAGATCGCTATTAAAGGAAGTGTATTCTATCTGCACGAGGCGATCAGACGATCAGCCTTAAGAAGCAGCCTCTCTTATTATAATATTTGTCTTTGAGCCTCTCCTTGCTGATTTTTTTTTTTTTACTTGAATCTTCTGTTAAAAAAAATAAATATTCTTTTGAGTTCACTTTATCCTGCCTCACGTGTCCATGTATGAGTGTTACAGTAGTAGTCACTAGAAAAAACACATTTTTAAAACGACCTTTGATCCCAAGCATCAGGGATCCAAACCCATACAACCATGTAGTTGATGGTTTTGTACTGTTTCATTAAAAATAAACAAACACATCTGACAGAAGTCACAGTCTGCCTTTGTGTCTGAAAAGGTTTTAACTCTGTTCTTCAGAGCTCTCGTCCATAAACACACATTCATATTAAGCATATAAATGAATACTCGTGCTTTCTTCTAAACCACATCACAGTGGAACATCTCTGAGTTTTTCATCCTGGTCCACGTGAGTCTCAACTGTTGCCATGAAAACAGACCACTCGCTGTGTCTGTCAAAAAAATGACACAGACGTGTTTTGGTCTTTACGAAGTTGAAAGACACCTGCTGTTGATTTTTGCACTACAAGGACGTCAAAATGTACATTTAAATTGCATGAAAAAGAAAAGCAAGAAACAAAGCCCAAATCCACATTTTCTTTTTGGAACAGCTTTGTTCCAAACCCTAGTGTGCTGCCTAGCAAGAAAGCATTTTTAGGAATCATAGCCAAGCTCTCAAGGTTGTCCCCTAAGGTAATCCGCATTTGGCCAAAATCTAAGGCAGCATTCATCATAACCTTGAAAGATATAGCAATCCCAGAATGAAATAAGCTATGCAAAAAATATATAATAATGAATGCAAGTTGGCAGAAGAGAAATGTCGATTATAAAAGTTCACTGTTAAAAATATTAATGTGTGCTCTGTTTGCTTGTACCGATTAGAGTACTGCATTGTCTTTGTAGTACATTCTTACAACAGACCAAGAGATTGTGAAGCCTCATTTCTGTTAGTGTACCACAATGAAAGATAGCTCCCTAAGTAGACTGTTAGGCAGCTCACTAGGGTTTGCAACAGAGTTACTGGCTCTCTTACAAAAACTAGTGAGCTGCCCTGCTGTCTACTGCGAACATAGGAAGCAACTCACACAAATAGCGACCTTCACATCAGCAGCTTGTGTTCCAACTGTAACTGTTTTCAATAGCTTTCACATTTGCATGTTGCATAGCTAAAGCCACAATAGTACACAGTACACACAAGTTTTGCTGTTTATTTAAATAAAACTCTTGTTTCATCTGCAATATTGGATGGATTTTTCAAATAAAATGTGTTGCAATGCATCATGGGACTGTAAAAAAGTGCACCTGTGGCAACATTTCAGAAAAATAATATTAAGTTGCTTCTTGTAGGCTATATTTCCAAGTAAATTCTTAAATGAGTGGGGCTGAAGTTTTTTGTGAAAAAGGTTAACATAAATCTTTCAATGTTGTTTGTTGTACACAGTTCGCAAATAAATTATCCTTTATAACACTCTGTCACATCTGAAAATAATGAACCAACTACACAAAACTCTACCTTAGATGTAAGCATATGTTTTCCAAAGCAACCTTGTATGTATAGCCTCCTTCTTTAACTCAATTGTGACTCATGTCACATGCAATACCAGGTGAGCTACTGAGCAAGTTTATCATGTTAGAAAAGCCTACATATGGAGCTGGATATGAGATGTAAATGTCAAAATGCATTAACTTAGAAATTACACACTATTATAAGTGTTTTAGGGTCATAGCATAGTATTGTTAAAGGAAACACAAATTAATAATGTGCTTCTGTAATCATAATTTGTGTGAAAAGGAATAAATGTTGTTGGTGTTTTACTGCCAACAGAGTTAATCTCAGCTGGAAAAAACAGTGAACTGTATGTATGTTGTGGTCAGAGGTGGACGAAGTGCACAAATCAAGTACTTGAGTGAAAGTACAGATACCAACAATAAAATATTACTTCAGTAAAAGAAAAGTACTTCTTTTTCAATTTTACTCGAGTGAAAGTACAAAAGTTTTTTATGTACTTAAGTAAAAAAGTACTGATAGATTTATTTTGCAATTTTATATAAGCTACTTAATTTTATATAGCACATATTTTTTAGAATCTTACTGCTGAAAATAACTGGGATTTTCCCAAAATAACCACTATATGGAGTCAAGATACATTATATTTTTGTTGTTGATTGGACCACGTTGACGAGCGTCTAATTTTCACCAGTAAGAAAAAAGTGTTTTGAAGCTTA
>JAUMHE010000062.1:18799114-18835803 GCA_032359235.1 Enteromius mattozi | reverse complement strand
TAAATCTGCAAAAATGTCTACAATTCTGTGTTTTTCTGTCAATATGGGGTGCTGTGTGTACATTAATGAGGAAAAAACATGAACTTAAATGATTTTAGCAAATGGCTGCAATATAAAAAAGATTGAAAAATTGAAGGGGGTCTGAATACTTTCAGTACCCACTGTATGTGTGAATTTAAGGTGAACTGACTTCATCCTTTAAAAATCACCTGGAAGTTTCAAAGTCACTGCAAAGGTTAAAAAGGTTTGATATATCTAATGCAGTGACATTCAGACATGCATAAGTGTCCAAAAAAACTGCTGGGGCCCCAGTATAGTGTGTATATGTCAGTTGTATAGAATTGTTAAGTTCACTCAGTACTAAAGTGCAATGTTAATAGCCATCAGCATTCAGTTAAAGCAGAAATCAATGCAGAAATTGTGTATTGCTCTGAGTATCTGAAGATTCATGTGTCATATGTGAAGCTTTCAAAGAATCTCTCTATATCACATTATCTGGTCATATTGTCCATCTAACATATTGTATAATCATAATCATATTCCTTTATATATACACATGCAAGAATTCATATAAAAACAAACCCCAAGACCAGATTCATGCTGAAACCTCACTTTCTTCTGAAACAGAATGAAGGCAGTAAAAGTCTTTATTGATTAGTATTACAGGAAGTTCTGAGCATCTGGAATCCACCCGGAAAAGATGCCCATTAGAAGTAATTTATGACGATCTGATAGGAAGACTTAATGATGCTCTATAAAAGCGGGCAGTGTGATTCCCAGACAGACCCAGCACTCGCTAATTCAGGTCCTAATGGTCAACCAGTTATCCAACAACAACCAGCTTGATAATTAAGGATAACTAGTAAGTCTACCTGGATTTATTGTTTAGCAGCAGTGGTTTTAAATTGATTCATTTAAATTTAAAAGTTTTCACAAAATTAAGCAGCACAATCATTTTCAACAATTATACGAATCACAAATGTTTCTTGAGCAGCAAATCAGCATATTGCATGAATATACTACATTTTTAAAAAAACATTCATATAGAAAACTTATTTTAGACATTCTACTTTGACAAGCTTTAGCTAGCATGGTGGATTTTCAAAATTGTACTAAACCCAAACTTTTGAACAGTATTTTAGATCGCTTTGGATAAAAGCATTGTTTCGATGGAAAAAAGTAATGTAATATAACTTTTCAGAGAGTTTTTTTAGCATCAACAAATGTGTGGTCAATGCTAGCAAATGTGCTCAACAAATGTTTTGCTCATGTTTTTGTCATTACATTTGGCTAGTGTCAATAATAATTGTATTGCTGTGAAAACTCTGTCCACACAGAGCCTCACCTCCTGGGGTTGAGCCCTCAGTTAACACCTGCATATTGGAAATGCGAGAGAGCTCCACTTCAAAATGACTCTCACCATCTAGGAAGAGATATCTGAGAGAAAAAGAGAGAAAAGAGATTCAAGACAAGATAGATCACATTTAAATAGGTCATTTGTGTGTTTATATACCATATATAATCACATACCTGTGATTATTGGACAAACGGCAGACCATGGTCTCTGATTTCTCTGAGGAATCCACTCTGACCAGGAAAGTTCCTCCTACAATGCAAGGTTATAATAGTTTATTTTTAATATTTAATACCATGTCGGCATCTATTTTCATGGCAAAAACAAAAAACCAGCGAACAAACAAACACAGGTTATATCACACATTACATTACATTAATATATGATAAAAATTCTAAAACATTTCCTTGCGAAATTATACTAAATAACTGAGTGAGTTCACTTCATAAAAGAGTTTTCTATATACATTAAAAGCAGTACAATAAAATGTTTGACAGAAAGGGGAATCTTGCAAAATATGCATATGACCTATGCGACATTGGTAAATACTTGTTTAAATCTAGTTTTATTACAGATAAAAATTTTCTTATGCATTTCATTTGATTTATTATTTGTACATATATCCCACTCTTCTCGTTACTTAATTAATATATAACTATTAATAATAGGTCAGATCTTTGACATTTTTTACTTCCTAGTTAAAAGCCTGCGGTGCAAAGTTATAAATGACTGTAATGTCTGGAAAAATGTATTGATGTTTTTAAAAATATTTTCTACATAAATAAAAGAGCTCATGAATGTTTACAGCACTTCAGTCATACTCCATTACAACATCAATGTTTGCAATAAAATAGGCAAATGAGCATGCAAAATTATCTTCAATAAGTCTGTTAAATGAGGAGATCCCCCAACCGTGCTTTGAATGTGTTAAAAAGCGCTACACAGACGTAATGAATTATCATTATTCTTTATTAAATATAATAAATGTGATAATCTATAAATAGCACCAATATAAAATGCATTTCTAGTTAGGATCAGAGAACAAAATCTTTGTGTTTTACCCGATTGCAACCTTTGCCAAACACACACTCATGCAAAAGCAGTGACAAAATTCTGTTTCCAGTAGCAGTTTAGTTACGTCTCTGGTAAAGGACTACTCATTAAGTCAGCGTACACTAAAGTAAGTGACCGGATGAGTTATGTAACATACTGTAAGCTCTCCATGGCCCTTACTTAGCAACAACATAAACTTCAATGAGTCTGCGAATGGAAATGTGGGTATAAGCGTGTCAGTGGTTTGAAGTTAAAAGCATTTGAGTGCGTGTTTGTTCAACCCACCGGCAGTGAGCACTTTAAGCTGTTTGTCGTAAAACTCCACCTCTTTCTGTGAGATGAGGCTGCACTCCACACACTGCCTCACCGGATCCACAAAACACATCCTGGGAAGAGCCACTTTCTGACTGCAGCATTTATCACAGAAACACCGCCCGCAGCGCCGACAGTGATGCTGACATACACAGAAGAAACACTTAGTGCTTTAAATCCATCACAGTTCAATCAAACACACAACAGCTACAAAATAGTAAAGCATTGAATATTTCACAAGCATGATAAAATTAAAGGGATAGTTCACTCAATAATAAAAAAAGCTGTCATTTATTAAAAACTAAAAAATTATTATGGAACTCAATAGTTACAATCAAATGTTCAGTTACCGACATACTTCAAAATATTCATGTATTCTTCAAAACACAGTTTGGAACAACATGAAGGTGAGTAAATAATAAGAGAATTGTTATTTCTTTGTGAACTATCCCTTTATCAATCATAAATAAGTGATATATGACCAAAAGCAAACTAATTTATACCATAGTCTACTAATAATATAGTGATTGGTAGTTGACATGTAGTTAAGTTACTCAGTATAATGTCTAAAATGTTATGTTTGAGGATTTATGTGAACTAATATATATATTATATATATATATATTTATTTATTTTTTTATGGATTGCATTTTAAGCACTAACACAGAACACTTTAATTTAACCACATAGGCAGAGATTCAAGCATATAACAAAGTCAGGAAGAACAGGAAAGCAGAAAGTAGAAAAAAGCAAACTGGAAGGAAAACTTGCAATGCCATATTATTGCACAACTACAAAAAAAACAAAAAAAAAAAACACAAAACTGCCAAAGCTTAAGGAAGATATTCATAAAGGGAAGCAACAAAGCCAGCAGAAGTCAATCATTTAGCTTTATTGTTAGAATGTGTCAAAACTGAATGAACAGTCATGAAATTACCATACATATACATATATAAATATATGTTGTTTTTGTTGTAGTTGTTTTAATTCAAACTGTCAAATAAAAAAAAAAATGACAAAAGCTATTTTTCCATCAATAGCAACAACATAAACAGATTACAGTTACAGGCGAAGATCATCAATAAAACCAGAACATTCAGATGTAGGAAAGGCCACTCTTAAACAACAATACAGCCACTTGTCAACTTAATATTACATAACAACTTGTCACTTCTGACACATGATGGGTCAGCTTACCTTCCTGGTGATGAAGTCAAACTTAATGTCACACTGCATACATCTGGGGCACTAAGAGAGGATAAGAACGAACAATAAACTAAACTCTTTAAATGCCCTTCATAACACAAATTCAAATACATTCAAGAAATTCAAATACATTCAAAACTCTGTATGTTGCACATATCAAACACATTCGAGATAAGAAAGCAGTGGCAAAACATCCGGTTTTTTTAATCTGGTAATGTTATCTGACACCATCTGCAGCAAAACCAGAACAGACTGTTTAAAAAAAATAAATAAAAACCAGTTCAGGTCTGATCACATTTTCATGACTAAGCATTTAATACATATTCTTGCCAGCACAGCCCTAAATGCCATGAGCTTTGTAATTGATTAACACGCTTATATAATATAGTCCAGCTTTGTACTTCTCCCACGAAGATCAAAATCAAATCATTTTGGCTCATCTCATAGTTTTAACTTTACAGAGTAGTGTGCTTACAACAGAGATCTGTGGGGCAAGGTACTGCAGCCATATTTAAATACACACTGCATTGCTACAAGACATAGAAATGTAGCCTGGTAAATTGTTTGCTAACCCATGTAAAGTTATGTCCTTTCTTCTACCTAGACCAAGTAAGGCATGGTAAAACTTGGTATGCATCACATAAATTAGTGCAACAGTCTTGGTTTTGTCAGTATTTTCCCATAGGAGTTTCTTTAAACGTCTTGACTTGATCTTTGTTTAGTCACTAACTTTTTTTGAAGGGTAAAAAAGTATGAGAAAATTAGGCAGAGTCAAGTAGCCATTGACTTTAATAGTATCCATGGCTATCAGCAACTGCTTGGTTCTTCTTTTTTCTGTGTTCAACAGGAGAAAGAAACGACATGAAGGTGAGTAAAAAAAATCTAAATATACAATGCAAGATTATTTATGCATTTGTGTGTCAGTGGTTTCCGAGTATAATTAATAAGTGGGCGTGACCTAATAATATTTGACAGTCGCTTTTCCGCCATACAGAAGCATTGCACAAAGTTTGTTTCATGTCAAACGCCCCAAATATCAATCATTTCCCCCTATTTAGAGTTTAGATTGTGGTTGCCCAAGTGTCTCATATACACACTCGAAAAACCACAGCGATGCATCCATTTACATGCATCTGAGATCAAATCTGTCAAAAAGACCCAAGTCTGGTCATCTTTTTTATTTATAACACCATCTGAGAAACTTGCAAAAATATTTTCCACAGCCTCTTGGAGCCTTAAGCAAACAACGCCCAAAGACAGAGACAAGACCAACCACAGCATCATCACAGCCATAATCTATGATCAATATTCATTACCTCTTTGTCCGGAACCCACTGCGGCTCGTCCAGGGAGAACGGACTGGTGAAAGCGCCGTTCTCCGGTACCATGCGGAGTCCGCTCGGGCTCCGGACCAGCTTTTTGCCGTCAGGCACCGCGGACATGTTTGTGTTTATGAGTGCGCAGCTGCTGCTGTAGAGAAGAACAGTACAGACATCAGCAGCACTACCAGTCACACAGACGACACCTTCAGCATAAGAGTCCGTCATCTCACCAGAATAACAATAATACTTTAAATATTAGCATCTAAACTATACACACGTTTACCGAAATCCTAGTGTTTTGCATGTGCATCTAAAGTGGCCTGAACAAGTTGTTATTATTATTATTATTATTAAAAAAAAAAAACTCTGAATGCCAAAGTGCATCAGATTAAAGCTAAGTGAAACATTAAAACAAGCCAATACTTAAAACAAATGTTTTATTTTAGTTATGCCTTAAAATATATATCGGTTAACTCCGATTTTAGAATAAGAGTCCCTGATTTTAGAATAAGAGTCCTCTTTATTAATAATAAGAATAAGTACCACAATAATGTACACAGTTAAAAAAAATATATATATATGTGACATTTTCAGAGAACTGTGCATGTCCAGGCTTTTATTATATTAAATTGGTCATATCCATTTTTATTTACTGTCTTTTTTTCCCCCTTTCTTTCTTTTTACGATTCTCCAATTAAAAAACTCCAATGTAGACATACTATCAATACAGCATGTAATTGAATATAGATTTATGTTTTTATTTTATTTTATTATTATTACTGATATTGATATATTTCAGTTTGCCGGGGTCTGATGCGCTTTGGCAGAAGTGATCTCAGTGTTTGTTCGAGCGCAATGAAAGTGCCACCGTGGCCTTAAAAAGACAAACCCTCATTACTGTTTCAGTGTAGCGGCTCGTGGATTTCTTAACCTGCATCACTGTGTGTGTGTTCAAATGTAAACACACACTAGCGCGCAGTCGGTATAGATGTATTCGAGTGTGTTTTAGTGTAACGTGAAGTGTTCAATCTGGATCACCGCAGAAGGAGCAGAGGGAAGAGAGAGGAGATCTCCAGAGCAAAACTCCTCCTGTCCAAAAACAACATGTTCTCCAAATTCACCTCCATCCTACAGCACGCTGTCGAGGCGGTAAGAGCTTCTAAAACTATATCTGATCACATGTAAATGACTGTTTGACTAGGAAAATGAGATAGTGAGAGTCGGTTAGTGTTGACGAGCTGAAGGCCTGTTAGCCAAACACACGAGCTAACAGCTAATGCAATAAATAACAGATGACAGACAAAACCTCTGAAACTGTTTAAGTGTCTCATTACGTGTGTTCAAGGGTGTGTGTTCGTTTGTTGTATTTTTTAATGATCGGTCGGGACATATTTAGCGTTTGTTTGCTGTGTATTTTAGCAGCTGTGCTAAATCTTGCGCAATTCTCGGTTGGGTTTGGCTAAGTTAAAGGTCTTCGTGTACGCGAACCTTATGTTTTAATCAATATCAAGTTATATTTATAACGTTTTATAAGATATAGTGGTTATTTGATGTGAAATGTGCGTTTAACTAGTCGGCGTTAGCCAGTTAGCATGCTAGCAGCTCATTTGCAGGATGTAAACAAAACAGCTGTTACTATGACACAAGCACTAATGTACGATTATATTTACATTAATTTACACGGTGCCATCTAAATGCCGGTATTTACATATATTTCTGTTCATATTCCCCAGAAGACTAAAAGTGTATTTTGTTAATGCACACACACATAAAAGCGTTTCCTACACACAATTTGTATGAATGGCATATCATTAGATGATAAAATGTCAACGCGGTTTACATTTATTTTAAAAAATAGGTCTCTCAAGTACTCTTCTAATGAAAAAAAAAACTTAAACAAGTTTGTTAGGTTCTAAACAATACACTGTTCAAAATTAATATTAAAATGTATTGTGACTTCTTTTTTTTGTTTGAAGAGTTAGTGAATGTTCATAATTTTTTTTTGTCATAATTTAGTGAAATTACAGCAAAATTTCTTAATACAGGCTACCAAACACAACTTAAAGTGACAAATTTTAGTTGTATTAAAGTTTTTATTTTTTAGTAAAGCAACATTTGTGCACTGAGGACACTTTAATAATTTGTTTGTTTGTTAAACACAGTCAACTTTATTTTGTGTGTTACACTCAAGTGCTTTTGTTGCTGTAAAATTCATATAATACATTAGGCATTAATTCTTTTTATTAATTGTTTTTGCTTCATTATTCAGCTTGCGCCATCACTGCCATTGCAAGAGGACTTTGTCTATCATTGGAAGGCCATCACACACTATTACATTGAAACCTCAGGTAAGAGATGGAGTGATAGTCAGTCTTGATTATTGACTTTTTTTTAACACCATATGTCATCATCATCTGTTGATGCTTTTGTAGATGACAAAGCCCCAGTGACAGACACCAACATTCCCTCCCACCTGGAGCAGATGCTGGATATTCTGACCCAGGAGGAGAGGGAGAGAGAGTCAGGAGAGACGGGACCCTGTATGGAGTATCTTCTCCATCACAAGATCCTGGAAACACTCTACACCCTGGGCAAAGCAGATGTGAGTACTAACTCCTTTAGTATTGGTGCTGGTTTCTGTCAGTTACAGACTCGTAAAAATTAGGAATGTTTGATTGCTTTTTTGTTTAGAAGGCTCTAATGATCAACTTGTAGCTCTTGCATGCTCAACAATTTGTTTCTGTGAAATTTAACATTAGCATAATCATGCCTAAATTACAGAACAGCCTTTGTTATTCATGCAATTGATAGTTTTCACATGACATAACACCCTTATAGGAAAACCCTCCTGGCAGACAAAACAAAGCTTTGCTCCAATGTCCGCCAGTTATTTTTATGCAGGTTGCATTAAGTAGTAATTTAGTAAAATGCTGATATTATTTATTATTATTATTATTATTATTATTATAATAATAATTCTACAGGCAAGCAGATGAAGCCAGAATATAAATGCAACTTGCAAAGTTTCACATTAAGTGGTTTCCCATAGAAAACCATTATAAGGAAAACATTGAACCAGTAAGCAGATATCGTTCTTATTTTGGCCTCAACTGCTTTCCTATGTAAACTACGCATCATTAATACAGAGATTACTGAATTTGATATTTTAATATTACCATTTTAAATATATAAAGGCACTTTCAGTGTTTCTACAACATTTTTATGCATTTTTTAATGATTGAAATATTGCTGCGGGTATGCTTAATATGGATTAATATGGTTTATATGGATTAATATGCTTAATATGGATTGCAAATGGCCTACACTTTTTGTTCACAAAAAGTTGTTTTATTGTATTGAGAGGTGATCTAAATAGAAAACAGATATGATCTAGGCCTAAATATGAAACAGATGGAAAGTTGACATGCTTGTGCTCCAGTTCTATGGACATTTTTTGCCTTCAGGTCTTTGAGCTGGTCACGTGACTGAAAACTATGAATACTTAAAATTGCAGTCTATGCAGGCAGTTCACTAGGTTTAGGAACAGAGCAAAGAGAGTCTTCTAAATTGTGTGGCTGGTAGAGACTTACTAATTTACTGTAAGTCATGTTTAGTAAGAGACTGTCAGTTGCTTTGAGTCATTAGGAAAATAGCTGCTGGCTGTGTAAAACAGAATGCAGAGCATCCCAATCCGAGTCAACAAACCTTTACACTGGATGTTATTGTAATATGTAAACTGTAATATTGTAGCTCGTCATTTATTTTTAGTAATCTAAATGGGAATCAATGCAGTTGGTATGAGTTGAGTTGACTGTTGATTAGCTAAATAACACCTGTATTTTATTTTATTTTTTTAACAAATATTTTGAATCAGATTTGATTTTTCATTCAGATTTGATTCTGTGTTCACATGTGACTGCCCTAATAATTCTAGAAGATATTCTGTTGTTTGCTGGCCATTAACCATTCAGTGGCATAAAGGGCTTTCTATATTTCTTTCTGTATTTACATATAAACAAGGGACATAGAATACTACAATAATGTAGAAATACTTTACCATTTGAATAACATAACATATTTTTTTAAATTTGTGTTATAGTATTCAGTTCTGTTCACATTTGAGATTAAAATATATATAAAAAGACTCATGTTTACCCATCTGCATGTGCAATAATTATATTTTTTAGCTTTTGCAAGATTTGCAAACTTTGCATACTGACAGTATTAATGTTTTGCAACAGATTAACTGATCTTATGATTTGACATACACTAGCGTTCAAACATTTGGGGTGGGTAATTTCTTTTTCTTTTTTTTTAAGAAATGGATGCTTTTTATTCAGCAAGGATGCACATTAAATTGTTAATAAATGACAGTAAAGACATTTAAAATATTACAAAAGATGTCTGCTGTTCTTTTGTACTTTAGTTCATTAAATAATCCAAAAAATGGTGTAATGCTTTACACAAAAAAAATAAAGCTGTACAACTGTTTTCAAGATTGATGGTAATACAAAATGTTTCTTGAGCATCAAGTCAGCATATTATTATTTCTGAAGGTTTATGTGACGCTGAAGAGTCATCATGCTGAAAATGTAGTTTTGCCATTACATGAATAAACGGCATTTCAAAATATATTTAAATATAAAACAGTTAAATTGTAATAATAATTTACAGTATTATTGTTTTATTGGATTTTTGTTTGAATAAATGCAGCATTAGTGAGCAAAATATACTTAAATAGAACAACCTCAAACTTTAAATGCTGGTGTAAATGAGATGAACTTAATCATTGCCTTACCTCCTGTGAATTGTTGATCAAAATAACAGTAAACTGAGAATTCAAATTTAGATTCTGTCTTCTTTTTTTTTTCATCCTGTGTGCCCTTTTCCAGTGCCCTCCTGGAATGAAACAGCAGGTTCTGAGTTTCTACACCAAGCTGTTGGGTCGAATTCGCCAGCCACTTCTGCCTCACATCAACGTGCACAGACCTGTACAGGTGATCAAGATTACATTTTTAAACTCTTTTTGCACTTCAAATGTAAAAAAAAATGGATCAAATGTTTAAGCAACCGTGCATGATGTATCTGATTGTGTTTCCTCAGAAACTGGTCCGCCTGTGTGGCGAGGTTCTGGCTGCTCCTACAGAGAATGAGGAGATCCAGTTTCTGTGTACTGTCTGTGCCAAACTTAAGCAGGACCCTTACCTCGTCAACTTCTTCCTTGAAGTGAGTAATTGAGATATATGGAATCTGCTTGTGTAGGCATGATATAGGCACAGTGAAGTCACTCATCATCTCCCATTGGCATGTCTCCATGTGTTTCTCCAGAATAAGAATAAAAAGTTGGATGCTGCTAAAGATGATGGAGCTGATTTGGTGAAAAAGGATCCATCTTCTCCTGACACGGGACAAAATCAAAACCAAAATCCCAGCCTGGTCACATCTCCACTGAAAGAAGCAGCAGCCTGTCAAGCCACCAGCCCAGGGGAAGCTAGTCCATCCTCCGTCCACACTACACTGCCAAACAACGACAACTACAACCTAGTCAGCTCACTTCTTAACCTCACTAAGAGTCCAGTAAGTGTAGCTCTCAGTCTCTGACACGATAAGCCGCCCCGATGAATTTGATTCTATGATTATTAACTGATCTTGTCTCTTTCTCAGGATGGGCGTATTGTGGTAAAAGCATGTGAGGGACTGATGCTGATAGTCAGTTTGCCTGAGCCAGCTGCAGCCAAATGCCTCACAGAGAACACCGAACTTAGTCAACTTCTCACAGACCGGCTGGCACAGTTCTACCGGGCCCTTCCTCAGTCCATGGACCCTCTTGACATTGAAACTGTGGAGTCTGTAAACTGGGGGTACATTATTTTCTAATTCAATGCTTATGTTATATTGTTAATACTTATGATTTAAGCATAATATTAAAATAAGTAGGTGTATTTATTTATTTATATATATATATATATATGTATGTATGTATATCTAAACTTTTTTTTAAATATTTGAAATCTGTTTGTAATCTGTAATTCTTATTTTTTTATATGTCTTTATACAAATTCATTCAATTAAAATGTCAAATTATTTTTTTTAAGTGATAATAAAAGTTATTATTATTATTATTATTTTATTTATATATATATATATATATATATATAAAATGTTTTTTTTTTGTTGTTTTTTTTATTTAACTAAATATAAATAAATGTAATGTTTTATGCATGTTTTCTAAAATAGCTGTACTATTGTTTAATGCATTTAGTAAATATTGTGATATTTTATTTTTATTGCCAGAAAAATTATCTTAAATATATTATGAATATTTGCAATGTTGTCCAAGATGCACTGAACTGTTTTGGATGTTTATTAAGAGTCTGTGTGTATTTTTAGGTTGGATGTGTATACTCTAAAAGAAGATGCTGCAGCTTTCGCAGGCAAACGTGCACTCATTTCTTTCCTATCGTGGCTGGACTATTGTGATCAGCTCATCAAAGAGGCACAGAAGGTAAAGACAATTCATGCTCAAACTGTTTGTCCACAAATTGCAAGAACATATAAAATTAATATTTTTGTCTTAATCAGATGATCAAAATAGAGGAGATTGAGGAGTTTTTGTAACTTGTTTGTCTTTTGTAACGTTAGACGGCTGCTGGAGTTCTGGCTCGGGCCGTGAGAGAGCAGTTCTTTGTTGCCGTTATGGAGCCTCAGCTAATGCAAACGTAAGTTATGTAAGCTTTCTCAGGTTTGTTTACTAGTCTCACATTCTTTGCAATTGCACCAGCAAATTGTTCCCTTTTATCACATACATTTTTTTCATACTTTCTTAACTAGGTCAGAGGTTGGCATTCTGACTTCAACAGCCCTGTTAAACCGGATCATCAGACAGGTGACATCAGTAGCCCTGCTTCAGGAGACCGTATACTTCCTGCTGGGAGAGGAAACAGGACCAGAGACACCTGCCAGCATTACCCAGCATCCCCTAAGGCACAGACTCATAGAACATTGTGACCACTTGTCAGATGAGGTAATCCTGAATGCCATGACTCTGTTAGTCGATACATGTGTATCTATCTAAACCGATTTCAATTTTGAAACGTGCAGTGCTCATGTTTATTCAAGGAAATCAAAGCCTTTTTGAAAAATTCTATTTGTAGCGGTCAGTTTTTATATTTTGGCAAATAAATCAATGTATGGGAAACACTTTACTTTTTATGTTTGTTTTTTATTAAATGGTTACAATGCCTCGTTAATTCTAAATCAAGTTTACAGCGTTGTGGTTGTTGGAATAGTGATTTCTAGACCTGCAAAAATAATGGAAACTATTAAAATCTTAGAGTAGTTGGAAATAATAAAAGGATGGATAGCTCATTATAGATCTTTTGCTGTAGTTTTAATGTTTTTATATTAATGTAGTTCTGGTTCTGGTTGTAGATAAGCATCATGACCCTGCGGCTCTTTGAGCATCTGCTGCAGAAACCATGTCAGCACATTCTGCAAAACCTGGTGCTGCGCTGCTTGGAAGAACGCAACTACGTAGAGAACAAACAGCAAGAGGAACGAGAGGAACGTGAACACATGGAGAACGGGCAACCGCATGACGCCGTGTAAGAGCTCCTGCTTCCACTGCTGCTAAACTTCCTGATCGTTACTTGTCGAAGCGTCTGCATGGTTCTAGAACATGCAAGATCAAGATGCACTCATTGCACTGCAATTTCTGAACGAATAAAAATTAATTGCAAGTAAACCAAAGTGATACTTTTAAATCTGTTTTGGTTGTTGGATGTTGTATAATGATACTGTTTGTGAATGGATTTAGAGGTTATGAGTAATTAAAGGTGAAGTTTGTAATTGTTTCTTAATATAAATCTTATAATTTAAGCCAACTGAAGAGTCACTTCCTCAGAAAACTTTAACACTGATTCTCTGTGACACTGTACAACAATGGTCTGTTTGTTTGAGCGAGTATTGTAACATGACAATAATGTACTAAATTTAAGACAGAATTATCTGTTTGACATTCAGTGACAAACAAGGAGAGTGCTTGGGAAAACCTATTTGACTACAGTCAAATTACACACTTTAACTTTTAAATGAATGCATAATACAACAGCATTTTATGACTTGAGAAATGAACGATCAAGCAATAGTACATTCATACTGATTCAGCTGTTGTGAAGAAGCAGTTGGATTTATTAGTAATAAGAATAATCTAAATTCACAATTCTTCCTAATGATGTAAGTGTAATTTATCAAATCTGTGCCAACATGAATCCATAGTCCCTCGTTATAATATAAATGGGGCTATGTTATGAAAACTATATTATTGTGGTGTTGCACTACATTTTATTCCTTAAGTAAGTTGTGCTTTATGCTGTATCCTACATAAATTTTGTTCTTGGGTCATCTCTTGTGTATCTTCAGAGATCAAAAAAGCTCTATCTGTGAGATATAGCATGCACGTAATCATCTAATTATATTGCTTTGCATTTTTTCCACAGAGATCTTGAAGAAGACCCGCTGTTCTCAGATCTTTCCCCTGATAATAGACTCTCCAGCCCCGATTGGTTAAGCTGCTCTCCGCCACCAAGCACAGAACACACAAAGGCTGATGGGAAGACGGAGGTTCACAAAATAGTTAACAGGTACTGTTGGATGACACATCTGACCAGCTGTGGTGTGCCAGATTGATCATTTTGTGACAGGATAAAAACTGAGTGTGCTTTTCCTGTAGTTTCCTGTGTTTGGTGCCTGATGAGGCAAAATCATCATATCAGGTCGAGGGCACAGGCTATGACACCTACTTGAGAGATGCACACAGACAGGTGAGAAATAAATAAAATAAAAATAACAAAATACTGAATATTTGATATATTCCATAGCTTTAGTTCACCAATGCTCTTGTGCCATGTGATAATTATAGAATTATACAAATATAAATCACTAAAGTGTGCTACAATTATTATAAGATTTATTATAATACAATAAAGAATAAAAAGGCTTTGTGGTTTATTTGAACATGCCTTGCAACATACTAACATTGTAACAACTAATAGAGTAAATGTATCGTAGTAATTATAATAAACTTATGTAAATCATTGCGAATTTACTGTGCTGTAATTTCCTAATCACATCAGAAGATTGCAGTGAATGTATGTATGTATATATATATATATATATATATATATAATTTTTTTTTTCCTATTCAAGTACTCTTGAAGTGACCCCGTTGTTGTTACTGTATTATTGGTGCATTATGAGGATTTTTTTATTTTATTGTTTATTTTCCCATTTAAATCTGATTATCATCATATTTGGCTGTATGTTGACAGTTTCGGGACTATTGTGGAGTTTGTCAGAGGTGGGACTGGCGTAGCAGTCCAAAACCCTTTGAGAAGTGTAATCTGGACAGTCCTTTTTTCGAAGGACACTTCCTCAAAGTGTTGTTTGACAGAATGGGGCGAATCCTGGATCAGGTGTGTGAACCTAAGGTGTTTTTTTGTCATTTTAGTGCTCATTCACTTTCTTTACGTTCTTTACATAATTTATACATTTTATTTTGAAACAATCCTAAAATCAGTGTTGGATGCCCTGCTGATGTCTCTCTTGGTCTCTCTGTCTCCATCCAGCCGTATGATGTTAACCTGCAGGTGACGTCTGTGTTGTCTAAGCTGTCTCTGCTGCCTCATGCTCATCTTCACGAGTACCTGCTGGATCCATACATTAACCTGGCGCCAGGCTGCAGGTCTCTCTTCTCAGTCATCGTCAGGGTACGTCTACTGTCTTCCACACTCAATCACTTGAGTAAACACAATTAGTGCCAATCAAAATGATCCTAGCTCTGCAGTTTTCAAAGAGCAAACCTGCCCTATTTAATAGACAGAATTATGCAATTACTCACTATCCTTTGAATATATTAGATTGTTGTTGGATGTTTTAAATGAAACTGACTCTGACAGGATAAATTTAGAAACCTCTTAAACTGTTTAACCTATTGTTTATATGGATGCTTTGATCAGGTGGTGGGTGATCTGATGTTGAGAACTCACCGCATTCCTGATTTTACTCCTAAACTCCTGTTGGTGAGGAAGAGACTTCTGGGATTAGAGCCCGAAGGAATGAGGTGAGTCTTAGATGCTTGCATATGTGTTTGCCTAAATGATGCAATTTTCGAACATGTATGGATAAAACAGTGTTCATGTTTCTTTATCTTAAAGCAATGTGACTATACTGTGATTCGATATATGTGAGAATTATGTGTATTGTGCAGCCTCAGAATAGATTATTTCTTTGCTGAGTATCTGTTTTCCTGTGATAAAGAGGTTCATCTTTGTCTTACAGCGTTGATCACGTGACATTGCTCGAGGGAGTGATTGTTCTGGAGGAGTTCTGCAAAGAGCTTGCGGCTATCGCATTTGTGAAGTTCCATGCGTCCGCCTCCACTTCCCCCTGATCCTCTCGCCGCTGTGCACAGGACGCAAACAGATGAATAAACAGGCGAAAGGGGGTGGATGCCACAGGAACGACAAACCCTACTGCACTCATCCCTCAGCGCAGACTGCTGCCTGCGGCAGGACTTGCATTCAAGGATGCTTCATTCGCGTTATCTCTGGGATGTTTCCATAACTCTGACTGAGCATACTGTTCTAAAGGCAGAGATTTGTGACTTTCGTGGAACTGCCCATCTGGAGGGGATTTTGTAGCATTGACATGTAAAGAAAAAAGTATAGAACTTAGTAACTTCATGCCAAAAAATTAGGTTCAAAAGTACAAAACGAAATCGACTTAAATTCGATGAAAGTAATGAAAACACACAGTAAGTAAAAAGAGGAATGTGCTAAATTAAATATTTAATTATTAATTATTGTTTGTCGTTTGCAGTATCAAAGATACTGTCATCTTTTGTTCTCTGTTCTTCTGAGAAAAATAGTGCTGATATAAATATCTAATGCAAAGTTAATTTGTAATGAAAAATTACAAGAACTCAGGATTCAAAGGCTATCTGTTTTTAAATAATTGGAGAACCAGAAAACGAGCAACATTTTAAGTGAATCCTCTTTTTTTGTTTTTGTTTTTTTTTGTCTTTTTTTTTAAGTGAAAAGAAAGCAATGTGGTCTGGATTGATTTGAGATTGGGCACATTTGCACTCAAACCGTTTACCACTGGTGGATCCCCAGAGACCTGTTCATCCTTCATGTTCCTGACAGTGTTCCTAAATCATTTTAGTTGTTAAACTTGACATGTTATGTGTGTGCCTTGGTCTCAGCTAGACAGTAGCTGTGTCCTTCATCCTGGATCGTCGTGTATTTATTATAGGTTTAAGAAAAAAATTTAAAGGAATAGTTCACCTAACATAACAATGATAATGTATTTGTCCTTAGGTTGTTGAAACTCAACAGTTTCTATGAAACAACATGCAATGGATGTGACGTGAATAGTGATAGTGGCACAAAAAATACCCTAAAAATGGTTCATTTAAATTGTGCGCTTTATGCCAAGTTGTCTAATAGATTTGTTTAAACTAATTGGTGGAAATTTTATAAATCAAGATTGGGAAGACTTGGACAGTGCATGAGTAATTTGAACAATTTTTATGATACTTTTAATGTGCTTTTTTTAGAGCTTGGTAACAAAAAAAGTGAATGGAAATATAAGAAGGGAAAATGGGTTGGAACAACATTAGGGTGGGTAAATTATGACAAATGTTGGTGAACTATTTCTTTTTAAAACTCCGCAACGGTTATCTGGTTTAGAGTTTAGCTGCTTCCTTACAAGGGATCTTTAACATTGTATGTTTGCATAATGTGGCAGTGTGGTATTATACCAGCAATAGTGTTATTCATCAGGCTGCTCTCTTCATCTGCTCCTGCTCAATGTAAAGTACACGCTGTGCTAAATGCACACCGCGTACATTTGGCAAAGAAGGGGCACAGCTTGAATTAGGGTTGGGTTTTTTATTTTATTTTTGGATGGCTGACTTCCAGGGCCTTCTCACAACGCCTTGGCATCTTGGCTTTATTTAACAATCTTTACAGGGTTTAGATTTATGTATCCCAATCATTACCTTGTGTTTTTCCATCCATAATACATGTGTGTATTTAAAGCGGCATTGTGTGAAGAGTTGCATTTATTTTCAAAAATTGCACACTAGTGTCTGTTTATGCATTTTACGTGTCTTTTTGATTTTATTTTCTTTGAAACCAAAGGATGTATCATCATAGGAGCAACATGACTGCTTCAGAGAGAAAGAAAAATAATGCATCTTTTCCTTTTTTTTTAATTCTTGATCATGCACATTTTATACCGAGTTCAGAACTGTGTATATACAAATGTATAGTTATAACAGTAGTGATGTCTGGTGTGAAATGCATGCGAGGTCATATCTGTTAATATGCAGTAGAAGAAAGCATATTCCTTCTCTATCTGACCTTCCATTGTTTTGTTTGTTTTTTTCTTTTGTCGTCTTTCACCTATGTATGGGGATATTTGTGATGCCTTATTTTAAATGCAGTAATTGGTTACAGCTTATAACCTCTGCAATCTTGGTTTTGAGTTATACGTCTAAGAAAATATTGGTCTTTATTTTACCATCTTATTTTTATTTTTTTTTTTTTAAAGTTGTAAAGCAATTTGTTCCATTTGTTAAAATGATCTGCGCTTTCTGTTGTACACTTATTTTTGTTTTCTCTGAATATGTAATTCATCTGCTTCGACCCAATCACTGTTCTGCTTGACTGATTTATTCCCGTCACTTGTACAGATGTAGTTCAGTCATTTGAGAGACGTGTCTGGAGGGATCTTCTGTCGAATTTGAGCGCCACTGCCACAGTGTCACAATGTGACACTTTTTAGAAGAACAAAGTTAACCGGTTACCATTTTAGGGATGAAATGTCATGTGATCTCAGTTGCTTGATTCTGCTGGGCCTGTAAATCTCTGTAATGAGGTTTGCTGTGTCCTGTGGCTTACTTTAATTCATTTCACTCCGTCCTAATTAAAACATTTGCTTTCTTCAAATTTGTTAAGGATTGATTTTGATTTGCTTATTTTTGTCTAAATTGAATGTGTTTGCATTGTTGCGTGTTGCTAATATTTTATTTCAGGAGATGCTGATGAGATGTGTGACTCTCATAGTGGAAATCTGACACAGTGGATGAAGTTTGGAGCTTTAGCTGTTGGAAGAGGGCAACACAAGCGGTCAATTCAGATTATGAGTTTCATTTCACACAGGTGGGCTAATTTTTTATGTTCTGATTTTAAAATCTCACAGGCTGCTGCAGATGGCCTGTGGGCTGTAGTTTGGACCTTCATTCCTGCAAATTTTCACTCCCAAAACTGCAGTGTGTCTGTGGCCAGTGAAATCTTCTCACCAGAAAGTGGAGCAAGTGGAGCAAGTCTCGAAGTCACGAGTGCGAATCAATCGAAGCGTTTCCAGAGTAAACGACTCACGCAATTGAATTGGTTTATTATCTGTTCCCGGCTTTTCGCGGCTTCTGCCATGTTTAGGACTGGCTTAGCTCACTAGTTTTATGACATAAAATGAAATGGGATAAAAAGCTATTATGTCTATAAATGAAATATACATATTTCTATTTCAAAGATAGCATATCCAACGCAAATCTACGAACATAGGTGAGATCACCGGTTTAGGCTATTGCTAACTAGTGAAAAGTCCCTTAAGATCTTGATCTCCACCTCAAAATGCATGTTAGATGGAAACAATTGTGCGTTATGATCGAGTTTGTAGCTTAATTCACTATATGTTAAATAGTTTGACCACTGCAATTCAGAAAATGTCTCGGACTCGGAAAACGGACACGGTGTTATCAGGCATGTCTGTGCGCGGTGAGTGGAACACGCGTTTATGCATCATCATCATCATCATCCTCATCCTCAGCCCAGACTTCACAGCACCTGTCATGTACAGTGACTCCAGTTATCGGCCTACCTGCTCATGCTGCAGAGTTTGAGCGCTTATTATCTGGCCCGTCGTGAATATGCGGTATGAAAATCTATTTCCATCGCCCAACTCTCATCCATCGATTACTCAATAACGCGCACTTAACTCTATAAAGGAATGAACGTTTGTCATAATTTAATGACAACGTGTCGGAATATAGCTTTTCCCCTTTTGTTAGGATTTAAAAAAATAACTAATTGCATTTGTTCAAAAATTGTATCATAACACATCCGCTAACCAACAGATGGCGCCAGAGTAGTGCTCACCATAATGTAGCATACCGGGGCTAGTTGTCACACCTGTTTCCTAAAAAAGAAAAATTATATGAGTGCATTTATGCCTAAAAGTCGATTGCAATAGATGTATAAGGTATAGCCTTTGACTCTATATGCATTGTGTGGCCATCAATACTGATCTTTCTCTCTCTCTTTGATGGACAGCCCTTTTGATATCTCAGCTTTGAAAGTTTGATTTTAATAGTGATGTTAAAGATTATAAGACTATACCTCAAAACATTGTTTCAGCATTCACTTCAAAATAGCATCTAGAGTTTCTGATGTGGTCATTGGCCTAAAGGAAATATATTTTTTGTTTCTGTTGCATTAATGAATTCTCAGCATGTAGATCTTTATGCATCAACCCTAAAGCCATGTCTTCAGTTTCTACACATATGATGCTGTTAGATGTACTTGGCAGCTATGGTAATTATAAACACAGCTGCACATAACAATGGTAAAAACATGTAGGCTAATTGTTAAATACACATAATATATCAATGGTGCAATGTTAAGTGCAACTAAGGTTTTTGCGGGATGTCCAAGTGGTTTCGTATCTCACAGCTCAGCATTTTATGGTTTAATGCTGATGCTCTTAGGTGAATCAATATATCAGTCGGTGTTATTGAGCAATGGCCATGTTCCCTTGTTCAGTGAGTGAACTGTGATGGAGTGAAGAAGCTTTATCACTACGGCACATCCAAGCAAAATCCTGGGAGATGAAATCACCTTTTTATACTTTATTAGCATCCCTTCCTGTGGGAGAGCCCATAGTCCAAAAATGTGGTTTTTGATCTTTTAATTAACAAAATATTTTTGTGATCTTTATTAGAAACAATTGTGCACTTTGAAGTTGTAACCTGAATACATTTAATTAGCAATCTATAAATTAAATTATTAAAGGTTATACTACCGTTCAGGTATACTTATGTTCAAAGCTGTATTTGTTTGATATAAAAATAGTAATATTATAACTTTTATATTTTAATGTCTTAAAAAGTTTTTTCTTTCTGTGATGTATGTCAAAGATGTATTTTTAGCAGAGCATAAATAATTCTAATGTGCTGATTTAATGCTCAAGAAATATGTCTTATCATTATCAATGTTGAAAACATCGTTTAATATTTTTGTGGAATTTGTGATTTTTTAAAATTTTTTTCCAGGATTCTTTAAAGCATAGAAAGTTAAGAAGAACATAGTTTATTTAAAATATAATATTTGTAATAATGTAAAAGTGTCTGCTGTCAGTTTTGATTGAAATGCATTTAATTGAATGCGTCCTTGCTTAAAAAAAAAAATATTTGTTACAAAAATCTGTTTCTTAACAGTTAAAATAATATGGGATTTAAGGATATTACAATGACTTGTCTTATAATACTGAATATATAGACGTAATATATGCTAATAATGAGAAACTTTTTAAATGCAATCGCATACTAGCTCATAGTAATGACTTAATTACATTTATTAATCAGCTGTGACAAAACTACGGCTTCGTACCAGAGACAGTGGACAACTAGGAAGCAGCACTTCTTTATCAATAGACTAGTGTGAGTGTGAGTGTGTGTGTGTGTGTTCTTTCATCTTTGTGTCCGACAGTAGCTCTGCTCATCCCGTAAATGCCCCGCCCTGCCTCTGCACCAGGGCAGCAGACCTCTACCTGTTAGACTGCGGCATCACTGGCCTATCCTTGGCAACCGGTACCGCGGTAACCCGAGTCTCCTCCTCCACTTCCTCCCAGCCCGGACACCAGAATGCATGCAGCGAGGACACACCGCCTCAGCAGCACTTTCGTGAGTGTGTGTGTGCGCGCGTGTGCATGTGGCCGTGTGTGAATGTGAATTATTGATGAGGACGCAGCCTCAGAAGATCCTGCCGGGCCGTCCTGTGAGTGTGTGAGCTTGGAAGGGTGTGAGTGTGTTTATGTCTGTCAGCAGAGATGGGGGAGAAGAGTGCAGTGCACCACCAAAAACAGCCTCCTTACGATGGACTGTGCAACTACGCCCAAAAAATTACATCCTGCTTCGGATTGGACGGTAAGCACTGTTTTGCACATGATTTATGTGTTGATCTCTATAGGAGGCTTGTTTTCTTTGTGTTTGCGCTCGGTTTGTGTTCATGTGGCGTTGTTTTCCTTTGTAAGGGAGTTGTCTCTGATATGTGTGCTGAAGCTGGACTGGTTTTTGTAAGGAGAAACTGGGTGGTATGCTGTGCAGCAGAAAGATTTATTCTCACTCTACCTCTGCCTTTTAATGTGCTGTGTTTAGTTGGAGCTAATTAGCTATACGCTTCGCTTCACAGAAGAAACTCCTCCATCCAGTGCGTGAAGGAAAGATGTGATTAACATAGATGTGAGAGCTTGGCGTGCCATTTGAAACATACACGAGTAGGACATGTTGTCCTGCCCATCCTTTGACTTTGGTGTTCTTTGGTGCCAGTGTTGCTTTGCTCAGATACTGAACTTGATATCAGTGGATAAATGATTTCAATGCTTAAGAGCATGTTGAACTTCAGTCTGCTTGCTGTTTTTATGCCAAGTTTATGTGTCAAGTTCAAGGCATGTTTAAGATGTTAGAGCTTGAATATCATTTGAGTAGAGTCTGAGATGATGTAGCATTTTTTTTTTTTTTTTGGCATTCGCTGCAATCAAACAAAAACAGCTGGAAGTCACTTGCCATTTTTTAGGATTACAGCAAATATTGTGCAGTTTTTGAGTTATAATACTGTACTGATCAAAACTAGAATTTATTATTGTTAAAATAATCCATCCATCCAAATCTTAATATTTCTATATGCATTTAATATATATATAATACTTGAATGTATATGACATTTTATACATATATACATATTTGATTGATTTACAGAAGCATTCCCATTTTAATTTTTCCTTTGAATATTTAGCAAAAACAATATGCTGTTGCGTTTGGTAAATTGTTTAAAGTGTTCAATTTCAGCAATTTTAAATCACACTGCACTGTTATCAAAGTGATTTAGCTATTTTTCTAACCTCTTTCCAAAACACTGACATGTCCAAAATACACTAAATGCCAAGTTTCTGATTGGCTAAATACGCTGTGTGTGGCTATATCGGTCAACCACCTTAGCCTGAGGCATTTTAACTTTTAACATTTCAGCTTCAACATTGTCCAATGCATTTGATTTACATTCTTGAACTAATTTTAATTCACAAAGCAGAGCATCCAGAAGCAGTGAGGTATAATGTTCAGCAAGTCCTTCCTTGCCTTTTTGTAGTAACAAAGTAATTATAGTTTTGTTATTATAGGTGCATTTATTTTCTCCTTTACTTAATATTTTTTTTAAATGCTTTTCATGTTGAGGTCAAAGCGGTGCATGAGTCCTGTGCAAGGCCTTGAGAGAGATCGGAAGAGAGCTTCATATAACGGAGACAGCAGAGCTCTATTATTCATGAAGCCCTATATCACTCAGAAGCAGAGAAACATCACGAGAAATGCAAGTTCTCTTTCCATAACCTTCTTCCATCTCAGTCACGCTAAATCCATTTCCTTACATCTCTCTTTTCCCCTCCCTTTAAAATCAAATTTTCAGTTGACTTGTAAAATCATGTTCAACATTTGACAGTTTAAAGATTACACACATAATACTAATCCTCCTCAGTCTGTTATAAAATCTGCAGCATCTGCAAAACCCTTTGAGGCTCTTTTTGAAAACCTAGTTCTATAATGTTATATTAAATAAATGTCAAAAACTGAAAATAATATTCAAATTTTACATAGATTGAATGCTCTTTTTGTGTTATTATATAAATTGTAATGTCTACACACAAATATATATACCATACACATATGTTTACTAAAAGTTGTTGCATTGCAATATGGAGTTACCTTCTCCATCAAGGGTAAACATGAAGCAGAAGTTTGGCCAAAAGAAGTTATCTGAAAACAACCTTTTGAACAACCTTTCTTTAAAATGCTGCTTATGTAGGCATTTCTGTGGGTTTTTGGAACACCGCCTGTGTCTGTTTAATAAGCATAAACTGCTGATCCACAGCCTCTCTCTAATGCAACTGAGTGCAAAAAGACCCTCCGCGGGGTCTGTCAGAGCACCACACCTCGTAATTTCATAAAGGCTGCTGGTTGGTGCTTTTCTCCAGGATTTATTAGCATTTAGTGAATTATCTCGGTCGGTCAATGACAGTGATTAAAGTGCTATATGAACAGTGTTATTTCAATACAACGTTTGAATTGCAATGACTAATATCAGTACCATTTACCAAACTAGATTTAATCAGATCTTGTTTGAATGTGGGATATGTGCATTTTGTATTATTAAATATTATAATTTCTTTACTCCAATATTTTATCAATTATATTTTCAATAAATTATTATATAGCTATTTTAGAATTATATCTTCATATATAATTTAAATATATCAAATATATTTTTATTCATTTATGTATCTATCTAAGGTCCACCAGGTAGCACAACAGTACATTTATCTATAGTTTTAATATTAAATGAATGTCAAAAATAAATAAAAAGCTTATTGCAATGATTGTGTAACAGAAGATAAGAGGCAATCCCCCAAAGTATTATTTTTTTTTTCCAGAGAGTAATAATCCTTGTGTTAATTTATGACCATATATTCTCACCTTTTTTCTCAAGGGGTGATGGAACAGCTGGTGAGGTGTGGGTGTGATTTATGAATTTGCAATGGTTGTTGCATCTCTAATCTCATTTAAGAATTGCAAGACATTATTTGGACTACAGTAGTTTAACGTATGAGGGGAAAAATAATGTTTTGATTATTGCTGCAGTATAGTCTCTTTATTGTTGTTACTGTAAATCTTATTGTTTAATTTTGATGACATTTCTTTGGAAATTAGTTGTGTCGGTAAACTTCTCTCACCAAGAAGCTTTTTGCACATACTATGGTGGCATTGCTTGGCCTCGTCTGAGAGATAATCACAGAGTAGACGTCAGGGTTAATCCGCTTAGGAGAAGGCAAAGAGCTATTCGAGCCACTTCTTACTCTCCACTCTGGCTTGGGGTTCACCTGTGGTCTTCACCTGAAGCAGAGGTAAGACGTATCATTTTCAGGTGAGGAGCATTGCATCTGGCAATCACTTAATTGGAACCAGCGAGCATCTGGTTGAAGATTTAAGATTTGTTAATCTGAAGATCAGAGGTCTTTCGGTTGGATTTTAGCCCTCTCTGCAGACTCACCTGCTTGTACGTGACCTCTGACCGCTGGGTCAAAGGGCATTCTGGAAGATCACTTGTCATCATTTAGCCTGAGTCTACTGTGGAGAAGACAAATTCCTAAAGCATTTTGGTCTAGTTTTGAGGACTAATTGAGGATTGTGAGGTCCCACCACCATGCCTACCCTTCCGACTTTGAACAGCCTGGGGAAACTCTGCGGATCTGGACGCAGTCAGCAAGTGGATCTCACCCGGATCAAACGCACAAACTCTGTCAAACGCATATCTGTCATAGAGGATGGACGCGTGGCAGAAGTGCTGTACCTCGTCCCAAAAGAGTCTGTGATGCAACAGCTGCCATTCATCAACCCTGAAGACTATTACCTGACTGAGAGCCTATCACCTGGTATGAACAGTTATGGAAATATCTGAATATAATTTAAATTTGCTTTGTCCAATGATCAACTGAGCAATGGTAACTGTCCAGTTTAATGGTACATTGATAAGAAACTTAGTGTGTCCTAGTTATGTTATGTGTTTGCCTGCAATGATTTCATTAGTATAGAATTAGTATATATTTGCATGCAAAGTGTATTTTTAGCACAAATACATTGGTATTAATACATGAATCATTTTAAATTAATGGGTAGTTGACAAATACAATTTGGCCTGTTTACTATGGTGCCACAGCATAAATGTAGAAAAAATAACAACAATATATAAATAACATGAGTTACAAATAGCTTGAGAGAGGTTTAACGTCATTGTTAGTTTTTTGTTTTTCCCCTCACATTCGTACGTCAGCTACCTATATTTATGTAGGAGGTTTGGGTGATATGACCAAAATCGTATATCACGACAGTTATTTTTGCTTTAATCAAGTTCTTTATGAAATCAACATTTTATGAGACTAAACAAATTTCATAATTCTTGTCACCAGTCTCAATATCACAAAAAATGCGAATACTAACCTAAATAATAAAAAAATAATAATAATTATTATAAAATAAACACATGCTCACTGAAGACAAGTAAACAGAAAAAGAAATGCAACATACATTGTATTAAGTAATGTATAAAAACACTGCATACCCTTCATTTTGTAAATTTAAAAAGGCTATATATTTCTTATTAAAGTTACAGAAGTGATTTAGTCAAGAGCAATGGGAGTTTCTCTCTTTTGTTGTTTAACATAAATGACAGACAACAGGAATACTAGACTCCTGTCACTTAAGAGCTGCCCAGAGCCAAAATGCTGTTACATGTTTTTTTATTAGAATAATTGCAAAACAGGCATTTTGACTAGTGATGTCAAAATTAGTGCGTTAACGCATGCAATTTAATTTTTTCAGATTAATGCGTTAAAATTATTTAACGCAAGGAGCGTGGCTAGGATTGGTCACCCCACTCACAACTGCTGTTTTTGTCACTTTTTCTCTTGACAAGAAGTGCATTTATTCAGTCGCAGAACGTCTTTACTACCACATCAAATGGGAGAAATTTCAGATTATGAAAGTTAATGTATCGATTGCTAAAAAGGGATTGCATGCTGTTAATGGGATGGAAGTAATTAATTATGCTAATCAAGTAGTAGTTACCATCTAGTGCCAGGAAACATCTTGACACATAAAACTTTTGTGGGTGTGTGAATGAAGAGGAAAGAGCATTATGCAATGTATTAATCATACACAGATGTCAAAAATGATGGTTACTGATGTTGAAAATGAGTTTAAGTTTTATGTAATTGTAAACTTCAAGCATGCTTGAGGCCACCGAAAAGGCTTTAATATTACAAATGAACTATCAGTCAAATCCAGCATGTCAGATTTCCGCAATCTTTGGATTTATTGGGATTTGCTGTTGTTTTGGTAAAGATTTACACATACTGATCAGTGGACTTGATTTTTCTTAAGGAAAACATTTTTACTTATTCTGCAATTCAAAATTTGGGGGTCCATAAGATTTTTATTTTATTTATTTAAATTTTTTTTATTGTTTAAAAAAAAAAGAATGCTGTTATTCAGCAAGGCTGCATTAAATTGATCAAAAATGAATGCAGTTCTTTAGATTTTTAATTCATCAGAGAATCTTGAATAAAAGTAAAAATATGTATCAGTGTTCACACAATAATAAATAATAATGAAATAATCATATTAGAATGATTTCTGAAAAATGAGACGCTGAAGACACAAATGTTAATGCTGAGATTTCAGCTTTGCATCACAGGAATAAATTGTTTTAAAATATATTAAAACAGAAAACCATAATTTCACATGGTAATAATGTATTTTAGATTAAATAAATGCAGCCTTGAAAAGCATAAGACCTTTTTTTAAAAAACATGAAAAAGACCCCGAACATTTGAACTTCTGTCTTATTTGAACTTATTGTCATTGCGTTTCTCATAAATTATGAGGATAATGAAACAACAAAAAGGTCTTTATTAAATCTTTTTTTAAAGTTAAAAGTCAAGTTAAAAGTAGTCGACAAGTATCTATCTCATCCTGTGCAAAATGCCTGTAACTGCATATTTGTTGATTTATTTGCAAATTGCATTCTCCTCAGCCTTGCTCTCCAGAATCTACCATATAGATCTGTTTGGCCCAACGAGAGGAGTTTACTTCCTGAAATACAGTGAAGAACTAAGAGCTTTTACAGGGTTATCTGAGAAGAGCAGTGTGGAGTCTCACAGTGGTGTTATTTGGAAAGTTAATGGGATGACAAATCAATGACAATGCTCTTATGTAAATAACAGTGAGTCATAATTGTTTAATACTGCAGTGCTTTTGCATAGTCATTTGAAGAAATTGCTTTGAGTTTGACGCATGTGCAACAATTTTAATATCTAAATTGAACTGCGTATCATCTTGTTAGTTTACCAAAACATTTTTTTTTCACAAGACAAATGTGTTAGCAATGCACTTAACCAGTCTGTGATGAGATGCTATAGAATATGTTTTACTGACGGAAGGGCGTCCATTGATGCTTCTCGGCATGCGAAGGAACTGAAAGTGTTTTGAGGTAAAGCAGCCTTCTCAGGTTGATGATCCTCAAGTTCCCTTTGATCCAGTCTCAACCTTAAATGGCACACCAACAGATTGCATATTCACTGATGTGTGTACAGAAAACACTGTCTGAAATCTCCAGATTCATTCTGATTGCTTTTGGGGATGCACCAGCAAACCTGGAAGATAAGCTGTGTCTGCAGTCTTGAATAAGCACTTTTGAAATAGAAGTAATGATTGTATTTGCTGAAGTTTTCCAGGTTAGTGATGCCAAATCTTTAAAACTTTTTGTTTGTTGGTGCTTACAAACGTGTTAACCAGATATTCATAATAAGTGCTTTGCTTTTGGTTTATGTTTGTGAAATTGTGCTAATTTTAACAAATCCCAGAATCTACAGACATCTGTATTTTCAGTATAGCTTCTCATGAATCAATGCTAATTCAGTTGTTTTAGTTGTTTCTATGCCTGTGCTGCTCAAAATGGCCTGAACAAAATGAATAGCAGCAGTCAGAAAAAGTCAATTTTAAAACTTTTACTATAATAAAATAAGATCAATTTCTATTTTACTTGTAGAATGTTTTGTTATTGCTGATCTAGTTCTTTGAGACAGAGTGCCACACTGTGATGAGGCTAATAGGATCGTCACAGCTTTATCATGGTGGATTAAAACCAGATCATGTCATGTCTTCTCTCATGATCCAGACAAGCCTGTGTGATCTGTAAGGATACTTCAGGTGAAGATGGCACGGCTGGTCGCTCTCAGCACAGACGCTGACTTAGCAGTTTAGTTATTCTTTCTAATGTGTTGGGCATGTGATTTTTGTAGTGAAGAATATTTGTATTTTAATATTTTTATTTAAATTTAATATTTAATCATTGCCATTTTTATACTTTAGACCTGTTTCATGCTTTAAATCTTTATTTTATTTGCTTTTTATAGAGTTTCTAACTGTTTTGTGGGGGTTTATTTTCATATATATTAGTCAAAGTACAACATTTTGTGTGTAGTATTTTAGAAACAATCCATTTAACGTTTTAAAAGCGAAGAGTGTACTTTCCAGTTTTTGATCTTTGTGTGTGTGTGTGTGTGTGTGTTTTGGACATATGATGACACATTAGTATAATTGCATAGGTATGGTTTAGTATAGACATTACGCCAAGTCCCGTTTTTCAAAATGCTTATAAATCATACAGTGAGTTTTTTTTAGAAAGTAAAAATGCTAAAAGTTTTTTGTAAGGGGTAGGTTTATTATTGGCGTAGGGCAATGGCACATTTTGTGTGTGTGTGTGTGGATGAAAGGAAAAAGGGTGTTTACTAGCATCAAACCAATATAAGTTTAATACACCTTTGTTGTTGTTGTTGTTTTTTTTATTCCATACATTACCATATGTCCTGGTTAATTGTTTTTTTTTTCGTTTCTAAACAAAAAAATATCATACATTTTAACCACAATTTACAGAAAAACGTCATTCTGTCTAACAATACTTTATCTACCAAAAAATCTTGTCATGCTTATTTAAGACAAGAATTATTATAGAAAGAATCATTAGATGACTCTTCTAATTCTTTACCTATATGTGCTGCCATCCTTTAAAACACTTACATATTATATTATGTAAGCTTATATAATATAATGTATATATTAACACTGTACCAGTTGACCTGTCTGATGCTTGTTTTTAGTGTAATCAAGCCAAATTGGCAGCTACTGCTTGGCAGAGTCGCTAAGTTCTAGACTGCAGAGGAAGATGGGCGAGTCCTCAGATTAATGAGACAGAAAGGGGGATGGGACAGACGGACGGAGGGAGGGAGGGTGGTGGCATCGGGAGGAGGAGACAGAGGGGTACAGGGGAGCCTGCCTCTGTTGTTATAGGACACGTTCAGCTTTGTCATTCACGTTTTCCTCTTTTATTCGTCCGTATTATATTTTTTGCTCTGGGTTTTGGATGCTGCATTTCTCATCTCACTGAATACGACTCTACCGCTGCTGATTACTGATTCATCTGCACTTATCACTGATGGTCATGGTCAAGAAGAAAGGTAATAGTGTGTGTGTTTGGTGAGAGTTACTGACCATCTATATATCTCAATCAACGTGGTCACGATGCACACTTTTAAGAGTAAATAGACACTTTTATACATTTGAAGAGCTTTATCAGAAATGAACGCTGTGGATCACATGCTGTTCTGCATCTGCAGGGATGCTGGATTGATCCCACCTCTTATTTAAGGTGATTGTGATGCTGTATCGGAATATCAACACAGGTTGATATTGTTAGTTGATGTCCAGGTTTTACCGTGTGCTGTCAGAATCAGAGTTACTGTTATATAAGAGAAAAATAGTTTAATCTGAGTTTGCGGCACGTCTCTGTTGTTTCGGCAGTGTTTTATATGGGACGCAGAAGCGTGAGGTAGACACGCGCAGCCCGCAGCCGTCACCATAGCAACGCTCACAGGAAGGTAGAGGCCATTGTTGTGTCTCGCCTGCAGTGGCCTCTTTCGCTTTTAGGGTGTCTCTTTAAAGACGTCTCATCCCTGCTGCAGTTCATCTGCAGAGACGCAGTGTTTAGGTTCATTTCCAGCACTAGCTAATGGATACAAACGGGACATTTATTACAATCGTCTTTTGTTTTTTTTGTCTTCAGTACTGCACACTGCATGTGTAAATATATATTTGTGTGCATACACATGTATGTACACTTGAATTGAAAATGTACACATAACCAAGTTAACTATTTTAAGATTTATATCATTGTAGACTTGTTATAGATTTATTTGAGAATATATTTAACTCTCTCATTTGAACTCGTTAAAATCAATGGTAATGGGATATTATGTAATAATACGATACTACAGTATTGGGTTGCTCGCATAAAAATATCATGAGTACAAAACATACCAAGTGCTTATTCTTAAGGATTTGTTTTTTTAGAAATAAAGTGTCAAGCAAGCACGTTATCACATGACATCACCATGTAAAAGTGTGTATTATATTACAGTATATTAAAATGTTATTTATAATAAAATAGTTATTTGTATTTTTTTTTTGTAATTTTATTTTTTTTTAATTCTGTTAATTTTATTATTACATCTTTTTATTTATTATTATTTCTATTTTGCACTTGGTGCCCATGGTGGCATGTAATTTGGTTAGTTTCTACCAAGTTTGATACACAACACACATATATATATATATATATATATAATCAGCAGTAATTATAATAAGCATAATTATATGTAAGCAGTCATAAATAATTTTTTTATATATATATATATAATTTATTTAGAAAGATGCATTAAATTGATCAAAAATGACAGTAAAGACATTTATGTATAATGTAAATATTTGTATTTCAAACAGATGTGTTCTTTCAACATTGATAAACATCAAATCAGCAAATTAAAGAGTAAAGATGCTGAAAATTCAGCTCACATGATTCAATTAGATTTAAAATTATATTATAATAGAAATAAGCTAAAATAAATAAATAGCCTCTGTGAGCATTTTTTTTTTTTTTTTTAAACATTAAAACATTTTTACCAAAAAAAGGTTTGAAGGGTAGTGTACTTTGGAATTTAAGGCCCCAAAACATGGTAAATTTAATGTTAATGCCATGGTATTTTTGTCCATATATTAAAATGGAATTGCATGTACCTTTCATGGGAAGCTAATCCTATAAAGAACTGTACTAAACTCAGGAACTAAAATGATAGATGAATCTATTGTTAAAAATATACTATATATATTTCTCTAGTTAGTATTGTGTTTTTAGCTTAGCAACATGCTAGTGCCATACTCTATTGAAATAAATTGCATTCTTTATCACACTAATCTTGTTTTATCCTGGTGAAGGCAGCTGTCTGTAGTCAGTAGAGCGAGTCAGTCGGCTGTAGTGTCTGTGATGCTGATGTAACATCAGTAATACTGTGCTCTCAGAGCTGGAGGTTAACTCTTCTGACCAGTCCACTTAATCTTGTGCCACTTCAGAGCTTAATCAGCATAAATGCCTGCTCGTGTGGAGGAAGTGTTCTATAAAGCTTCACTAAGAGTTTGGATGAAGTACTGGAAGTACTTCAGCTGCCATCTCTCCTGTAATATTATTACTACTAAACATGTGGGACCCATCAGTGCAGTTTTTACATAGTGAGTCCTTTATATGGCTTGTAACCTGTGATAATTGTTATATGAGAAAAATAAGCTTGCAATATTATTATAATTTTTTTAACAGGACCTGGTTCATATCTAGAGTCCAGAAGATCTATGTGCAAATAATAAGATGACTTGTTTTTTGGGTACACACACTGTATTGTCACATTTTACTTCCAAAAATTGTACATTTAACAATATTTTACTGTCAAATTACGTTAGGTCAGCTACAGTTTTTCACTATACAGCATAAGTGAACTACTGTTAACTGTTAACAGCTTTTTTTCTACTTTTAAGAAATTAATACTTTTTATTCACAAGGATGCATTAAATTGATTAAAAGTGACAGTAAAGACACATTGTTGCAAAATATTTTTATTTCAAATAAATTGTTCTTTTGAACTTTTTTTTATTCATCGAAGAATCCTGAAAAAAAAAGTTACTTGTTTCCCTAAACCAGCACTAATGTTTTAACATTGATAAAAATAAGACATTTTTATAATAAAAACTGTAATTTATCACTTAACACTTTTACAGTAAAACACTGTTAAATACTGTTTTTTTTTTGTTTTTTTATACAGTTTACTACTGGCTCTTTCACCCTTTTTTACCAATTAACAGTTTATCATTTAATATCATATAATGTTTTTTTTTTTTTTTACAGTCTTCTACCGTGAAGATTTTTCTTTTAGTTATATAATATGATCATATAATTGTGTATGCATGCGTGTGTGTGTGTGTGTATATATATATATATATATATATATATAATATATTTATGCTTCCTTTCACTTCTACACTGTCCTACTTATGTATTGCCCTAGCAACATCAAAACCATAAAACCAAAACCATAGCATCATGTCAGAGAATTTTGCATCAGCAAGCAACCACTTAAATCTTGTTTTTAGAATATAAAAAAGGGAACCATTTGAGACTGGTTCATTTACATTTTATCTCGCTGTACTTGTTTTTTCATTTTCATGTATTTAAATGCATTTTCATTGATATTTTCATGAATACTGAAAATGTTTGGAGGATAATGGTGCTTTAGCTCTGGCAGTGAGAGATACGGCTCTGATCCCACTTTCATCTGCTTTGTTTGGCCTGGGACGGCAGGGTGGAGAGGGTGTGGCAAGGGGGCAGGGAAAGAGTGTCACCTCATAAATATGTATGGAAAAAAAGTCAGCGTCGGCGAAATGAACGTCCCACGAGACTCGCACAATCCAGCACGCATGCACTGGTGCACAGCCCTCGTCTGTGATGGTGATTTGGCAGCGCAGGGACTGTCTGTGTTTGATGCCCGACACTCCGGGACAGAATCAGTCGCTCCTCCTGGATTAGTGTAGACACAGCTGAGAGAGGGAATGATAGGTTAGAATGGAGTATAAAGCCTCCAAATGGGGGTTTTCACCATGAGAAGAACAATTTTGCTTTCCCCAAATAACCTTTCAGTGAACAGTTCTTAAAATAACCACTATTTTCTTAGTGTTAAGAGCATTTAATGATCTGAAGATCCCTTTTCTACTGTAAAGAACATTTTGTGATATGAAAAGTTTCCGTGGATCTTAAAGGTTCTTTATGAAACCATCAATGCCAAAGAACCTTGACAAATAGGGGATCACAATAGTAGAGCATGTTTTGCAAAGTGATGCTCAAACTAATGCAAAATATATGGAAAACAAAATGCAGATCAATAATAGTAAAAGCTTTGTGTGTTTCGGTCTGTGCTGGACTCTTGAGGAATTGTGCAGTACATCTTAATGCACAATTGATAATCAGGTTTTGTGAACATCTGAGGTGATGGTGGTATTTTTAAAAGGGATATTTGATGGTACAGGACCTGCTGTGTGGATTTTATTGGAGGCAGAGACATGCATTTATACAGTGTTGTAACAGTGTTTGCAATTTGATTTCTTGATGAATGTCCAGTTTACAGCCTCTTCGTGATGATTTTAAGGTGCGGAGATACTAGTTTTGTTTAGACATGCATTACTATCTAGACGTTTGTGGTAAGAAAATTTTCTGTTTTGGAAATGCTTCTCTTGTTCACCAAGGCTTTTATTTGATCAAGAATACAGAAAAATAGAAATATTGTAAAAAATATATATATTATTAGAATTTCAAATAACTTTTTCTTTTCTTTTTTTTCAGGATTCTTTGAGTTTGATTAATTAATAATTCCAAAGAGCAGCATTTTTTAATGTAAATTTGTATAATTTTTAAACATTATAAATATCTTTACTACACTTTTCATTATTTTAATGCATCTTTTCCAGAAAAAAAAAATCTTTCTGGCCACAATGGGTTAGTTCACCCAAAAATTTTAATTCTGTGATTAATTACTCACCCTCTTAAGCCACTGATGTCACATGGACTGTTTTTACTACATTTCTGGATCTGGGATCATTTCAATTGTATTGCTGTCTATGGAGGGACAGATGGCTCTCTGATCTCATCAAAAATATCTAAATTTGTGTTCTGAAGATGAACGAAGGTCTTATGGGTTTGGAACAACACGAGGGTGAGTAATTAATGACAGAATTAAAGTTTTTGCGTGAACTAACCCTTTAAACCATTGCAAGATAATGTACTTAAGCTTAACTTTGTTATACAGGACAAAGTGTTACAAGTGTTATATGTTAATGAATGGAATACTGTAATTCACATGCAGCAGCTATGCACAAGCATCTCATTCCACACATACTTATGCTTGTTGACGATGACAAAGCTTGAGTTCTTTCTGTACAGTGGCGCATGCACAGGAAGCTCACCAACAGACGGAGAAGCCTTTGATACGCTGTGCTAAATGTGGAGAGTTGTGCAAGGGAGAGGTGTTACGAGTTCAGGCCAAACACTTCCACATCAAATGCTTCACATGCAAAGGTGAGTGATTGAATGTCTTATGAACATACACAAACCATCAGTCCCTGTTACATACAGTGCTGTAAAGCCAAATACTGAATAAGAAAGAGATCTAAATTAGAATTATGCTATAGACAGAATCTAATAATCTTTAGAAAAGGAGCAATCTTACAAAACAATCTAAAAACATGTCTGGGTCATATTTTACCATGCACAAAATGCATGAGAAATTAATTTTCTTTTGATCTTACTGAAAAATGTTAAGTAGACATGTATGGTTACATATTCAAAGTGAAAGAGTTTTTCCTATAAATGCTTCTGAAGGCTGTCTAACACCTCTTGAGTGTGTCTCCTATGACTCATCTCTCCTGCCAGAATTCAGGATCACTGTGTAACTGTTTTAGATGAGCTCCAGCTTGACCTATTTAGCATGTGTTTCTCAGAATCTACGATAAGTCTTACAAATATACCTGACCCACTTGTATTTGTAGTCAGCATTCGTATAGCATTACCTTTATCTGGACAGGTGAGTTTACCAACAACAGTGAGTCAACACTTTAAATGGCACTACATAACAATTAAATGTAAAATACATAATAATTAAATGTAAAAATGTTAATTCTATTTAAAGTTAAGTTGATTAATGATTAAATAAAATACTAGAATTTGCAGTATACACATTATGTACATTTTAGTACATTTATGTACATGTAGCACTCTTGCTTCAATGCTTTGTGCTGAACTTTCTGACATGTGTCTGATTTACCACGTCACTTCAGGGTCATTATAGTAACCCCACCAAATACATCTGCTTTTAACAAAATGCTCAAGATTATGCTGACTATTTTGTCAGCAACAGTTGAGTCACATATGGACCTGGATATAATACAGTCCTACATTGTGAAATACAGCCTGTTATGTCTGAGCTGTGATCCAATTAACCCAGAGACTTTCCCTCTGTCCCGCTGTCCCACTTCAATTAGGGAGAGCAGCGTTATGATGTAAGATCTGCTCTTTGTGTGAGTACAAGCAAAGCTGACTGACACAGTCACATCTAATATGTGGCACATGACCATTTTTGAGGATAAATTAATGGAAAGTGCAAAAGTGCAATGCAAAAAAAACATGACTTTTATTTTAAATTGATCACACAGAAGCACATGACGATGTTTGTAATTTTGGGGAACACTTTTAAAAAGAGGTGTGTCATTTAAATAACTGCTTTACTTAAAGAGTTACATATTCATGTATGGCCATTTTTATTTAGCATAAAAAAGCAGCATGATTCGTTGTCGTTTGTTGTTTTTGTTGTGCTTTTAAGCTTCAGCTAGACAGAAAGATCTCAAATATAAAGTATGTTAAATGCATAAAATCTCACCCAGCCTTGTTTTCCTCACACGGGACTGAGTTCATGTCATTCTCTGACCTCAGTGGCCTCTAAATAAATCAAAATGACATTGACTGAGGAAAAGATAAAAAGAGTGACTCAGCAGGCCTATTTTTGAACTAGGGATTTAACAGTTCTTTAATTATAATGCAAGGTGATAATGAGAATGTGATATTAAACTCTTTTGTGTAAGCTCTGGATCGGACTACACAGAAACTGGAATTGAATTTGAACATGACCTGTAGTAATCTGAGCGGATAATCAGTGTAAGAGCTAATCATCTACTTTGTGTTCAACACCCTCAGGGATTATGCCATCCCTACTGTAAGTCTGTGTAATAATAATCATCTTATCTAATCATCTGATCACTTCAGAGCAGCATAAAGATGACTAGATCATTCTTTTCTTCATTTGTAGGCATACAACCTGCTTTACTTTCATAATATGATGAATTATGTACAACAAGACCATGTGTATTAAAGGAATAGTTTACCTGAAAATTTGCTTAAAATTGACTTGCCGTTAGGCCATTCAATACCTTTTATTTTTTATTTTTTATTTTTTAATAATCAGAACAGATTTGGGAAATTTAGCATTATATCGCTTGCTCACTAGTGGATTCT